>JAKUCB010000008.1:0-549435 GCA_030563345.1 Diutina scorzettiae
GGGTCCTCCCACTGAGCCTCCCACCAGCCCGCTGCCTCTGGGTCCTCCTACTGAGCCTCCCACCAGCCCGCTGCCTCTGGGTCCTCCTACTGAGCCTCCCACCAGCCCGCTGCCCCTGGGTCCTCCTACCGAGCCTCCCACCAGCCCGCTGCCCCTGACTCCTTCGGCACCCCCGACTGAGCCTCCCACCAGCCCGCTGCCTCTGGGTCCTCCTACCGAGCCTCCCACCAGCCCTCTGCCTCTGGGTCCTCCTACCGAGCCTCCTACGAGCCCGCTGACCCATTCTCCCTCGGAATTTCCGTCTGAGCCTCCCACCAGCCCGCTGCCTCTGGGTCCTCCGACTGAGCCTCCTACTACTCCTTTCCCCCTGACTCCTTCGGAACCCCCGACTGAGCCTCCCACTACACCCTTACCTGAAACCACACCTACACCCCCGCCTGGGACTCCATCGACTAAGCCGTTCCCTCCAACTACGGGTCCTCCTGTCATTCCTCCCCCTGGAACTGAGGTGCCTCCTCCTCCTGTTGTGCCTACTGGGCCGATAGTGCCACCCACCGGTGGAAATGGAGGAGGATCCCAAGACGGGGTCCAAGACTGTCGTACTTACAAAACCAAGACTAGACATTGGTTTTTGTGGTTCTACTACACTTATGACACCAAGACTATTTGTGTCACCCATTACGCTGATGGGAGCCTGAGTTCCAACGTTGTGAACCAGAAGCGGGCCGAAACTAATGGCGCTGCTAGTAACAATATCCATGGCGGACTCGCCGCTGCGGCTGCGTTTGGTCTCTTGTTTTTGTAAACTAGAGAGACTTAAGCCGTCTGCTTTCCTTTATATTTCACTTCTTTTCGGTTGATTATTGTAATTATGGCTGTTAATATAATTCATATCCTTTTACACCTTGGTGTCATGTACTTAGAAATTGTTGTTAAATCCGATGGCGTACTCAATAACAAAGTGAAATATCCTATAAGCGTACCAACAAAATTTATAACAATGTTAAACGTACTATTTGATTTTGGCGTTCTAATGCTAACTATATGCATGGCTTCCCCCGGATTATCTCGTGATGTTGCGTTTTGTAACTACACGTGATTAAGCGCGGTAATCAAAATTACCTGATTGGTACAAGAATTATCCTTCCTCCATTCATCTATGGACCAGAAACCTCCACGAACCCGTTCTCGAACAGGCTGCCTTACCTGTCGAAAACATAAAAAAAAGTGTGACGAAAAGGCATATCCAACCTGCCAACGGTGTCAGTCAAGGCACCTCAAATGCTTGTGGCCCGAAGGCAAACAACAATTGTTTGAAAAGTTAAAGGATATTAAATACGTGGGCGAAGACAAAGGGATCAGGTTGAAACCGCCCCCTTCCCTCCCTCCTTCGGTCTCCGTCACTAGTTCACTGCTGCAAAAGATTACAAAAACATATCCTAAAGACGAAATACTTAGCCGAATCGCCTGGCAGCAGGACTGCGTTGGCGATGATAACAAACAACCCCACTAAGGGACCACTGGTAGTCGCCGGTCGCGGGCTCATCATCCTGCTTGTGGGTGCATGAATTCGGCCGACTTCGCACAAGGGGAATTTTTTCAACAGTCCATCTGATTGTATTGTGAATGAACGAACCTACCCAGTTTTACGCCGGAACTGATGGGAATAACGGATACTATCCACAGAATGGGGAAGCAGCGGGTCTGATTGGCGATCTGAGTCTGCCTGGATCCACCACCAATTTTTACGAGAGCCAGGAAGCAGGCCAGTTCCAGGAACCGACGCCGTTGCCCACCGAGGACCAGCCATCGGAACAGCCGTTTTACGTCAATGCCAAGCAATATCACCGGATTCTCAAGCGGCGGATTGCTCGCGCCAAGCTAGAGGAAAACTTGAAGATTGCCCGCACCCGCAAACCCTACTTACACGAATCACGTCATAAACACGCCATGAGACGACCCCGCGGCCAGGGGGGGCGGTTTTTGACCGCGGCAGAAATTGCAGAAAAGGAGAGGCAGGATAAGCTCAAGGAGGACATGGAAAAGGAGGGCGCGGCGGTGCCGCCACCAGTAGATGCCGTGGCCGTCAATTTGGGCCCGGACATGTCCCACCCCACCACCTGAGCACCAATCCCTTTTTCAATTCTCACCCTTTTGTATTAACTTGAACTATATATAAATGCAGTTTTGTCCCAGCCGGGGCGCCCACTTTCATCTTACCCCATCCGTTGCACCCGCTCCTTGATTTCGGGCAGAAGCGCCAGCGCCACCAGTGGTCTCACCTGCTTTATCGACAGACACACTACGCGTTCAATGGCAGTGAGGTCGTTATTAGTTATGTGCGCCACCGGATCGTAGGTTTTGGATTGGATCAGAACGATGCGGCTGAAATTGGAGCCGAAGGCCAGCACTTCCAAGTCCAACTCATTGAGGGGGGCATTGTTGGCCACCGCCATCCCCACCGCCGGGCCTCGCTGGATCCCTTCGTAGGCAATCATGTTTTCCCCCAACAGTTGGGTGGCGGCCAAACACAACTCCTCGGAGATTTCCGGAGCCAACACCAATTGCGCGAGACCAATGTTACCAATCTTTTTGTCTTGCAAATTGGCAAACAGCAGCACCGTAGGCACAATAAATACCTTGGCAATCCGTTCAAACACCCCCGGCTGGGCATTGTCAAAGAATTGCACAATAAACGACCCGGAAATCGATTGCTTGTTGGGAATGTCGTCTTGCGACAACGGAGTCGACGCCAACACCATTAAAAACAGAACCAACCGCTTGACAAACTTTTCCGTCCGCAGGTTTTGTAATCTCGTCATCAAAAGAATCCCCACATCGCGCAAGTACTGCATATAAGATTGGGGGTTGACAAACAACAACACCGTCTGCAACAAGTCCAAGCCGTAGCTGTCGTTTTGCTTGGACGACACGAGACGTTGGAACACCCCCAATACTGCCTGGATGGTGCTTGCGTCGTCACATACACTGTGGTCTTGTTGGATAATCGCCACCAACAACCGGGTGATCCCGGGAATATTCCCCTTGAACTCCCACACCGACGGCGACATGAGCGGCTTGACCAACCCCAGGTACACCTCCGGCAATCCTGCCAGCAGTGGCAAACGCTCCAAGATATAGGCCAAGATTTGGAAAATGTAGGGCACAAACTCCTGGATATCTTCGCCCAACACCGGCAATAACCGGGGCACGAGATTGTTAACAAAATCCGGCACCTCGCTTTCGCCGGCAAACTTGATAAGAATACCAATCAGTTCAAACACGTAATGAGTGAACTTGGGATTGGACGGGTTCTTGGAAATCACCTCCAAGATACTCATCAATTGCGTCATCACCATCGATCGGTTGGTGAGGGCATCCTCGGTCACTAGTAACACTCGCATGATACACTTCATGACAAACTCGTTATCGGCTAGCCGTTCTGGTTGCGAGTGGAACTTGGCCAAGAGGTCAAACAACTTGGTCAACAATTGCAGGTGGACGTCGGCCATGTCTTCCTTATTAAAGATGGGGGTTTGCGATTGGAAATCCGACATCCCCAACAACTTTTCCAATGTGACAGCAGCATAGGTATAAATGGCCGCCAGTTGGTTGGGATCCAATAATTGCACCATCATTCGGATCACCTCCACTAATTGTTCTTTGGTGAGCTGGTTACGGAATACGTAGATATACTTGATGGCGTCCATCCGCAAAATGGGATGGGTGGTGGATTGGCTTAAATCCTGGACAATGTTCTGGGTAAAAAAGCCAACAACGTCCACCACCACCGTGGTGACCCCGGCATTGGTGATCAGCCCCTTGGTCGCCAAAGACGTGAACAAGTAGATGGCAATGTCCTTGTTCCGCCAGTTATCAGCCAGAGAGGCCAAAAAGTTGTTAACATAGGTCATTACTTTCGAAGTGATCATCTGGGTGTTGACTTCCTTGAGTTCGCGGAGAAAATCGGTGGCACTCTTGCGTCGGGATTCGAACTCCAGACCTTCCAAATCCAGTCGCACAAATTGAATGGGCTCGTCTTCAAATTGTTCCTCGTCGCGGTCGCGAAATGCAATGTTTGGCAAGATTATTTTCTGGATGATTTCATCAAACGCCTCCTCCTTATTAAACAAGTGCTGGTAGGTGGGGATCTTAATCACCGACGACATGAATCCTAGCAGCTTCACCACCAACAAGTCGTACTTAGACTGGCTCGACGCCAGCGACACCGTGTGCCACACCTTGGTGATGAACACCTCGATGAACCGGGTAAAGTCTTCGGCGTACCGGTTGACGTAGAGACTCAACAACTCGATGATCGCCGTCTTGACCTTGATCAGAATATCTACATCGTCGTCTTCGTCGTCGTCGGTGATGGTAGGCGACGAGAACTCCAAGTATTTAAGCACGTAGGTCATGAGTTCTTGCATATGGTCCTCGAAAAACTCGGGCAAGTCCTGGCAGTTGAGGTCGTAATAGAGCTGCATCATTACCAACAAGTTTTCCAACAAAACCGTCAATTGCTCGCCGTTGCCGAGATTCTGGTCAATCAACTCGTCCAAGGCGTTGAACAACTGCAAAAAAGTAGGCGCAAACGTCTCAAGCACCAACTTGATCTCTTTAAACAACTCGTCACTGCGAAATAACGGTCTCCACTTCTTGAAAATCAGGTGCATCACCTCCAACACCGCCCGGTTGTGGACAAAGTTATGGGGAGATAACTGGC
Source organism: Diutina scorzettiae (assembly GCA_030563345.1). Classification (NCBI taxonomy): domain Eukaryota; kingdom Fungi; phylum Ascomycota; class Pichiomycetes; order Serinales; family Debaryomycetaceae; genus Diutina; species Diutina scorzettiae. Next base: position 4,727 of record JAKUCB010000008.1, read on the forward strand.
CCACCAACTCCAGAATCAACGAGTCCCACCGGTGGGGGAAATCACTCTCGGCAATCAAGGTGATGGCCTGTCCCACCTGCCGTTGCAATTGCACCGGTAATTGCACCAACATGGGAATGATCTCCCGCTTGATCTGGGCAACGTCCGATTCCGGCAACTGGTAGGTTTCACCGTCGCTCAGGAGCCACTTGCGCTTTATAAGGTTCTTGAAGAACAATGCCCCTGCCAATCTCACCAGGGCGTCCACTTGTGCCAGCGACACCACCCCGAGGAGGGATACGGAAAACCCGGGTGTGGTTTCGATTTCCCGGAGCTGGGACTCGGCCTGTCTGGCATGCTGAGGGAGTAACGATTGCTCCAAGCACTGAGTTATGGTGTCCAACGAGGCCATAATCAACACAGGTGGATTTTCGCGATGATTGCCGCACTTGGAGCGAAGAGGGTCAGGGGCCACCATGGGAGTACAAATAGTGTTAGTGGCGGTGAAAAATTGTTGGTGGAGTGGAGGTTACATTACGTAGTAGTAGGGGTGGTGGTGGTTGGTGGTGGGTGGTGTTTAGCTAGCTGTTAATATGTTTTTAACTTTGGTGAGAATGTGAGATTTGAACGACAATTAAGACGACATCTAAAAGAATAATACTAAAAAGGAAAATAGAAAACAAGGTTTTTGGTTTTATGAAAAGATGCCAATGTTTGGCCGTTGGGTTTGTACTGGCTGTTGTGGCCACCGATAGAATCCTCGGTTATATACAGGATCATTACGTGATCCGTTAGTGATGACATAAACGTGATAAACTATAATTCTATCTGGGATATAGACGACTGTCTTACCCCTATTCCAATTGCCTTGGCTAGTAAAGGAGAGACTACCAGGTTATGAGCGTTATAAGATTGTTATCTACAGTCTGCCTTCTATGAGAGACAGGATCCCAATAGAACTAATAATGATGTTCATCATCAAGACTGGGAAAGAATACATGGTCCCAAGAATTGCACACTTTGCTACCACTGGCGGATTTAATCATTTCAAAAACGTCAGTCACAGGACTAACTTATAAAAAGGTATGAACTAAGCAATGTGACACAAACCCAATGTTTCTAGGAGGGAAAACATTGGCGAAGCTGAATAAGTACTGCTGCGGATCCGGGGCAACTTTATCACGTCAATCTAGAGGAAATAACAATAGCGAAGCAATGAGAGTGGGTGATCCATTCTCAAGTACAACTCATTAGCCTGAATACATTCTATCATGGTCCTATGAATCTCCGTAAGATCCTGACTAACAATTCAGTGGCTCCCACTCAATCTGCTGCTACTGTCAACTCAAACGACAATGTTCGACTTGGCCAATTTCAAAGTAAAATCAGAGAACGTGTGAAGAATACGACCACTACTTAGGTAGCTAAGTTTGTGAAATTGTGTAATGAATTGGCGGATTCAAACAAGAGCTTGCCTGCCCCTCAGTTTGCAACCTCTTCCTGAAGATTCCTTAAGACATGTGCAGACGAGATCTAAGCAGCAGTTAGAAAAATCATCAAAACTAATGATAACGAGGTCGACGGGTATGAATTCCTCAACCAATCGTGGCAAACAGTCAAGCACTTGAATATTACCGGACATGTGATGTACGCCATATTTGATTGACGAAGCAAGGGTCGAAGACCCCACCTTTGCTGTCAGAAATGGATTTATGACGTGTTTGCGAAAATGAAACATCCTGGATCAACTCACACAACACTAGCGATCTGATTTGTAGATATTCAAAGGTATCTAGGGCTTACATTGAGCATCCACCCGTGAATTCGGTTATATCGACAGATGCTAATCATACTATACGAAGTTCATTGATAACGCTCTTCCCAACCCCTTCGTTGGTGCATTAAAAAAGAAGCCAAGGTAAAATCGGAATATAACAAACATTACATGCATTATCTTATCGCCAACTTTTTTTTATTCCACGAATGGCATGTTGAACACGAGAGCCAATACAAAGCATACTTACTGATGCAAAACACAGCACATGTGATCAACTACGATGAAGAGGCCATGGTTCATCTTAAATAACCTCCCACATGCTTTACAATTTTGGATTGACGACGGCCTTATTCCAAGAAGGAAAACGTCAACCTTAGAAAACGCATCATCATCTAGCATATCCAGCCATGGTGGTGAATCATGGACGTTTCTGTCAGGAATGAGCTTTTCAATTTCAAGATCAGAAATTGTTTGGTCTAAAGGAAAACATAAAGCGGAATTGGATGCCCCTATCATCGTGGCACTTCACCTACAGTGATAACACTGAATCGAAAAGTCGAATCGTCGCATTGGGTAATCTCCATCCGGAAGATGCTTCTGGTAGCTCCCCTATAGTACGAAGTGAATAAGTCCGATATCTACTGCTGAAGGCAGCACTTCACTGCCTATCGTCTACTCAGTAGACTTTAAAGAGTGATCCCGGGTCACCCACGACACCGGTGCTCGTGACCGGACCACGGTTGTGATAACATGGTGCCAAGAGTATGTTATCCTACCACATTCAACTACATTACATAATATTAATACATCATGAACAGGGCATCACAGCGACCAGCGCATTAATCTATATCACAATATGGCAAGCACCATCGCAGCAGCTCCCATACCAAAACCAACAGCGGCACCCCTAGTGGCAGCACCGCCATGGGTGGACTGCTCGTAGTTTCGTGTAGCACCTACGGTTCCACTGATTGAGCCCATGCCAATGGCTCCCAGGGGAACATCCTTAGCAACAGTAGCATCTTGAATAAACGATTGAAAGTAAGGAACTTGGGTAGCCGCAGGAGCGCCATTCACCGTCACAGTAACCCAAACCATCGTTGTGGAGGCCGACTTCGTAAGATCTTCATCTGCAACACCATTAGGGTCGACTACGATCTGAGCTACCACTGGTGTTAACAATAGCCACCACAACATTTTTAGCAAAATATTCTACTGCAGAATTGTCACTTCCTTTATATATAAAATTCATGTGGGGTTTATTAGGGGGCTCATGAACAGACACTATGGAGGACATGTTTTCTTTTTCTGCGGCGTGGGATATTTTTGTACAATAGTGAGTGTCGTGCAGTCTAGATAAATAACTTGCATTGGGGGAGATGGTTGCTATGGTTACTGTGCGAAGGGTCCGGGTAGCGGCTACTATTAGTCTCGGGGGCGGTTGTTGAATGACTTGATCGCGTTCGAAAGCGCCATCATGGCAATACCGGGTTAAAACAAACGGGCTCCTACAACAATAATTCCCTTTTTGGGAATAAAAAATATTTTAGCCTTCCCACGAAATCCCGCCAACATGGCGTACAACACCAAAATTGTCTGTTTTGACGCCGTGCCGTTAAAGTGGTCTATTGTTTGAGCAGGATCGCAGCCGAGATTGTTAACATTGATTTTGATGTCGAGGTCAAAATCATGGGGTACTGTCTGCACGTTAAATGTGACCTGCGCGAATGCTGCTTCTTTATTGGATAATTATAGTCCAAGCGGTTCGGATTCGATAAAGTAAAGGTGTAGTCTATGGCGATGGGGTATAATGTGAGCTGATTTTTCTAAATAATAGATATAGTCAGATGGGTTGGTATGCTTAAACGAAGAATGTGGCGGTTGGGAACTAAATACCCTAGTTTATAATGGCACCTATTGTTTTTTATGTCACCAAATTAGGGTAGTCTTTGTGAATCAATCTAGGTTGGCAAGGGGACATGGATTTCTAGCTTGCTATACTCCTGGAAAGTCTTTTTTTTTTTGGCGGTAGTTTGGACTGCCAAGTGGTGAGGCAAATGAATGGCCCAATGTTGATGAAGCAATCAAGCTTTAGGCGAACCTCGGCATGACGCAACTTTTGCACGGTTTAAACGAGTAGGGAGATCTAGACAAAGTGACTAAAGTTCAGGTTCTTTTGTTTTAGCAAGACAGCAATCAGAAGTTTGTAGGTGTTCCTAAATCTGTCACGGATATAATAAATTAGGTTCATTCGGGTATTTCTTGCATTTCGGAGTAGTATAAAGTCACCCCTCTTCATAGTCTCTACACGGTTTATCTTTTTCTGAGGATTAAACACGTACATTCTCCTCGTTGTTAAATAAGAAGTTTATAAAATAAATAGCCGCCCAAACTTACTCAATTGAAATTTACAAAGCCTATATGTCGGATTTGTAATCCACAAAAGTTATAGTAAGGAACCTTTGCAGATCATTCATTCCCCTGGCGTTGTGGTTGTCCGTGTTTGTGTTGGTAAAAAATTCCTTTCACGAACAAATATTACAAGATTTCGACAAATAAAAGCGAAGCTGATATTGAGCAACGGCGAAGCAAAAAACTGACATTGGTTGGCATGACCAATTACTAACTAGAATTGAAAAATTCTTCAGATAGAAACCTTAACGAATAATAATTCCGGTCTAGGATACATTAACAGAGAAGCAAAATCCACCATCAAAGTTTGATTTGAAATTGTGTTTTGCCGATCAACGGTAATTACAGAGTTTTGGAAAACAGTCAACCTTTGGTCAGGGGTACATGGTAGCTACCATTGGGATGAGGCCATGTTCATAAAGCATTCATTCCATTTATTCAGCCGTCTGATTACATATTGTTACATGGCCAGAAACACCTTGCCTGTGGGTGTGGGTGTAAAACCCTGAAATTCAAAAAATGGAGCACCCAACTGCCATTAAGGGATAGTTTGCACGGGCTTGGGATTGCAGTGCAATTTAAATTTGGGCCATTTGACATTTAGTACAAACCTGATTTAGATTTTGTGGAAATCACAACTATTGTGTCACCATGATGAAAACTTTTACCTGTCCATTCAGCGGTCTTTATTTTTGCCGATGGAGGAGATTTAATTAACACAACTTTAATATTTCAGGTTTAGGTTCCTAAACTTCAATGATGATGGCTATTTAAGATGGTTGCTGTATGAAACAATGCCGATCATCGGAGGGGCTTTCCAGCAAGTAGACGAATTTTGACCGGAATTTCGACTTGGATAGTTAGGATTGAATGATGGACAGTGGATTAATCTAGCAACAAGTCCTCGTATGGGAATTAGTTGATGGTGTAACATGAAGTGTTATGAAAATTAAACAAACGGTTTGTCAGATAAGCATTCTTTGGGAATCTTTGAGGACATTAAAGAGTGTTATTACCAAGCGATTGGTTACATAAAGATGACCCAGGTTTTTCAAATCAAGTGACTTTTATCATTTTTGGTCAATTATTTGTAAATGGCTACAAAGACACAGCTGAATGAAGAAAGGAATAGGACAGAAACAGCCGGAAAGATGGTAATACACCAAAGGCCATCAAAAGTTGTAGGTTCTTTTCATGCTTTGAATAGGGGTGATATTGGCCGATGTACTTCCTCTCTATTTTATTAAAAATGTATTTATTACCAAGAACCGATTTAACACACTGTGATTACAGTTTTCAACTAAATGGTAATTTTACATCAGGGAGTGATTGTTCGTGAGTAGTCGGATGTGGTTTTCCATGACGGTAAAAAGAAACATGATTTCTATAAATTAAAAGGTAACTAGCAATTGGGAAAACTGAAGCAGAATAAATTCACAAGGAAAAACCATAAAGTACCATTCAGAAGTGATTAATCAACAAGTGAAAATAATCCAGACTAAGTTACAGCAGTGAAACTACAGAAAAAAGCTAGGAAAATAACACTAAAGTAAAGAGCTATAATAAACTAGAAATTTTTACACCATCGAAACTGAAGTTGTTGGTCACACCGACTTTACCGCAGTACAACCGCTAGGTCTTTATTATTTCCAACTTTGAAAATCACCCAGATTGGGGAATTACATCTTGCTGCCTATAGTTTATGCTGATAGTTTCATGTTCAATCGTATCCATATTGATATACTACTTTACTAGAACGAAATCTGGAATTATAAAAGCGGTCCGTTCTATAGAGGTTTCCGCTATTTTAGCCGATTATTAGAAGGTATTAGTAACCGTTGAATCAAACTTGTTAGATAGCATGAAACACATAATCACACATATTAAATCACCACTCACTATTGAAAATACTCATCCCCAACCAAGAATAAAAATAAGTTCAATAATAACCAAATATTAAACCATATTACATTGTCAATCACAAAGCATGTGCTCTTCATCTCATTCCATCCCTCATCATAAAACCCCAGTCACAAAATATTTTCATACCCTTTCCTCCTTCACTTCCTGCCTTTCAACAATCCGTTCCTCTTTGTCTCAATATCTTTGATATATCCTGCATAGTTCCACCTCTATACAAGCGAGCCGCACCATCGCGATGAGGCAATCACCATGGCCAAGAGACTGCTTTTAGAAGAGTTGGCTACGCTTGAAAAGCCTGATGACTTTGACATTGAAGATGATGAACGCCAAGACGTTTTCAACTCGGGCTCAGAACTGGAGGCTGAACCGGATATTGCCAATGATCATTATGTGTCAGTATCCAAATCAAAGTTGAGAGATAATAGTGCTAAGGGCCTAGGGGGTAAATATGTTGGGCAAAAGCTGAGTCGAAAAGATTTTGAAGACATCGAATTTGAAGACGCTGAGTTTGACCTGGAAGCTGAAGAGGAAGGGGAGGATGACCAGGTAGACGAATCGGACTCGGGGGAATCTTTGCGGGAAAACTCTGACCTGGAAGAAGAGGAGGAAGAAGGAGAAGGAGAAGATGAAGATGAAACGGAAGATTTAGAGTACAAACGTCAACAACTTGCTACCCTTTTGGCCAAGGAGCGCAGTCATATTGTCAACAAGTTGTCTGAAAATGCCATGAATGATGCGTTAAAGGGGTATGCTATCCAAGAGCAACACAAGACGTTTGACAAGATAATAGACGGCCGTCTCAAGTTGCAAAAGGCGGTGCAACTTTCTAACCAACTTCCTTATAATGCTGACATCATCGCACATGAAGAATTGGCCACAGCCAAGACGGAAAAATACATCAAAAAGGCCAAAAACTCGTGCTACGACCTTTTGGATGCGGTTTTTGCCTTGAGAAATAAGCTCATGGAAGAAGAAAAGGTGGGCGACGCGGTGGCGGTGCCGAAAAAGAGATCTTTTGCCGAATACAACCGAGTCACCACCGAGTTTGATACTAAAATTAATGACTACCGGCAGGAAGTACTTGTGAAGTGGTCTGCCAAGGTGCAGAACTCCCAGGGGCTGCTGGCCATCAATCAGGCCAAGTTTAAGCTGATTAACCAATCCTACGAACAACAGGTGGCCAACCATCTCAATGATATGGACCGGCTCGTCAAGAGAACTTGCCTTAACCGTCGTCAAATTAAACCGTTGGGGGTGGATTACTACTTGACCACCGTGGACACCGGGGTGTCTGAGGAACAGCAAGAAGACGAAGAAAACCCCGACATTCCCAAGCAAGTGCAAAAGGTGGGGGTGGTGGAACTCGCGGGGATCTTTGATGATGACGACTTTTACCGGGTGCTTCTTAATGACTTGGTTGATAAGAAGATCCAATCGCAAAACCCCACCCTGGGGCTTACGATTATGAAAACCGCCCAAAAGGCACAGAAGTTGTCGAAGAATGTCGATACCCGGGCGCTGAAGGGGAGAAAGTTGAGATATAATATCCAGGAAAAAATTGCCAACTTTGAAGCCCCCCGGGAAAAGTGGAGGTGGGACGACCAACAGATTGACGAGTTTTTTGCTGGGCTTTTGGGGCAAAAGGTAAACATGAACGAAGAAGAAGAAAAAGAAACTGGCGATGCCGAAGATGACGTCGTCGTTGACTCGGGTATCCAATTGTTTGGGTAGTCTCATATATAGCACATTCAACATACATTTTCGATCTTAATATCGCCTACACGGGGGCCTAAATCTATACGCAACCGCCGGTCGAACACTTCGAACAACCAGTCAAAGCAGTTTTTGGTGATGGCACCATCGTAGCGGCCCTTGCTTCCCTCGTCGCGTACAAACGCGTGCTGGGCGTCATGGATCTCCATCAACGTGTACTCGACATCGTTGGTCTCAAGCAGTTGGCGGATAAGCGACCGCGCCTCGAACGGAACGTGGTTGTCCTTGCGGCCAAAAAACAACACCACCTCTGCCTTGATTTCCCCACACCGGGCCAAGGTGTCGGCATTGAGCCCCTGGCCCAACGAATTGGTGCCGCTAAGGTCAGTAGCAAAAAACCCAACAATTGCCAGCACCCGGGGATCGTAGCCTGCTCTGAAAGCCAAGTGCCCACCAAGACACATCCCTGTGGCGCCGATCTTGCCAGTACAGGTGTGGAGGCCCATCAAGTAGTCAATAGTCAACTTGTTATCTTCATCGTACGATTGCAACGATTTGTCGTATTTGTACTTGTTGCCAAGGTCGGTGCCTTCGGTATCATAGGCCAATGCGGTGGAGTCCAACCAATTGTGGTAAATCAGCGGACAAGCAACGATATAACCTTGGGCGGCGATATCCTTGGCAAACCGCGACACGGGACCGGTGACCTGGTAGATTTCCAGGTACACCACCACCCCGGGGAACTTGGCATTGGGATATCCAAGCACCTTGGGGTGGTAGACAAAGATTCTCATGGTCCCACCAAGAGTGGTGGGCACATCAACAAAAGACTCTTCAATAAGCATGGCAGTGGCAACGGTGCGACTATATATTGTCTACTTATACTACTTCTTTTTGGCAGCTTCGGCCGCCGCTTCCGCCTTTCTGGCATCGGCTAATCGTTAGTAGGGGGTGGTGGTGGCTAAACTATACCTACCTGCTGCTTGTTTCTGACGCAAAATATCGGCATCGGACTCCATGCGCTTGCGGGGGTCGCCTTGCTTTTTCTGATTCTTGACGGCTTCCGCCTGCTTTTTCTGGTTCTTGGCCCGGGCAAGGTCCCGTTGATTCCCTCTCGCCATTGCGCAGTCAAAGTGGGCTAAACTGGGCCAGGTGTCCGAAAGAAGCAGGTTCGGTGAGCACCGCTACTATGTGCAGGATGGTTTATATTTGTCGTATCTCATCTATTTCTCTTCCACCTCGGTGACGACAGCACCGTCCTTTTTGGGGTCGTATGGCTTAAGCAAAAACTGGGAGAACCGCTTCAAGTTATCCAAGCCCCGCACTTCCCCGCCCAACAACGGCATCTTCACCAAGTGGTAGTCTTCGTATAATTCTCCCATCTGGTCCAAGTACTTCTTTTGCATTTTCCATCTCGCGGTACACCGCTTACAAGGAGAGTCGTCGTCGTCGGCAAACAATAACTGGTTGACCACGATCGAGTTCACGTCCATGTTGTACGACATGAGTTCCTGGATCATGCGCTCGGTTTCGTAGAGCGACAAGAATTCCGAAATACACACACACACAAACGTGGTCAAGTCGGGGTTGGTAAATTGTTCGTTCACTTCCAGAACATTCTTTTGCACTTCGGCTAACTTTTCAAACATGTCCTGGCCATTGCCACCCCCACCCAACATATTGAGCATGGGGCCAAGCTTGCCTGACAATTGTTGGAACTTGCCCAACAACTTTTGCAATGTTTGCGGCAACTGGAGGAAACGAAGAGTGTGGCCCGTAGGCGCGGTGTCGAAAATAATCGTCTTGTAGGCAATGGCGTCCAGTTCTTCGCCCTCCTTCTTTTGGTTTTTGATGTGCTTCAACACTTCCATGAACGACAACGCTTCGTCAATACCGGGGATCAGGCCCGTCATATCCGACATCATCAGCTTTAACGGATCATTGGGGTCGTTGTTGTACTGTTGGGCCTGCTGCTGCAAGTCGGTCATGGCGGCTTCGGGGTCGATTTCCATACACGACAAGTTGGGTAATCCCTCCACCTTACGGGCATCCTTACCAAACTTCTGGCAAAAGGCGTCCGACAAGTTGTGGGCGGGGTCGGTGGAGATAAGCAAAAACTCATCCGTGGGGTGGGCCAACGCAAGCTGGACGGCAATTGACAGAGAGGTGGTGGTCTTCCCCACGCCACCTTTGCCGCCAACAAAGATCCACTTGAGACTGTCCTGGTTAACAATCGACTCGAGAGTGGGCTCTAATTCAAAATCCATGGCGGTGGCTACTCCGGGTGAAAAGTGCGATTATATACATAGACCCGTACTGCAGGTAAGTGGGGATCGAAGGGTGTAGAAGCTTTTAATGATGATGTCTATTATTCCTTGTCTGCCTGGTAGCCCTTCTTCTTGTCATTAGTATCTTCGTTAGGGGGGGCCGCCACCTTGCCCTTGCCAACACCGTCGCCCTGCATCTTTTTCGGCTTGCCATTGCCAACAATCAGGTCTTCGTCGGAGCCAACCACCACCGCCTCGTTGGCAATTCCCCCCATGGGCGCTTCGTCCACCGCGTACCCCTTGTCGCCCTTGGATCCCGCCAGTAACCCGGCTGCTAGATCGGCGTTGTCGCCCTCCTTCATGTTTGCTTGGATATCCACATTACCGATATCAAGTTGCGAGTCTCGTAGGCTTTCGCTAACCATTTCATACACCGGTTCTGGCTGTACCCTCAAGTCCTGACTTATCCAGTAAATCATGGTGCCAAACAACAGAAACATGAGAATGTAACCAATGATTTTCCGTTTGGCGGTGGTGAAAAAGTTGACGGGCAAGTTTTCGTAGGGCAGCTGTTTCTTCTTTGACGGCGCCATATAGAATGGACGGGGCAATCCGTTTGAGTTGTACGATCCTTGCATGGTGAGGTGTCCTCGTATGGGGAAAATTTGGTGCGAGTAGATGAGTGTGCGGAGGTCACGGAATAATCTATTAATAAAAACTGTCAACTAAAAATACTATCATGGGTGGGTTGGGTGACGAAGATCTTGTCAATCGTGTCCCGTGGCACGCTAACGAGGCCAATGTCTCGGACATGGTTCCGAAATGGGTCGAGGCGATCGGTCGATGTTTCCCACACGTCGTTGACGAGGAGGTTGCCGAACGGATCAAGCGCGGTAAGGGTGCCGTCAAGCACCCTGCCATCTTTGAGGTTCACCCGTAGCAGTGCCCCAATAAACCGACCGGGATCAACCATACCAACCAGTGTCGTGAGAAAATCGCACCATCCTGCATAGCCCCAGAGGTCTACCCTACTCCTGGTGGTTTTGTTGTCATTAATTGCACCGTTTGGTAATACAAGTGTGGTCCACGTTGGTCATGTGGATAGGGCTAATTTTGGCCGTCGGGAACACAAAGAACGACCGCTGCCGAAACTCGCGCGAGAATTGATGGTGACCACCGGAATTAGCGCGAATCCGGCGATATCATAATCGCCGGTGGTGACCTCGCACTGGAATGTTCACTCCTCAGTCCGAGCTCGAACTTATTCTTAATGAATACAAAGATCAATTTGTCAGCATTGCTTTGATTGGTGGTGCCACCCCCTACCTTGATATCACCACCACTACTGGTTATCATCATATCACCGTTAGCGAAGATGGCTGGTTCTACGTCGATGCCCCCACCCACAAAGTGCCCACGTTCGAGGCGCTTATGTTAAGAGACGATGGCTTTGCCCAATCGTTTGCCGATGAGCTAGCGCGAAGATTCCAATAACGACGACCACGCGTCAAATCCCATATTACTATATACATGCTTAATGCTTCTTTTCACTCCTTTCACTCTTTTCCGCCGCCTTTTTCGTCTTTCTCTTCATAACCGCTTCCAAGTCGTCTACATCCCGCTTCGAGTTCCGGATATAGTATTGCTTGGCACGAGCGTTATATTCCTTAGGCTTTTCCAACACTTCGATACTCCGCAACTTGGGCGAGTACAACGGCACCCGCACTTCACACCCCACCCTGGTGATCTTGTTTCTGATGAGAATATTGGTGCCCAAGTTATTGTACCCCCGCTTGATGGCAACAATTTGACCCAAAATGTCGGTTCTATCGGCGTAGGTGACCTTGATGACATCTCCAGCACGCAACCCGGTGGCCCGGTCCACAAGACTCCGTCTCTTGCCGGTGGGATCGTGTTTTTCCAAAAGCTTTTGTTGAAGGTAGGTCATCACCGGTTGGCCATTTCTCTTGGCAGGCAAAGGTTCAAACACCGTCGGGAGAGCTGGATGTTAGTAAGTCAGAAATAGAGCCGGTTACATACCCTTGGTGGCAAGCCCTCTAATCGGGTTAATGATCGATGAAAGCATGATGGCTTCGTTTTGGTGAGGAAATTTTTCATTAGTGCGGCAGGATGGTAGCGCGCGCACGCTATCTACATAGTGTATCTATCAAACATGATCTATTCTCCCGGGCGATAATCGGGAAGGTGACTTTGTAACCTCTTGATGGCCCAGTTAAGTCCAACAAACTTAACCAGGGGATCACTGCTCCCTTCAGACGCCGTGTATCGGTGCCACCACAGCGGACTGCTGAGTTTAGGGTTTTCCGTGGCAAACCCGGCCTCGAGACGAAGAGCAGCCACCCGCAGCCGGAGCTCGGCTGCCAAGTCCAGTCTCAACTTTTGTGCCCATTGGCCATTCTTTAATTCTTCCGATAAATCACCGGGGTTGGCAAACGGGTCAGCGAGTACCAGCACCAACTGCCGCCATTTAGTTCTAAATTCATCAATAGTGGCGTCAGGAATAGCGTCTCCAATATACAAGTGAATTTCCAGTCCCAAATTGGCGGGAAACCACCGTTTCCAGCCGTCAATATCCTCCGGGGCGATCTTTTCAAAGCCATGGGCAAACATTGGCACCACAATGGGGGCCCGGGTGGCCTCAAGAATGATCCGAGTAACCCCCCACTTAAAGTATCTCATGGAATTGTTGTCTGGGGGTTCCAACTGAAGCACAAACCCTTCGGGAAACACGTGGAACCAAGAGGTCTTTTTCCGGACAAATGGAAGCGACGGCATCAATAACTGCGTCAGTTCAGCATTAGGCTTAAGCTGGGGCGCTACCTTGTTCACCTCCTGGATCTTGTTCGCGGTGGTATAGTCAAAAGCCCCCTCCGGCCGAACGGTGTCATCGGGGGAGGCAATACGGACAGCAGCGTCAACAGTGGGCTGAAAGGGACCAGCACCAAACCGCTTGATGCCAAGAATCTTTCCCAAGTTGAAAAACCACCCCTGGGCCTTGGTGCCGAAGCAAACGTTATCAGCAGCAAACCCCCACCGGATATCCTCGACATCCTTGTAATAACGGAAGGGAAGCAACGCCACAAACGACGGATCGTCACAGACTGACATGTGGTTCATCACCGTCACCACCAGTCGGTTCTGCTGGCGGGCTTGTTCAAATGCAGCATCCAACTTTTCAATATTGTGAGTGTGCGGTTTGTAAAGAAGATTAAGCAACAACTTTGTATTGAGTGTCATAAAAAGACAAGTCAAATGGGACGCAGGGTTCCACCAAGACTCTGTCCGGGGGTATTCTTCGAGAAATTCGTTCCCCCTTCGGAGGACATCAGGAAAACTCATTTTCTTGGGTGGGTTGGCCAGAGATGAGTCGCACTGCGAAGAAACGTGGGGTGGCAACCGAGGACGATAATTAAGTGACGTTTATCATCTGGCGTACAAGATGCTTGATTTGAGTCGGTGGTATTGTAGAAGATTACCCACCACTATTGGTCGTACCCAACTTTTATTGTTTTTTCCCTACTCGTGGTTACAATTGGATGCAGGTGATACCATTCAATCATTTAGTAATGATATTAGAACTATATCGACGGATAATCGGGGAGATCCAGCGCGGTTAGGATACTATACTGCAGGGTAAATTATTTACTCCATCACCTGATCTATTGATCTGTTGGATTGTTGATTTATTCCCTTTCTGTCTCCGCATATTTCATCGATAAGCAGGAGAATAGAACCCGGTTCAAATGGCTAAAGATGTCGTGCGTGACCCTAGCAGTCAGTAACCCAAAAGATATTGGATATCACCCGAAATAAACGGTACCAGTAGACTTTTTGTCTTCGTGTAAGCTTTATGTTCGTGAAAACATTGGTAGCTGTAGGGCCGTGATCACGACCGACACACCAACCTAGGCACCACCCCCAAATCCTGTACAGGATAGTATATCATCTAGATGCGATGGCAGTAGGGCCGTCTACCCCTTGACTGCAACGCGTCTCAGGATGGCTCGTGCATCAGAATATCGGTGGATACAGGTTAAAAACGCCGTCCGGGTGACACCGCCGTACCCATGGCAACCACCCCCTGATTCAGCCATCCCTTCGTGTTTGGAATCCCGGTCGTCTCTTTATTCATCGTCTAACTATCCACCCACGTCTTTGCATGGGATAGGATATCCAACGCGCCTTGCAAACAATACCACGGTTCGAATCCGGTTGACGGTTGCTGGCTGTACCGTTGCTATACAAAGTTGCCAGGTAGAACCCTGACGCGTGGAATAGTTATCATTCGACCTAATTAGGTTGGGTTATGAAGAAGGGCCCTACCCATTCGGTTGCAATATTCCTAATCTATCATAGCTAACGACACGCGCCGGGGGTTACCAGGACATCATTTCCCGGATGCTCCCGCTGTTCCCGTTCCTCGTCATGGGCGGCTGCGAGCGGGGACGTTCCACAGCTGCTAAAAAATAATCGCTACGCGTCGCGGTGAAAGCAAAACACGAAAAAATGTCTTATATAGGAGTGCGCGCACGCACCCTCCCACTAAACCGCGTCCCTTCCTCCATCACCCATCTCATTGTACCACCAACAACTACCTGGTATTTCGACTCCGCTGGCAACGATGATGCCTTATTCCCGAGTGCCTCTCCAGGAAAAGAGCAGCAACTTGGCCGCGTCCCGGTACAAACTTGCCACCCCTCCTCAAGTGTTTGCAAACAAAAATGTGTTTGAGCCTCCAATGACAAACTTGGACCCCGCGATCTCGGGGGCCCACCCTGTAGCTGGGGGGGTCGCGCATCATCCCGTGCCTCCAGTACACCCCCTGTTGTTACTGCCGGCGTTCCTGTCCCCGAACCAACATTTTACAGGCCATGCTATTCAGAGCCACAATCCGTATCCGCCTCCGAAAATGCCATTATTTATTGATCCCTCGCTGACAAAGCCCAAGGAAAAGAAACGGCGGAAGACGAAAAAGGAATTGAAGGAGGAAGCGTTCGATTTGCTGAGCGAAGACAAGCCGCCGTATTCCTACGCCACATTGATTGGCATTCTGATTTTGAGCCACGACGACAAAAAATTGACGTTGTCTCAGATTTATAGTTGGATCTCCGACACCTTCAAGTATTACAAGAAGGAAGACGTGGGCTGGCAAAACCTGATTCGCCACAACTTGTCGCTCAACAAGGCGTTTGTCAAAGGCGAGAAGCTGAAGGACGGCAAGGGCCACTTCTGGTGCATCAAACCCGGATGTGAAGACCAGTTTCTTAAGCTGAAGGGTTTGAAAGCGCTGGATGTGATGGACCAGATTAAGAACCGTCCGCCCCCGGTCACTCTTCCCAGCTCGCCGCCGCTGGAAAAGGAAATCGCAGTGGAGGCGCCTTGTGGTGAAGAGCGGGACACCAAACGGCCAAAATTGGATACCCCTTTTGTCGACTGGAACGAGCCCCCCCAAATCACAGCCACCATGTCCCCGAACAGCTTGCTGTATTCAAGCTCGTTCTCATATTCGTCCAACCTCGAGCTTAGCCCCACCCGTCCCAATGACCCTGGGCCGTTATTAGAGCCGTTGACTCCTTGTCTTCTTGGGAAGCTCAAGCAAGGCCCCATGCTTAAAACGGTAACTTCGCTGGCGACACCAAAAACGCAGAAAACACCTAAAGCCATCAAGACCCCAATGCGGACGCTTAAGACCCCACAACTGATCATGCGGAAGTTGTGGAATCTGCCGCTGTACATTGAGGAATTCTTCTCGCCGTTGGTACACGCTGCCCATGGCGGCAATCCAACAATTTTCAACCTGTACGACGACGACGACATGGTGTTGCGGCCGCTCCATCAATCGCCTGCTTTCCGCAAGCGCCGGCATCAACAGAGCCCGTGCGTGACTTCTCTGCGGGACTTGATGGTGGATATCAAGCGGGCACAAGATGAAGAAGACAAGTAATGGCCATTGCATTCTTTTTGTAACGAATTTTTGGGAATTGGGATAGGGTTTGGATATATCGGATAAATACTCGGATTTTAATGCACGTATGAAATAATCAATCACTGCTGGCACACCCCGTACAGCCACAGGAGACACATTCCACCTCACGATCGCCTTGGTCGTTCTTGGTAAGCGTCAGTCGCGGCACCCGGCACACACAGCTAGCTTCATGATTGGTGTCCTTAGAAACAATACACCCAATGCAGCACAACTTTTCATACCCCTGTTTCTTCCACTTGGCAATCAAGTCGTTATTGACGTAGGGCTGCATCAATAGCCAATCATATAATTGCTTGGAGATTGCCTTTCGTTTGTAGTACATTTCGTAAACATAGCGGGAAATCTGATGATTCAATTTGCTAATGGGCCATGTCAGCTTGGTGGTGGTGCAAATGGCAAGCTTGGCTTGTTGTGCTTCAACGAGCTTTCGTTGGAGAATGTCAAGAGTAGGCTTCACCTTTTCATAGCCATCAGGCGGTGGCAGACTCTTAGAAACCTTGGTTTTGATTTTTGGCATCGGTCACTATTGAATGGTGCGAAGATTATAAATATTTGGAAATTTACCAAAAAGAGAGGTATATATTAGTAGGTATCAAAGCCGCCTCCGGTCACGATTGAGATCAGGTTACGTTTGAGAGGTTTTTGCCTGTACTTCCTTGAGCACCTCATCAGCACGAACCAACAGGGGGTTCATTTCCATAAGTTTTTCGTAGCGGTTTAAATGGGGGTATTCGGTAGACATGGTGAACTCTGGCCCATATATGCGACCAAACAACTGAGTGTAACGGAGTCCCTTGAGGATGGGATACGCCACCATCATGTCTGCCACGGAAAACTTGTTTCCAACAAAATAGTCAAATCCGTGTTGGTGTTGTCGTTGGAGCTCGGTTTCTAAATAATGCAAATGTTTTGCTAATTCTTCGGCGTAGTAATTACCCCCAATCATGGAGGTGACTCCTCTTACGATTCCCTGCAACCCGTACGGGCATCCCTTGATGAGCCATTCGTCGGTCATAAGACTCTCCAACACCGGCATTAATGACGCCTCCACATAATGTAAGTAATAGTCCCACTGCTCCTTATCCTTGGTGGAGGTAAATGACACCTGATTGTTTGTATCAAACAACGATAGCAACTGGGAAAAGATGGGTCCGGTTTCGACAATCTTCTTGCGGGCCCCTTGCCAATCAACAATCTCTATCACCGGCGCCTTCAGCGCTACGGGGTGGAGCTCACGGTACGGCTCCGGCGGGTTTCCCCACTTATCTCGATGATACACTTTTAGTTCATAGGGGATTTTTAATTCTTCAAAGAGCCAGAGAACCCTATGGGATGGAGAATCTAGAAGGTAATGGAGCACCACCTTCATTAAACACGTAAGCTTCCCCGATCAATTTGTTTTTTTCGCTTTTTTTAAGGTTAGGTTTCTTGGCGGATACAGACTTCATTTATTACATATTCCCTGCATGACGGCCCCTTGCATGTAGACGACTATCATACTTGGGCCAATTTTTGCCCCAGCGAAGCATTATTAAGATCCACGACAATTTCATTGGCACGTTGCAACAGTTCTTGCTTCTGACAGAGCTTACACCATTTATAAAGGTGGGGAAAGCACTTTCCTGCATCGAAGTTTCCCCCGTTGAGATCATAGTATATTTCCGGCGAATAGCAAAATCCTTGAAGGATGGGATATCCTACCATTATGTCTGCTAGAGAAAACTTTGTGCCAACCAAATAGGCATGTCCCCGTTCCTCCTGGGTCTTGAGGACATCGTCCAAGTATTGTAAATTGCGAATAAGTTCCTGAGCATAGGTGGTGCCACCAAGTGCCCCCGCCGCCCACTTGGCTACTCCCTGGAGGCCAAACGGGGTGTTCTGTACTACCCTGCTCTTGGTGCTAAGCCAGTCTTGGAGCGGCTGAAGGGTGGCTTCCAGATAATGTAATAGATAATCCATTTCTTCCGCGTAATGGGGGTTGGCGGGGTAAACAAGCCGCTTGCCAGTGTCAAAGTTCTGTAGCAAAAATCGTATTATATGTGATGACCCCGCGATGACTTTATGATGATCTTGGTGGTGGTGTACTTCAATCACCGGCGACTCACCTAACGGGTGGATTTGAGCGAGCTCAAGCGGCGGGTTCCCCATCCGGTCCCGGCGGTAGTATATCGCTTCGTAGGGTGCCTTTAGTTCTTCCATCAACCAGAGAATTCGCTGGGCCTCCAGCTTTTCGAGGTAATGGAGGATGATCTTCATATAATAATCAAAAGTTACGGATGTCGTGGTGGAAACACCTGAACTTTATTCTTGTACCTGCGCAGATACTAGCACGCCTCATGCAGGGACTAATTAAAGGCAACCCCAGTTGATCTACTCGTTTCCTTTATCTTCATAAAGTCGTCAAGGCTATGGTTTCCCACCCTTGCCGCATGGCTATGCTCTATGACGATACCTGGCAGGCAACAATCGTGAAAAGTGACGACGCCAAACGGCAAACTCCACGGCAATAACCTCAAACCAACCGTTTACAAAACTCCTTACACAATTAACACGTTTCATACCGATGACGGTTAGGTAAGGGGGCCTGGTAACGTTAACATTCCTCGACATTAACACGATGACCTCACACGTCAAGCTGTGTACAGGAATAAACATTCTTCATATAATCCCTTCTTGGTAACGTCTCCACCATGACCAACACCCAAACCGGGACGCTGACGTCGCAAGTGTTGGTGACGGTTGTTGCCAATGGTATCATTTGTGCGGTATTTGTGGGAACCTTTCTTTTGCTACGACTCAAATTCGTCAGAATCTACCGCCCCAAGACGGTTCTATCCTCCATCCCTGAAGATGATCGACCGAAGGTGCTTCCACAGGACCCCATATCCTGGATATGGGTACTTCTTTGTTCTTCCAACCTGGACCTTATTAAATATTGTGGGTTGGACGGATACTTTTTCCTTCGTTACCTCAAAGTCATGGGGCTCTGCTTTGTTGGGGGTATGTTTTCATGGACCATCTTATTGCCGGTGAATGCTGCCAATGGTAAGGGCCACCGGGGATTGGATCAATTATCTATCTCCAACGTCAAGCACCCCAACCGGTACTTGGCACATGTGCTTGTTTCGTGGGTGTTTTATGGCTTGGTGATGTTTGTCATAAACCGGGAGCTTTACTACTACAATTCATTAACCACGGCGGCGGCATCGCTGCCCAAGTATGCCACCAAGCGCTCGTCCCGTACAGTGTTGTTCCGGTTCGTTCCCGACGAAATGTTGGACACCCGCCAATTCTACAAGATGTTTGATGGAGTCAAGCGGATCTTCATCTCCAGAAACAACCGGAAACTTGATTCTCTTATTACCAAGCGGGCCAATATGGCCATTGCATTGGAAAAAGCGGAAACCAAATTGTTAACCATGGCGATGAAGGCAAAGAAGAAGGCGGACAAAAAGGGAGAAACCATCACCCCGGTTAATGATATCTATGCATACGTTCCTCAAAAGAAACGTCCAACCATCAAGATTGGCAAAATCTTTCGCAAAAAAAAGGTGGATGCCATCGACCATTATCTCGAGCAGCTTCCTAAGTTGAATCTGGAAATCCGCTCCATGCAAAAGAACTACAACAAATTCCGCCCGAAAAATTCCTTAATTGTTGAATTTGAATCACAGTACGCAGCACAATTGGCATACCAACTGGTGGTGTGCCACACGCCGCAAAAGTTCATTCCTTCTGCCATTGGGTTTGAACCTAGCGACGTTATTTGGCTTAATTTAAGAATGTTTCCCTTTGAATCCGGGGTTCGTCAGTTGATTGCATGGTCGGCCATGGGGGCACTCATCATCTTGTGGGCCATTCCCGTTGCATTTGTAGGGTCGATTTCTAGTATGGATACCCTTATGGAAACGTTTACATGGCTTAGCTTCTTTAAGAAGTTGCCCGACTGGTTGCAAGGGGTTGTTTCCGGGTTGTTGCCCACGTTTTTGTTGGCCATCTTGTTGTTCATGCTCCCAATCTTCATCCGGACAGCAGCCCAAGTCTCCGGTGCTTGCACCCAACAACAAGTGGAGGATTTCACCCAAAAGGTGTACATGGTGCAGCAGATTATCAATGGTTTCCTCGTGGCGGCGCTCATGTCGTCAGTGGTGGCGGTGGTTAAGTCGATTTTCAATCATCCCGAAAGCATCATGAGTATGTTGGCGGGGCAGTTGCCGTTGTCGTCGAACTTTTACATCGCATACCTTGCCCTTAACGCGTTCACCATTGCTGGGGGTACGTTGCTTCAAGTTGTATCTCTTGTATTGTTCTACGTTCTCGGTGAATCTCTTGACAAAACTGCTCGTGACAAGTGGAAGCGTTACCTGACTCTTGATACCATGCAATGGGGGACCACCTTGCCTACGCATACCCTTTTGGCGGTAATTACATTGGTATATGCCATTATCTCGCCAATTATTCTCATTTTTGGCGCCTTCACCATGCTAATGGTCTACATTGCTTACTCCCACAATCTCATATATTGCATCGGCCAGGGAGTTGATGGTAGAGGGTTCTACTATCCTACCACCTTGCGCCAAACCATTTCTGGCATTTACCTTGGCCAGATTTGTTTGTTGGGACTTTCTGCCGTTGGTAAGGGATGGGCAGCCATTGTGTTTTCAATTATTGGAATTGCAGTTACTGGGTGCTGGCACTTTCACCTCGACCAAGTCTACACCCGGAAAGAGTGCATTGCTGTGGATGCCATGCGTCCTCTTAATGGCGTCCTGGCTACCCCATCGTACAAGGGCCCCACCGAATATCTCACAAAGGTGTTGGATCGTCCCCACACTGGCCATGCAAAAAAGGAAATGATCGAAGAAGACGAAAGAAACCAACAACTCAAAAGCGATCTTTGTGATGATATGGATAATCAAACAGCGAAGATCGTGCCATTACTTGCCGACCGTGATTTTGACGAAGAAGATCAATACTCATACTTTTTCAGATTTTTCCGATTCGACATTTTTATGAATTTCCGTCATGCCAAGCGGGACTTGCCTTCAAACTACTACGATACCCCCGTCCCCGAGCCCGACAATAAGCATGCCTACGATTCGCCACTGGCACTGACGCCATGTCCCGAAATTTGGATTCCCTATGATCCGATGGGGCTCTCCAATGCGGAATTAATCAAAATGTCCAAAGTAATTCGCTGTTCCAACGAGAACGCCGTCTTTGACGAAAAGTGTAGGGTCAAAGTTACCGGCTCAAACCCCGTGAATTAATCTTTATAACGTTAATATGTCAATCTACATAGTCATACCTGTACACAGCCAAGAGGGACATCGCGCATGCACGCCTGATTTATAGTAAAGACCACATCTTGATGGGATTCTTTGAACCAGGTCGGGCGGTTCAAAAGCGAAAACGTACCAGTGGAGTTGGCCGGGAAAGAAAACTAAGACATGTTGCTGCCACTCCTGAACCCAAATCAAACGCACTGATGCTCGAACGGCTTCCCATTGAAGTATTGCAACGAATATTTATCATGGCCGGTCCAGACAATTGCATGCCTCAGCTTCTGCGATACTTCAACAGGATTTTTCTGTTTGATCCTATGCATCCCAGTGAACCCTGGTGCGGGGTGCTGGTGGTGCTTCTGATGATCTCTACCTGGTACGCATTTGATCCCAATTACTTGATTGACTGGCGGGTAGTGTGGACTAAGCTAGAACAATACCGGTCAATTCTTGAGAGGAACCCTATCCGTCGTGCCCGCAACTCATTTAACGAGTTGGTTGTGATAATATCCGCGTTCTTGGAACATAGTTGCGTCGTTCTTGATGTTCTCATGTCCAAGCGATTCATGTCATCGGCGGTTCTTAAGCGAATTAATTACGAGTTTAAATGGGCGGGGAAGAAAATGAGTGGGCAAGTTCTCCACCGGTTTGGTGTCAGTGAAGAATTCGTTGATTCTTCCAACATTGGCATGTGGTCTTCGCATGTGCCAGTGGTTAATCATCTGGCGTTGATTGACGAGGCTGGGTCGCGGGTAAATTACATTGCTGCTAAATTTAAAGAGGTGGGGTTATGGCTAGATCGCACACGAGAAAACATCACCGTGGAAGAACTAGATGCCTTTGTCGAGCCCCTGGAGGTGGACTCCACTCTGATCATCGCCGATGATACTGGACTCTACCAACGGCTTGAGGCGTTGGAACCGAATGTAGATAAACCGGTGCCCACCACGGCGACAACATTAATGTCTCAGGAAGACGAGCTGCCCCGGGTGAAATTTTTTGGCCCGTTACTAGAGGCACAGTTATTTCCCCACATTCTTTACAGACATGGTGTGTATGGTCAACGGCGCGGAGACCTCATCACTCAATTATATCGCCAAGATTACCTTCCTAGTCACCTGCGGCTTATGGAGGCCACCATTGATGAATTTATCCGAAACCACCCCCAACAACTGTTTAAAGAGGTGGTACAGCCATTTTTCGATCTTGGAATCGATAGTGACACTATAAAACCCGTGTTCAATTTGTGTCACCAATATCCTAAAACGGCAGAATTTACCAGCGTGTTGGAGTCCATGCTCAAACACTACTTCCACATAGGGGCCGCTGCCAACGCTGAAGAACTCTGGGGAGCGGTGGCGGACCTTAAAGACCAGCGGTTGGCACAAGTGTTGTACCAGTACGCCCCAGTTCCTAACCAAGATGTCTTGCTGCTATTTTAGCATGAAATGCATTGTTACGTTAATCATATACCATTACACAAATGACCACATAAGTTTCTTTTAATAGTGTTGCGGGTGATTGGGGTCAAAGTGGCCATGTTGGTGGTAAGCATCCGACAACGACTGCAGCACCGTCTGGGGATTAGTAATCTCATGGAACCACGGGTGCTGCAACGCCTGTCTGGCGGTGATTCTCGCCTCCGGCCGCATTTGCAACAACAATTGCAAAAGGTTAAGCCCCACCGAATCCAAATTAGGCACAATGAGTCTTAAATCTTGCGGGGGATAGATTTGCCAATTGCTCTTGTACTCAGCATACTGAGAAATGCCCGGCCAAGTCCGTTCATTGGGCGTGCCCATTAATCGGAAAATCTTCATCAACTGGTCTTCATTGGTGGTCCCCGGAAATAGAGGCTTGCCGGTACACATTTCCGCAAAAATACATCCCGCCAGCCAAATGTCAATCGAGGTAGTATAAGCGCGCAGCCCCAACAACACATCGGGCGCCCGGTACCACAAGGTGACCACTTCGTTGGAAAAGGTATTAAAAGGGATACCAAACGCCCGCGCTAACCCAAAATCCCCCAACTTAAGTTCGCCCTTGTTATTGATCAACAAGTTTTGCGGCTTCAAGTCCCGATGAAGCACCCGGTTATCGTGGCAAAACATGATGCCTTTAAGCAATTGAAACATAAACAGTTTCACCACCTTAAGATCAAGTGCGCCCTGATTGCCGCTGACCTCCATGTATTTTTTCAAGTCCTTGTCCATAAACTCGAACACAAGCGTCAACTTGTTTTCGGTGTGGATGACATCATAAAGAGTGACGATATTTTCATGGTCGAGTTCTTTCATAAGCGAGATTTCCCGAATTGCTGTCGAAGGGGTGCCTTCTTCGGAATCGAGGTTGATTTCTTTGAGAGCGACGAGGGCGTTGGTGACGCGATTGCGCCCCTTGTACACGGTAGCGTAGGTCCCTTCTCCTAGTTTTTCAAGCTGCTGAAACCTATGATTAGTAACAAATTCCTGGGAGTTCTGTGTGTACGTACTGAGACGACGAGGCCATTTGTGGAAAGTAGCGGGTGGCTGATTTTCACCCCCGCGCTACCAACCGATAATTGATCACGGGATGGTAGACATGTGATACACATCACGTGATCGGAAACCCACGTGAGACATTTAATTACATTTCCCAATTTAGAAATGGCAAAATTTCGTGATCGACCAGTGCTCGTATTTGCAAACAACGAATGACATTGTTATCACATCCCCATCATGGTGCATGGTGTTTCACTCTTTTGGTTGTCCGCAAACATCTATCAATGTAATCATCAACCGTATCGCTCCTACCAGTGGCACCTGACAACCAAACTTCCACACCAGGATCCAAAGTTTGACTGTTATTAGATAGTACCGATCTAGACCATAATAGAAAGATTACCCCCACCAAGCTTATTGTGCGCAAGTTCCGGAGCCGACGGAATCAATCGATTGTTGCCGATACATACCTGAGATAACATATTCTCATTACATTTACAATAGCGCATTGTGAGTTGTACACTGACGTGTGTTTTCACCACTATTTGAATTTCAGTGTGGGGACTATTATTGGGAGCGCCAGAAATCGTGTCTATGACGTCGTCGACAGAAAATAAGCCAAAGCCCACCACGAAACCGATGAAATGATGGTGGCATTCACGAGAGCCGTCACAGCGGATGACAACCACCTCGTACCACTCCGTACAACCAAGGGGGAGCCCAGGCAACATTCCTCTCCCCTATCGATTCCTAAACATGAAGCGGACATATCGATGGTACCCACGTACTGGTTAAGAATAATGAGGTACGAGGCGCTGTTCAAAACGATCAAAACAAAATTAGTGGATGATACAGAAAAAATAATAGTTAAATTGAAACGATCTCCCTCTGCCACTGGCGTTATAAAGAGGGAATGGGTTGTAGCACCCTCCTCGCCACAGCACAACCCGCCGCCCATGCCGCAGGTGCTAGCGTAACCAATGAAATGTTCGGCTTAACTGGGAATTTGTCAGAAAATATGCTATTCTTGTCACCTGATGACGTCATTCAATGCAAATTATTTTTTCAGTTTGCGAAGTATCACTCAGAGCTCTTTCCATGTTGGGACCAAGTCTCCACTACTCCACATTGAAACCGCCATTTATATATATGACGCGATCCCGCTCGTACCCTGACCGATTATCGCAGAACACTCCCGCCGCAAACAATAGGTATGTCCCCAATATGGCGCTATTTATGGTATGTATCTGGTAAACCTACATCCCGCAGCATGATCTCCAACGCTCCCAAGCATTAGGGAAATGCCGAAGTATATAGTCGGGCAGTTTGGCTGCAGTTTACACGAGTTGGTGACTAACGATATAGAATATAAAGAAGATGTTTGAGTCAGTTCCGGCGGAGGCGGTGGTGACTACGGACCATGCCCTGCTGGTAACTATCGATAATGTACTGCTGGTGGCAGCAAAGTTTTCCATCGACATGTATCCTGGACTTCCGGATCGGTACCGGCTAATGCTGGTGTTAGGAGAAGGCGCCTTTTCCACCGTCTACAAGGCACTCGACACAAAGTCCAATAAAACGGTGGCCATCAAGATCATTAACAAGACAAACTTGCTGGCGAAACAGTTGAAGAACATTGTCAACGAGGTGGAGATCATGCGCAACATGCAATACCATCCTAATATCCTCAAGTTGATAGAACTGGTGTCCACCCCATCCCATACTTACCTTGTGTTGGAGTACAGTGACGGCGGCGAGATCTTCAACAAGATTATCGAATACACCTACTTTAGCGAGCCGTTGTGCCGGCACGTGTTTGGCCAATTGCTCTCGGCTGTTGATCACCTCCACCGCCATAATATCGTGCATCGTGACATCAAGCCCGAGAACCTATTGTTCGAACATGTAGAAATGTTTCCCCGCTCGCATGCCGAATTCAAGCTGCAGTTACGGTCGCTGGACGACGAACTGAAGAAGGACGAAGGCGAGTTTCGTGCCGGGGTAGGCGCCGCCACCATTGGTAGAATAAAGTTGGCCGACTTTGGTCTTGCCAAACGGCTCGTTTTTCAGGGACTTCATCATCCTCTCAAAACACCGTGCGGAACCGCCGGCTACACCGCTCCCGAAGTGATCAATGTCAACCTGCACCATAATCAATTGAAGCAAGAATCGTATTCGAAGCTGGTTGATGTGTGGTCGTTGGGGTGCTTTTTGTACACCATTTTGTGTGGGTTTCCCCCGTTTTACGACGAGGACCACTCACTGTTGACCCAGCGGATTCTTTGTGGCGATTATGTGTTTTTGACCCCCTGGTGGGATGATATTTCCGATGACGTCAAGGATTTGATTTCAAGAATGTTGGTGACCAATCCTGAAGAACGGATCCTGATCGAAGAGATCTGGAATCACAGATGGATGCGGGGAGCCACCAGAGTGGTCAGCGACTCTCACACAGAGTCGATCGACTACTTTGGCTCGGAGTTGCTGCCAGAACAGTCGACGGCAAGAACTCCCGGCGTCCACGACCCTCAGAGGGAGATACAAGTAAAACACTTGTTCACTCCAGGAAGGGCCCAAGTGCCGTTGCAATCGCCTGCAGCGCATGCCATCAAGCTGGTTTTTGATAACCCAGCCATGGCTAGCACTACCCATGTTCAATTCACCCTTGGTGACCCTAAGTGTCTGTCGCATAAATGCCGGTCCCAAGCAATGAGACTGCCGTTCCCCGAAAAGTTCGGCAAGCTTCCCAGTTTTAAAGATGTTTTTGCTCAGGGGATTGTTTTGAGTGATGAAGAGGATGAAGATGACGACGACGACGACGACGACGATGACGATGAAGATACCGATGACGACGATGAGATCGTTCCGCTTACCGCATTCAAACTGTCGCATTCGGGCCATTCCAAAGTGACTCTAGTTGCTGAAGACGACGAGATGCTGATGGACTCCAACCTGGATGCCAACACTCGGCTGTCTCTGATCATCCTGGGAGTCGCTGGCGATTTCAAGTTTACGTTGAATCTTCACGATTCGAATTTGTTGACTAGACGACGGTCACTGACCATGAAGAAATGTTTAGATCCGGTGGCAATCCCCGAGTTTGCTTCTAAAACAGTTTCGCATTAGCATATAGCATGAATACGAACCATCGATAATTTTAGATCTTCCATGACGTCACCGTGACCACCACTGTCTCGAGCTCGGGCGCAGAGGTCACTCCGCTCCGTTTCCGACCATTGCCGGTGATGACTTCCTACACAAGTAATGACGGTCGGATTTATCCATTATTATGTACATTATTCTCTCTTTCTAGGGGTGACCTGGGCTTCATGTTGCAATGTCTCTTCTTCTTCTTCGGGAATCAAGGCATCGCTTTCTTCCAACAAGGTGGCCAATTCGCCGGACTTGGCCATTTGCAATACAATATCGCACCCACCAATGAATTCTCCATTGACGTAGAGCTGGGGAATGGTGGGCCATTCGGAGTATTCCTTAATCCCGCCCCGCAACTCGTCATCTTCCAACACGTTATAAGCGGCAAACTTTTCAGGGTCCACACCTTGTTGGCCAAGAGTTTGGATGGTAGCCCGCGAAAAGCCACATTGGGGGAATTCGGGGGTCCCCTTCATGAAAAGTACCACCGGCAGCGACTGGACGGCCAGATCAATAGCTTGTTTGATTTCAGTGGAAATCAACCGGGTAGCAGCCAAAGGGGCGACTCTAACGGGGAACCGGGGGGCTCTAGCGGTGACGCCAACGATCCGAGAAAACATTACAATCAAGTTGACAAATGGGATGGTACTTTAATGAGTGCGTAAGCAGTGTCACGTGACCTCTAACTGAGGGTGCATGGTGGCAAATGAGTATAAAGTGTGACCTCGATTTAGTAGTTCTAGGTAATGAAGTTTTTTCTCTTGTTAGTGTCTGTGGTTGTTGCTTCGTCTACTGTTCCCGAACAAGTGTTTACCATCTTACCTATTGGTGATCCTATTGTTCATGATGAATACCACATTTCCATCGCTGAAGCCGGCCGTCATTAATCTAAATAAAGTAAATCTATATAAAGTACTTTACTTTAATAATACAGAGTGTTATTGCCACCACCCGATAGGCCACAAAACATGCTAGTAAACCGCCAATGTTTTTGGCGATCGATCCGTTGAGATGATAGTATTGCAACACTTGCCACCCGTGGTCAAATGGGCATCCTTGGTCGCCACAATGGAAATCTTGGTTGTTAAACATCAACGGAGCATTTGTTCGAACCACATATTTCATGGGGTTGATCCAATTCACCCCCCGGAAAAAACCAGGTAGTTGCATCGACATCGTCCCTCCCATAAACACGGCGAAAAGAATACACATGGACATGAGATTAGTGGCAAACCCCAAGTGATCAAACACCAGATTCCACATGAGCCCCACCAGTTCGCCGCAATTGACAGTGACAAACATGCTTAGAAAGTTGACAAAGAACATCGAAGCATTTCGGGGCATGCCAATACCAAATACGCAAAGGATAGAAAACAACAAGCACTGGAATACTTCAAAGGGAATCTCGTTGATAAGATATGCCAAACAGTATTGGAACAGTGAGTAAACCCCGTCGCGATATTCCTGGTAGAAAACACCCCTTTCCACTGGGTATAGGGAAATATTGTTTAGTAATCCAACAAAATACATGTTTAGAAGCGATTGCAATAGGCCTAGCCGGTTATCCACCCCATCCCGCTTATTCCTAAGAGGAGCAAAGAAAAGGGTGTAAAAAGCCGCTAACGATACCCCTTGAAATGCACGAGTAAATAGAACATCCGGTGTTCTAAATGTGGCTAGTGATTGGCGATAAACAATCGTTACCAACACTGACATGAATGATGCACGAGACCGCCGGAGCAGTTTTAGGTCAATTGATTCCGACGAGGCACCATTCTCGCTAGGAGAACAGCTCGTACTCCAAGTTTCCACCAACTTATCTATACGAGCCTCCAGAGTGTCACTGGTTTCATCCATCTGTCTCAGTACCAAATCGAGTACATAATCAGCCACATTTGCATCGGGGGGAACAGCGTGTCCTAGCTTTTCAAAATATTTAATCATCTCGTTAAAGCTTCCATCGTATACCATGCGGCCCCGCTTAGCTAGTAACAATACCAGATTAAACAATTTCACCATCTCCTCGCTAGGTTGATGGACGGTAAGAATGATTGTACAATGTCCCTGAGTGGCCAATTCATGAAGTAATAACAACACCGAAAAGGCGGTTGCAGAGTCGAGCCCCAGGGTAGGTTCGTCTAAGAATAATATGTGGGGGCGACTAAGCAATTGAATCGCTATCAGCACCCGTCTCTTTTCCCCACCAGAAATACCCTTTAGCGTGTCAGAGCCAATCATAGTATCAGCACAATCTACCAAACTCATCCGCTGTAAAAGATCGTTGACAATGATATTGATTTGAGGCAACTCATGACGATGTAAACGAAGCTTTGCCTGAAAATGAAGTGTTTCACGAACGGTAAGAGCAGGGATGAGGGTATGATCATGTTGGGCAACATAGGCAGATGCCAAACTGAGTTCCTTGGGAGATATAACAGCATTATTCAAGAAAATTGACCCCAGGTCAGTATATCGCATGCTTCGTGGTAGCCGATAGGAAAGGTAGTTGAGTAAGGTAGTTTTTCCCAGACCCAGTGGTCCCATGATCACATTAAGCTTGTTGGCTGAAAATTCACATGAAATTCCACTAAGCACTCGCATCTTGCTTGATTTTTTGTACCATTTTGGCTGAATATCAAGTGTTATTTCCTGTAAGTTAATTTTGATAGGCACGGAAACGGTGGAAACGGTGGGCATGTTGTGATGTACCACCTCCTTTTCATCCTCCTTTTCCCACTTGTTCTTTTTCGTGGTGGCGATCGACATGTCAAAGTTTTTCAATCGAAGAGACACAATTGCCAACCCAATATAACCAATAATAAACGCCATACAAATGCCTACCTGTTGCCACATAAAATTATGTGGCAATCCAAGGGTGTCGATTTGGTAATCACCGCTATAGGGTTGGCAATTTTCCCCTTCGGGACAACTACCCATCCAGCCATGGAATTGGTTCCAAAGCATAGCCCCGTACGAGTACCAGAAGAATGCACAGTATTTGAGCCACCGGACGTACACCGGCATGGTTTTGGAGTTTACAAAAAAACCACACGTTGAGTTTTGAACTTGGTAGTAGACATTAAGAATGAGTGCCAGCACCGCAAACTCTGGGCCAAGTCCAAAACACGTTAGTGCTAATGTCATGCCGGAAATTTCTGTTAAGAATGTCATCAAAAAGTATATGAAAAACCGGCCAGCGCCCCCTCGGAGCCCCCACATAAAAAATGTCGTGATAGACCACAAAATAGTAATCGGGATATCCTCCAACAAAACACGACCAATTCTTCGAGAAAATACAAATCCAGGAATCGAAACACACCCTTCCTTATATTCTCGGAAGAAGTTTTGCCCCTCAGCTCCCCAAAGCCGTTCCAACTCAATGAACATGGGCGTAAACCCAATCACTTGAAGAGTGGTATAAAGTGCAGCTGAAAGCGATCGGATACCGCCTAGGTCGTGATCCGGGCGGTAAAATAACCATCCAAAACCACACCCAAGAACAATAATCCCCCCCGTAAACGCTGCTAACGACATGCGATCTCGAATACATAATTTAAATGATCTCTTGCTGAGAATAGTTAGCTCGGTGGAAAATTTGATACGGGTGGATGGTGGGCGCATCAACATGTTACCAATGGTTTCAAAAGAACACTTTGACTCCTCTACCAGGGGGATCTCACTACCATATCCCAGGCACTTGGTCCAGTGCGAAACCAAATTATCAATTCTATTGATAGCAGCTAATTCCAACAGTTTTGTCAGGGTATCTTTAACCAGCAATTGCATAATGTAGTCGACAAAATTAGCATGGGACTTTCCTTTATCAAGCCAATCAATGTCCAAGAAATAGGTTTCTGCCTGGGAAAGATCTCCATAGTAAACCATCCGTCCGCCACGAGTAAGCAAACAAAGCTGATCGAACAACCTTGTCACCTCGACTCGAGGCTGGTGGATTGCACAGATCACGGTAATACCAAATACTGATGTGAGTCGCTTTACCAATTGCATTAGCCTTAAAGAATTAGAGGCATCAAGCCCGGTGGTTGGCTCGTCTAAAAACACTAATGACGGCTTATTCAACAATTGAACTGCCAACGAAAGTCGCCGTTGCTCCCCTCCCAGAAGGTTCACCGTACCGGTGTAAGTCGCAACCATGGAACCCCGAACGTGGGACAACTCTAGCACATCGAGCAAGGAATCAATAATGGACTTCTTTTCACTGGCCGTCACCAACGGCGGCATTCGTAAATCCGCTTGAAATTGCAACGTTTCACGAACAGTGAGTCCTGGTAAAAACACATCCGATTGTAGCAAATACAGATTCAGAATATGCCTATCATTGGCTTTGGTTGAATAAGTGACGGACCCTTGAAATGCAAGATTTTGTTTAGCATTTAATCTGGTCAGTAATGTATTCAACAATGTCGTTTTCCCACTGCCGGTCCCCCCCATAATGGCAACGAAACTGCCTGGAGATACCGCAAATGATACATTATCCAAAACGTGTTTAGTAGGCAGTTCCGGGTCCGTCTTTCGAATTCGAGTCCGCCGCTTCCATAGAGCCTTTTTTAGAGGTAAAATACTCACTGTTAAGTTGCGTACTTGGATGGATACTCTATGCTCATGGGCCACAAGAAGTGCTGATGCTTCCATCCAGTATGCGTGGTTGGATTTACACTATTTCACCACATGTCCCACCAAACATTAAACCCATACAAACCACCCCTTTACCGCTACTACAAGCTATTTACACCTATAATCGTTATCTACACTTCACAATGGTTGTATGTTCGTAGACAATCGACCCTTCACGTGACCGGATTGCGCACACCTTCACAGCACCAACCAGCCCATCACTGTGGCATGCACATTTTGGCACCATTGCTTTTCGGGGCAGTGTTTCTAAGCCATCTCCCGGCAGCAAATGCATCCAATGGTGATACTAATATTGGCGATGAAGAATCAACTGATTCTTCATCGCCAAATATAACCATGCTGAATTTTGCCCTTCTCAATGATATGCTCGATTCGGAAATCCCCCCTCATAACTCATCAAATTCCTCAGACTTGTTTGATGATGAGCTACTATTAAAGTCGATTCAGATTGCAGAAGCAGTGGCTAATGAATCGCTGCTCGATAATGCGAGCTTGGCCCTGAATGATTCACAGGGGTTTATGAGTTTCGAACAGTGGAAAAAGCTGAAGCAGCAACACCCTAATACCACCAATGACACTGCTTCGTTGTGTCCACCGAAACCATCACCAAAAACGAAAAAGCTACAGAACCGGATTAATTTTGCCCTGGCCGATTGTGGAGCGTCGGTGGTGGCTACTCTGGGGAAGGGCGCAGGCGCCATTCTCAAGGAAAACAAAGACCTGTATCTACTAAATGAGTGTCGTGTGGATAAAAAGTTTGTGGTGATTGAGCTTTGCCAGGAAATTTATGTGGAATCGGTAGTTATCGGCAATTACGAGTTCTTCTCCTCGCAGTTCAAGGAGGTGCGGATACTGGTGCTGGACGAGTATTCGCCTAGTGGGAAATGGTGGCAGTTAGGGGATTTTGCAGCTGAAAACATCCGTAATGTCCAACTGTTTGAAGTGACCAATCCTCAGATTTGGGCGCGGTACTTGAAGCTCGAAGTGCTTTCCCATTATGGTAATGAGTATTATTGTCCGATCTCGTTGGTACGGGTGTTTGGGAAGACGATGATGGATGACGCCAAGGAAGATAACGACATTATCGAGCTTGTAGAGCCGGAAATCGCCACCCCGGTCCTCGACAAGTGCATAGTAAAGCCGCCGTATTTGGGGCTTTCGCAATTCCTCCAAGATATCAATCTGGCAAACACCACCGAAGACGCTTGGTGTGAAACCGAGCCGCTGTCGACGTCGTTACTGGGCCAGCTGGAGTCGGTGTTCAAGTCCATTCTCAAGCGGTTGAGTTTATTAGAATCAAATGCGACGTTGTCATTGTTGTATATTGAAGAGCAGCTGAAGATGTTGCTGGAGGCGTTTGAAAACCTTGAAAAGCGGCAAACGCTGAATTTCGAGGTGTTGGTGAACCTGTTCAATGACACCGTCACTACTCTGTTGCTCAACTTCCGTGCCAACTATGCGCATTTGCATCAGGAGTACCAGAAGCTCTTGGCTCTTCAACAACAGGCCCACGACGACACCATGCGTGATTCCAAGGGCAAAATCCAAGTGGTCACCGGCGAGGTGCTGTTTCAACAGCGCATCTCGCTATTCAACCTGGTGATCATTATTTGCATGCTAATCTACGTCGTCATCACCCGCCAGGCTGCAGTTGACGACATCAAAGAGTCGAGAGTAGTTCGACCCGCTAGAGAATTCCCAGTGAAACGTCCGGGCAAGCGAACCCGCCGGAAAGTGTTTTACGTACATTAATAAACTTAATCCTGTATGCGCACCTCATCATGAAGCGACGACTTCTGGATGAGTTGCCAGACTACCTTTCACCTCCCATAAAACTACACCAAACTGCCTCTCAGTTGACATATGTCGATACAATTCGACCCCTGGTGCTTGATTTCGATCAGCCGGTGCGATGCTCGGTGACATTGGCCACCACAAATGTCTTTTGTTGCTTGGTATGCGGCAAGTATTTCAAGGGGGGGTCGATGGGAACTCCGGCGTATACCCACGCCGTGGAGACCAGCCACCATTTGTTCATTTCCTTTGAATCTCATGAAATTCGCATCTTACCCGACAACTTTGACTTGACTGACCGGGTGGCACTTAAGGCCATTGAGCCGGTGCTTCAGTGTTTGGATTCGACTATAGATATTAGTGGGCAAGAGAGACTGTGCTTGGTTGGTAAATCGCGGTATATTCCCGGTGAGGTGGGCCTTACGGGGGATCACGCAATAAATGCCGTGATCCAATTGTTTGCCCACACTCCCTGTATTCGCAATAACAAATTTTCCGGAAGTGTAGGCGAGGCCTTACTGTTTGTTATCCGTCGTCTATGGTCCCCGCACCTCCTACGTCGCCATGTTTCTCCTCAACGGGTGGTGGAAGCATTGGGAAAGCCAGCCACTAGTGTAGTGATGGCATTTACTGTTCTTGTTAATAAATTGGCCAAAGAGAATCCCGATATCAAAAAAACGTTTCGTGGCAGATTTGGCGATCTGCTGTTTTGGATGCTTCTGGTGCAAATCGCGCCCCAGCTGGTGTTTAAGGAAGAAACAGTGGACGAGTGTGATTTGGGACAACTCGTTAAGGAAAAGTACCCTAGTCTAAAAAAGTATCCCCAAGAACTTGTTATTGTCATAGATAAGGCAAGGGACCCGGGTGGAGTAGTGGTGGTAACCCTACCTCTAGAAATGGCAATTGGAAATCACCGATATAAGCTCCTGGGGTTGGTAAGCTACCAACAAGGTCAATGGGTGGCTTCAGCCCCGATTGAAGATGATTGGTTTACATTTAGCGGTACCCTGGTGAAACCGTGTACGCCACAAGTGTTGTTTATGAATGACAATCGTCTTTCCCAATGGACACGAATTGATTAATTAGAAAGACCTATATTTCACGACGATCTTCTTTCAAATGGACACGATTGATTAATTATATACAATTTGATTAATTAATTACGCTAATATTTTTCAACAACAGACCTTGCCCACTCTACCAATTTCGTATGTTTAGAAGAAATGTCGGAGATTCGAGACCCTTCTAAGATAGTAGTAAATACCACCAAGTAGCCAGCAAGTTTCAGCAGCAACACGGTGTTATTTTGAATCTTCTCCAACTCGTTGGCATAAAGTTGCAAATCTTGGTCGTACTGCCCTAGCCGAATGGAATAGTAATGGGACAAATGATCCAGATTAATCCCTTGCCATAAATCAGTAATCAGCGTTTTGCTCAATTTGTGTGATTGGGCAAAGAGCGCCGGTTGCCTGTCCTTAAACCCATGCCAAGACAAGAGCGCACTCCAGATGTCGGCACGTTGCACGGCGGTGCCTTCGATATTAAAAGTTGTGTCAAAACCAACTCCTTCGATAGCAAGACACATGAGCCACAAGTCGTAGTAGCTGTCAATAAGGTCGGCAATGGCCAATTGGCTCGCATCCATCCCCTTGGTAACTACCTTTCGTAGAGACTTGGTGGTCTTGACCATTCGAAGAGGCGATTCTTCAATCTGGTCTTCAATCAACATCGGAAGCTGGTTATTGCTCGATGCATGGTAGGACAAGACCATCAACAGACTTTGGCTCCCTTTGCTCGACAGTTCCCGAGGCAACTTGAACTTGTTCCGGTCGGCAAGGATAAGCGAATACCCCAAGGATAGCGGGTCGGTGGGAAGAACTTTGTTCTTGTATTCATACACACCAAACACCCCGAGACTGAACAGTGCGTTTAGTTGGTCGGTGCCCAAAAAAGGGTACTTGATGGATTGCTCAAGGTTGGTGGAGTGGACGGATTCATTGGCAACGGGGGGGTATGTTTCTATAGGAAAATTTTCAAAGAGGACCCGGACGGGTTCTGGTACCTTCATGGCGAGTGAGTGAGGGAGGATGAGAAAGAGAAAGAGATGAAAAATCACAAAAGTAGTGGGTGGCAAGATAAAAATGATCCCGGGTGATACCGGCGATTTGGCATCAGAGTGCGTTTATACTTTTATTGTTTCGTTCAAAATCAAGCTAGATGCCTGATAGGAGATTATTCTATTACTCGCACACTCGCAATGGCCGCTAGTTTGCTCGTTCATTAACCATCTCCACGACTATCATGTTTCGTGGCTCATTCGTCGCTTCGTAACTAAATGTCATCAGTGGGAATCAATCTAATGCTCATATCGTACCATTCTTCGCCACCAAAATTACAGGCACTCTTGCCGTCGTTGGAAAAGCCAATCTTTTCGTAAAACGGTACCAACTTGTCATGGGCAATAATCACCACTTGTTCGCCCAATTCTTGGTTCGACAATTTTTGAATGTAGTCGTGCAACAACAAGGTGGCCAACGACTTACCTTGCCACTCGGGATCCACCACCACCGAGTGCACGCCAACCGTGGGCGACGACTCAACGTGGCCGGACCCAGGAATCTTTTCCGAGGCTATTTCCATGCACTCGTCGGTGATGGTGGTGCCAGCGGTTCTCGTGGCTATTATGTGGCCAATCAACGTTTCCTTAACCACCAGCGACTTGATCGGTAAGGCTTCTGTATCATCAGCGTTGTCGTCTTCGTCGTTATTGTCATTGTCGCTGTTGGGCAAGTTGATCGAGTTGTAACGGGGAACATACTCTCTGATGAACAACCCCAGGCACAATTCGGGGCACACGTTCAAGCGGTAGACAAACTTTTCCTTCAGGCACCGTTCGGCAGGAGGGAACCCCTTTGTTTCAAGCGCCACACACTGGTCAAGGTCGTCAATAGTGAGTGGCCGGATCGAAAGGTTAGGGGGAAAGTCACTCATGGTAAAGACGACACTGCGAATCGGAAAAAAAACTGTGCGCGGTGGCGACTGGCACCAGGTTAGGGTTAGGGAAAAAGTGGGGTTTTTTAAATAAACGGTATGTATTGAATTACTTCTTAGCTACAACTTCGGTGGTCCAATCAATGGTCACGAGTTCTTTGCCGCCCACCGAGTAGGTCAGCACAATGGGGAAGTTGCCTCTGAGCAAAAACCCGCCGGGGGTAGTGTCTTCAGGAAAGTCGAAAGTGTATTCGGTGTCGCTGGGTTCAAAATCGCCAATGTCAATCTCTCTCAGCTTCAAACTAAGAATGGCCTTCTTCACCACCTGCTTGTAGTGAAACCCCTTCACGGGTGCACCGGTAACGGTGAAGTGAATGGTAGTAACGTACTTGGACGACTCGGTGATTTTGACCTTGAGGTCGGGGGCACCAGCGTCCACGGTGAAGGGTTCTTCTCCTTCGACCTTGACGGTAAACTTGGTCACAGTTAAGTTGTCGTTGATTTTAATCGGCATTGGTTTTAAGTTTGTGTGTAATGTAATTGTTTATATATTGATTAGCCACAGAGGAGCCTCGGTCTAGGTGGGGTGCATGCATTGATTCTATCCAAATACAGTAAGAACACGTCGATTGTCCAAGGGGTTTCACTTTGTGCGTTCATCTTTAATTGCTGCATGGTGGGGTGCATCCTCGGTGATGAAACGTTAGTAGGATTTACCCCACACCGTTTCAATTCTAACATGCACTATATGCAAATGGCCCTAGCCGTGTGCCAGGAATAATTTGTCCGAAGTTGCGTTAGCGATCGCTGGTTGTTCCCTAATCAGGCAAGATCGCACTTTCGCAGTTTATGGACACCGACTATCTTGTGCCGCCACTCCGGTTCTCCACTGTGGAGCCACATTTATACCGGGGGTCTTATCCTCGCAAGACAAACTTTGCCTTTATAAAGCTGCTCCAGATCAAGACGATTGTCTCGCTCACCCCGAATCCGATAACCGCCGAAACTGACGCTCTTCTCTACAAGTTTGCTCATGACAATGGCATCGAGTTGGTCCACTTGGAATGTGCGCCGCTGGGCAAGGGGAAGAAGCGGGGGGTGCCATTAGACTACTCCACCATCTTTGCTGCCTTAACTTATATCATTCACACCAAGTACTCTCCGGTGTATGTGCATTGTATTAATGGGGGCCAGGTGACATCACTATTGGTGGCGTGTCTACGGAAGCTCCAATTTTGGAGTAGTATCACTATATTCAATGAGTTCATCAACTTTGCCGCCTCCATCACCGTGCAGGACCGAAAGTTCGTGGACGGTTTCAGTGGTGAGATCAATGTTGATGAAACAGATAAAGTGGCATGGTTGTGGCTGGGAATGTCAAAGGGGGTGGTGGAGCGACATCCCCAAGTTAAAGTAGCTCTCGCTAAATAGCTATACCCGTGCATAAAACAAACAATAAGCATTTTTGTTAAGCACCTGCTCAGGACGGCAATTGAATGTCACCTTGTCGTCGTCGAAATAGCACCACTTCTTGGTCTTTCGGTCGCTTTGCTTATGAACGTAACTGGTGTAGTGGCCCGTGGTCATAGTGCCGAAGTGGTTAGCCACTCCGTAGAGCTTGTACCGGAACGGCAGTTGTTGGTTGCGCAACGGCATGTCCCTGAGGTACCATTGTTCTTGTTCCTTAGTCATGTTCTGTTGCAGTTCACTAACAGTAGTACCTACATCGCCCGTCCAAAACAGGGTAAGGTCTAGAACCTCGTTGACGGGATACTTGACGAAGGTATCAATCTTGGTAAAATACCCCAGGGCATCAATTTTAAACCGCTTCAAATGGATGATTAGCACCTGAGGAAGTCGAGTGATTTTAATGGTTTTAGTCAGCTTGGTTTGCCGCTGGCACAGAGAACACTTCCACTTGTTGTCCTCATCCAATAATTCTGTAGTGGTGTAGTCCTGGATGAGTTTCTCCAACTGCACTTCCGGGATAGTTTTCCCGTCTATCCCAATCGGGATAGGTAGTGACAAGATCAGGAATGCATTATAAGTAGTGGAGGTGGCTCCACACTCGAGACACCGTAGTTGGGAGAGGTACTGGCCCTGGAAATAGTCGACAATCACCGAGAAATTAAGACGAAGGTATCGTTCCCATTCAATGGTCAGCGCCAATCGCACCGGGAGCCGCTCCCGGGTCTTTTCCTCTTCGTCATTGAGTTCAGTGATCCGTTTTCTCTCTTCCCCTGACACCGACGGCTTGTTTAGATCCTCGTGAAGACGATCCAACATGAAGTCCAAAAACTCAATACAGTCCTGCTGATCGGAGGTGGCAAATTGGTGATTGGGCAGAAGCAGCCCCATTGCCTGCTTGAATTCCAGAGGACGGAATTGCGAGCCATCTTTGGTGAACATTTGGCGAAGGAGTTCAACAAATTGATTGGTCAAAATCCCTTTTGTTCCCAATTTGTTGGATGTGTTAATGTGTTCTCTGTAACTCATAGCCATCGGCACCGCCAGCGTTCCCAAATTGGGGAAGAAAAAGTTTGTGAGTTGGGGGGTGGCCCCGAGACACTGGATCATGCAATTCATATAACACAGATTTCCCAAATTTGCAAGTCCCGTCACATACAGCTCAAGGAACGCGGTATCGGGAGTCGTTTTAGGTAAATCCTTGGTGATCCCGGTTGGCGCCTTGAGAGTAAGCTTTTGTGATGCCTTGGCTGAAAGGGACCGCTTGGGTTTGGGTGCTTGTTGAGTTGGTAATTTTGTAGACGGCTCAATCTGAGGTAGAACATAGGTGGACGAATTTGTTCTAGGCCTTGGAGTGGGGGCCGATTTGGCACTGGCCAAGTAATCCCCAAAACTGCGTAAATACTTGTCATCTTTTTTTGGTGGTGTTTTGATTTGTGGTGGTGCTTTGATTTGTGGAGGTGCCGTATGGTTTCGACTTAGCGTTGCTGCTGGCGGTAATATAAGCGGTGACGAAGGTGCCACCACCCCCTGGGAACCAAATTGGGCACTCCACGCCGACAAGCCCCCCATTATATAGATGGGCTCGTGACCAACCAAACTAAACAACTTCCAAAACGGTGGTGGCATCAAGTCAACGTTGGCAAGATCAAGAGCGTAGTTATAATTGTAAGCTATGACCGTGTCGTATGACTCAAGCTTCTGCCACCGCTGGAATTGAATGCTCAGCAAATGTAGTTGCAATTGCTCGGTCAACTTGGCTGACGACCCGCCAGCATGAAACACAAACCCCACCCATTCCGGATCTATGTGGATGACATCACCATAGTTAAGTTTCCCCTGTTCGTACTGTTGTTTGGTCTGGTAGTCTATCACCAATACCTTTTTATGTTTGAGATAGACAGCCGCCTCCAAAGGTGACATCAGCTGGCGCCAATCTACCGATGACGTCGTGAGCTGTTTCAACCGTGCCGCCAAGAGGTCCTCGGGAAAGAGAAACTCTTTCACTTCTCGGTAAAACCCGTCGTGCTTCAGAAGAGTGTCGTTGATTTGGACAATAAAGTCGGCAAATACAGTGTCGGTAACCAGAGCAGACACAAGCTTGGTTATTTGGTATAATTGGTAGAAAAGCTGGTAGTCGCAGTACCCGTTCTTATCGAACGCACGTTTTAACTGGCGTAGGTCTTCTAAGCAGCTAATGCAGTAACTGACAATATCCCGGGGGTGTCTGGTACGTACCCTGGCCGCCGCCTTGACGGTTTCTTTATCAACGACCTGGGGATCCAGCGCCTGCTTTGGGTTACCCCGGAGAGCATGAGTGGTCATGATGGCAAATGGTCGCAGTCCTGCATGACGTGGATTAACCATGTGGAAGAAATGGTCCGGTAGAAATATTAAATCTATTCATAAATTAATTGTTGTTATTGGTTGTTCCCATTGTAGCCAAACTTGGTTATGAACGATTCTCACTTTTGCAACTTGCGAGTAAATCATCATGCTTGCGAGACGGCTCTACTCACTGACTGTTCAACAGTTTGAACTTATTCCTAAAGTTCCGGCCAATTCTCTTGTTTTTCTGCTTTTGCAGCCTACTGGTCGAATCCACTTGGGGAACTACCTTGGGGCGATTAAGTCATGGAAATCCATCTCTGAGACCGACTCGCCAGGGACGAAATATGTGTATGGGGTGGCAGATTTACACGCCATCACACTTCCGCAAGACCCCCATAAGCTACGCCAGTGCCGTATGGAGGCAGTAGCTAGTTTACTTGCTCTGGGGCTCGATACTAACAAATGCACTATTTTTCACCAGTCATCAGTGCCCGCCCATGCGGAGTTGGCATGGATCCTTATGTGTATCACGGGTATGGGCCAACTTAATCGGATGACCCAATGGAAACTGAAAGTCCATGCTAGTGGTGGGTCGCTGATATTTGAAGATAAGATGCTTGAAAAGACAAAGGCTGGGTTATTGACGTATCCCGTGCTCATGGCAGCGGATATCCTTCTTTATAACAGTACCCACGTGCCTGTGGGACAGGATCAACTGCAACATTTGGAACTTACTCGCCAGCTTGCGCTTTCGTTTAATAACCAGTACAACACAAACCATTTCGTGCTCCCCAACACCCTTCTATCCCCGATGCACAAGATTTTGAGTTTAAGAAATCCCGAGAAGAAGATGCTGAAGCTGGATCCTGACCAGACGTCATGTATTTACGTTACCGATGAGCCGGACGTGATTGCGAAAAAGATCCGCCGAGCAGTGACAGACTCGATCCAGGGACCGGTCACCTTTGACCCCATAAACCGTCCTGGCGTATCCAATATGGTGACAATCGTCGCAGGGTTGACTAGCCGCACGGTGGAGCAGGTGGTTGGTGATTTGGCATGGATTGAGAATCATAAACAGCTCAAAGATCATGTGTCGGAACTATTAATTGAGGAATTTTCTGACCAGCGTCAATTGTACCACCAGCTTATGAATAATAAGGACTACTTGGCTTCCGTCGTCGCTGAAGGTACGGCCAAGGCAAACGATGTGGCTCAACCCAACTTGGCCAAAATTAAAACCATTGTCGGGCTTTGTTAGCTACGTTGATCAACATGTATATAGAATAATTAGTTAGTAACACTCTACCAACTACAAACCCCTAAATTCCTCATCCCCCCATTAATTCCCCGCTCCAATAATTTCATTTTTTTGCTAAATTTAAATTCGTTTCCGCGATCTAATCTTTGATTTAATCATCGCAATTCCCGATTGCGAATTCCACAAGCTGCAGGCACGCTGCTAATCGAACCATGCTAACTAACACGATTTTTCACCCCATTTCTTCTCATCGTTATTCAACCCTAAAATTTCACCGCCAGCATCCTGCAACCCGACACGTCCTTCATGCCATGCGTCACGTCTCACTAATTAAAAAAGTGCGCGTCAGTTGTGTTGTTTTGAATCTGGTAGCCATCGTCACCAGCAAGGCGAAAATCAATTTCTCACTCGCAACTTACCATGACCGACACCAGGCGGATGCAAATCAAGGTGTTGTACACATTTGATGACTCCCAAACCCCGTTTCTTCTTCGGTCTAACGCCCAGTTCCCCGTCAGAATGGCAGAAATTGCTGGTGGTGACGGCGAAGCCATGACGGTGGGGGGCATTGACTTGAAGACGTGTGCCCAACAGATTGTTGATGGGTCCCCCGACAACTTTAAATTGGATGTGTGTGACTACGCTGTTTACTACAAGGATATTACCGAGCAACCATACGAGCCGTTTGTCGGCCATGGCAATCTTAGCCATTACTTGCTGGGGACGACGCTGAAAATGGTGGCGGGCCGCGTGTGCCAGAACTTAAGTGCCAGTGTGTTATTTGGTGGCGACCGGGCATCGCTGTGGACGTTAGA
The DNA here is from genome assembly GCA_030563345.1 of Diutina scorzettiae. Taxonomy (NCBI): domain Eukaryota; kingdom Fungi; phylum Ascomycota; class Pichiomycetes; order Serinales; family Debaryomycetaceae; genus Diutina; species Diutina scorzettiae. The sequence goes on from JAKUCB010000008.1 coordinate 47,038, forward strand.
GGTCCGGCTCAAGCTTAATACTATCGATAAGGCCCCCTCCCGCACCCAGTCGGCGAGGCCACTGGTGGAGCTGGCGCCGGTAAAGAGACCCAGGGTATCACAAACTCCGTTGGTACCGTCGCTTGCCACTCGGACCCGGTCGCTCCCGTCGTTTTCCCCTACGCCGGCGCTTTATTCGGTGATGAGCGCCGATAAGCAAAGCCGGTCCCGTTACGACCAACACCTGGTCAAGGACCGGTTCCGACTGACCCCGTTTGTCACAACTCCCCAGCCGCTGGCGGCGCCACGGGGAAAGTCGGGCCGGGCATTGAGAACGAGGCTGATGATGACGGGTTGTCCTCCCCAATCGCTGCCGATCCAGGAAGAGCTGGACGGCTCTGACGATTCCGAGTATCGCGACTCCACTGCCATCGACGACGGCGAAACCCCTCGTCATTTCCAAGCACTTCCCGAACCAGAAGCATGGGACCAAAAAAGGTGCCATCTCGTGCTGGGAACGTCGCTCCCGCATAACCACGGCTTGGTTTGCATCAATAACAACTGTTCTACCGATCTGTCGCCCACATGGCGCTACTTTGAAACTGGCGAATATCATCAAAATTACCACGAACTTAGCCGTGACGAAGGAAAGTTTAACAAAGACTTATACGAGGGGATGTACGGGCCGTTATGTAACGCGTGTTACCTCTTTTTACGCTCCAAAGGGTTTATGAGACCGGAGATTGTCGTCCGCAAGTACTTGCAACTGAAGCGGTACAAAGGCAAGGTGGACAAGGAATCGCTTCTGGCGGTGGCCACCCGCAAGGCCAACATTTTGGCGCTGCTGCTGCCGGTGCGGCTGACGTTTATCAAGCCCAAAACCCCCCACGAAGACAATACTGTCGGGCCCTTGACTGACATTGACATGCCTCTGGATGCGGGATTTACCCCCCCAGTAATGGCGGAAAAATTTAATACTACGGTGATTAATATTGAGGATGACAAAGAAAATTTGCCTCCGTTAGGTCATGTTGACGACCTTGAGGAATTTGAGGCCATGCTTGCAAAGTCCCTCGAAGAAACCAAAAATGGCGAGCCCACTACTGACTGGATGGATTTGTTTGGAGAAGGTCTTACCCCTCTTGACAATCTCATGCCCTCGCTGCCGGTAGCTGACAAGTCGTCGCCCCTCGCTACCCGCACTGATACTGTGATGTCATGGAATCAGATGCAACGGTCGACGCCTAATACTGAAACTTACGATGAAGAAAAATCTTAGCATATAGCATATAGCATTCATGAATAACGATAAAACAATTATTGGTTGGTAGTGTATTCTTCTTTTATTCTTTTATTCTTTCATTCTTTTAGTTTCTTTAGTTTCGCTGATATGATATCATTACTTTCATTCCTTTCATTCATTCATTTTCTCATATTAGACTAAAGAATAATATCCTTCTTTTCCCATCCAGTCCCCTTGGATACCTTCAATCCATTATTGGGTTCAGGCTTGCCGGGATTCACTTGTAACGCAAACGGATTGCGGTCCTTTGGTGTCAAGTTGGCGAGAGTATGGTTTACCTCACGGTGTTTGGCCTCATCGGCCCGAATCCGGGCCACAAGATCATAAAACGACAGGTTTTCTTCAAGTTCGGACCAGTATTGGTACGCAATCTTAGGGATCTTGATGTTATCAAACTCCTTGAGTTCGCCCTTTTCCAATTGGTGTAACAAGTGGGTATACGTCGCCACTGCTTCTTCTTCCAAGTACCCCACTAAACGGTGACACAATTTGGGTCTCACCAAGTAGGCAAAAAAGAACAAATTGGTAAATACCCCTTGTCCGATATATATAATCGAACGGGTAAACAACGAGGGTTGGCCTAGTTTGATAAATGTCAACAAATGCATTCTTTCATTATAGGCTTCGTCGAGTAAAGTTTCAATCCATGCTTTATCCCGCTTCAACAACCGCAATGAATGGAGGTGGCGAATAAATGATGCCACCATCCCAGGAACCCCAGCAATCGATTCAAGAAAAATGACTCTGGTTAACCATTTCGCCTCGTTCATTTCATAACGGGTGCCTTTGAAGTTGTCGTCCAAATTGTCACTCTTTTTGTATCCAGTCACAAAATCAAACGTCCCCCGTACGAGTTGAATACACTTGAAGGCAGCCTTGTCCGACCAGTTTTGCGGTTCCCGGTGTTCGACCTTGACCAACTTACAATCTTCATTTGTCCATTCGGGATGAGGGAACAAAGGATGGGAAATAAACTTGGTATCATCATGCTTTTCAATTTCCTTATTGGAATACACTTTAGTTCCAATACTGGAAAGACTTCTGTAGCTTCGAAACCCTAAAGGGCCGCCCAATCTAATTGTTCTAGATATCATTGAATTGTATAATTTTTGTTTAGCATTTACATGTTTATATACGGCACGGAATATGAACACGGGAAATTTTGGAAAGATTCTTGCTCATTTCGGGGTCTGCCCGATACGGGGAGACTCGGGCGGGTTCTGCAAGAAGTTGTTCTTCCGCGCCGCGCGCTAAGGTCATGGATACGGATTAAAGGACTTTGAGTCACCTTGGACTTTATTACCCGTCGGTGATTTTTCCGGTTCCAGCCGGCCGTACCTAGTCATCATTCGGGATGGTACGGGAGATTATTTCGTATTCACCATCCTCTAACATACGTTGGGTTGCTTATTAGTCAGCGCTACAAGCATACTTGTTATTCGGAGTTACGGCTCAATCAAGCAACTTTGTTACATTGTTATAAGAAGAATTTTTTAAGCAAACAAATATAGCTATCTAAGGAAAAAAACGCTGGTTATAAAACGTCACCATGCGGGGTACCTTGCTAACGGAGGGCACATAGTATGCCTTAGGGCGCAGGTGCTACTATAAATGACTAGGCCATAAATTATATAGTTTTCGTACTTGAGCTTAATTTAGAAATGACGAATTTATAACTCTTTCAGCATGGAAGGTTCACTTAATCAATTACTAGACTTATTGCTTGGGGGCAAAAGTCTTGCGGTACTCTTCAATGCTCGACAACTCTTCGGGAGAAATCTTGCCAGTCAAGTGAGTGATAATGTCGGACAACGACACGATAGACACCACTGGGATACCGTAGTCCTTGGCCACAGCTTGAGTGGCAGAAAGTTCAGAGTCTTTGGTAGTTTCTTGGCGGTCAAGTGCAATAATGCACCCGACTGATTCGCCGCCTTCGTTACCAATAATTTCAAAAGCTTCCTTGATGGCAGTACCAGCAGTCATAACATCATCGATAATCAAAATTTTCTTGTCCTTAAGAGCACACCCCACAATTGACCCACCTTCACCGTGATCCTTCTTTTCCTTCCGGTTGAACGAGTACCCCACAGAACCGTACTTTTCAGGCGACAACTCGGCCAACTTGGCAGCAGTAATGGCACACAAAGGAATCCCCTTGTAGGCAGGCCCAAAGATAATATCGAATTCGATACCCAGGGCAATGATGGCCTTCGCATAAGAAGTGGCCAAAGTACTCAACAACTTGCCAGTGTTGAACAACCCCAAGTTGAAAAAATAAGGGGATTGTCTACCGGACTTGAGGGTGAACGACCCGAACTTGAGGGCTTGCGATTCAAGGGCCAAGTTGAGGAAATCGGTTTGGTATTGGTTCATGTGCGATGATCTGCGCGATTTCCCGCACTGTTAATTGATATGGCAGAGCTCACCCACGAGGACTTTGAAAATGCAATCCAAACGGTGGAGACGGAATTTCGGGAGGATTTGGCCCTCCATCTTTATCTGACAACACTCATGCGCCGGGTGAATCCAATTTTCCCTCCTAAACAGTGGTTCGCGTGGCCACTCCCGCGTAATGAGATTCCGGTGGCAGGAACACTGAAAAAGCACGTCACTTTGGGTTTTGAACAACCGGCAAGAGAATATCCTGTATTCCCACAATTAGAAGATATCAAGAATCCCCCCACCAATCGGCGTTACCGGCTTTTTGAGTACAAAACTGACCCAGTGGATGACTTGCAGCAGGAGATTCACGCTGCCATCGAACGAAAATTGCGTAAATTATTGGGGGACGCTTCCCCCATTAATAGTATGGTGAATCCTGCCACCCAACAAATTACTCTTAAGATCAGGAACCGCTTGCACAAAATTCTCCAACATCTAGAGTGGAATCGACTCAAGCCAGGCCAATACCACGATTGGCAGAGTATTCTCTTGGCAGGAGTAGCTTCGGACCTTCCCACCGGTCTGACCACCGATACCAACCACTACAGAGCGTTTACACAGAGAACATTTAAAATGTTCGACAACATTGACTACCGTTATAACAGTGATGGCCAGCCGTTTGATGTTGAACAACACCTTAATGAAGTAGCCAACGGATTCGACGAAGATGTCCCTGAAGACAAGGTTGATGGCTACAGACGAGCGGCGTTAGATCTGCGTTGGCGACGGCTCCAACACAAGCGACGCTCACATACCACCCGTACTTCCATACTAAACCAATTACGTGTATTTGACCAATATCGGGCGATAAGCTGGAATATGCCCAATCCGCGACAACGGGATAAGGTTGATCATATGGGATCGGCATTCAATGTCAAACAGTACCTTCAAAAGAATGCATATAACTTAACTGCTGATGGGTATCGGGTCTTTTTTGAAAATTCCAAAATGGGTCGTCTCACTCAGGAACTTCATCTGAAGGAAGCTGCTAGACAACGAGAAATGCTGGCCAGCGTGCTGCCCAGTGTGCTGCCCAGTGCGGACATTGACGATAACGAGGAGAATGGTAGCGAGGACGATAATAATGATGAGAGAGAAGATCACCCCAAAGTGGAGAAGATCGAAATCAAGCTCGAGGATAGTGAAGGAATTAGTTAATGGTATTATATTACATATTACAGGATCATTAGTTTGTCTTTTCAAAAGTCGATTCAATTTCAGTACCAAAAATCACATCCCAAAACTTGGAGGTGACGCCAAACCCAGCTTCGTAGTTCTTGTAGTGATGTTCCAAGTGGTAGGTCTTGACCTGTTGCAAATAGCCAGGCAACTTGGTGTGGTGCAACACATAGTGGGTAACATCGTACATAATGTAACCCAAAGTGCCACCCGCAAACCCAGATAAGGCCCATGGTAATGGGAAAATGCCGAAGATGAGCTTATAGAAGGGGAACATCAACACAAGAAACAAAGCCGGTGGCAACACCAACCGATAGCCGTCCATAGGCAAGTAGTGGTGGATCCCATGTAACAAAAAGTGTAACGTCAAAAACACGGGGTGATCAGGCATGTGCTGGTCCAAGTGGAACAAGAACCGATGCAAGCAGTATTCGACAAATGTCCACACAAACAACCCAAGCGCCCAGAATGAAAGAGCAATCAACCAATGCTGCGCCCGGAACCCAAGGTAAAACAAGTACATATTGGGAGGCAACCAAACTGTCGGCACCACCCACCACGGCGTCAACGAAAGCGGTTCCAAAAAGTTACCAAACAACGGCGCCGACCCTTTCCCATAGTGACGGGGACGGTGAACCTGATCCAAATAAAACTCCTTGGTGAACCCCCCGCGGAAAACTTGCATAAGCAACGGTTTGTTCAAATCCAAAAACTTGTGTTTTTTGTGATCGTCGCTGAAATCCGTCTGAATGGAAAGAAGCTCCTCCGCAGGTAACTGGTCGTGAAAGTTGTACATGTCATATTTCTCCTCCCCCACAAGCTTCACCTCCACGCCGGTCCCGTTCTTGTTATTCAAAAGCTCTTCTTCTTCCTCGGCCGTCGCAAGATACCCCACCAACATGTCCTCATCGAGCATTTCATAGGCGCTTTCCAGATGGGTGTGGGAGGCGGAGTCCGCCATGATATTGGTAATATCTTTCCCCGCGTAGGGGTAAATAATATCAGCACCACCAGGGTGCTCATCAAGAAAACCGCTTACATCATACACCTTCCGGTTATATAACGTCACCCAGCAGTCCTTTGGGGTATTATGTTTGGCCACCGCGGCCCTAGACACCAAGGGAAGAGGAGGCATTTATTAATTGGAGGCAATTTTTCGCAGATATATAGGCGCGTTTGTTTGGATCACATGACCGCCGGTGGGCCCATCGGATGGGATAGGGGGAGTTACAAAATCGTTTCATATTTGTTACTTTGATTGAAATGCCTATAACGATGATTCCAAGTTTACCAACATACTATACGTTTCCCTCGGCATCTTGTACTGCACCATCCCAGCGTAGAGCATGCAGTGTTTGGCAGTTTGGCGTAAGCGACGCATTTCCTCCCCGTCGTCTCCTCCCGGGTACCCCTTGGTCAAAACATTGTAGTTCAACTGGGATACCAGGGTCATTGTCATGATTAAAAGCAGGGGGATGACCCGTTTTAATTGGTCATCCATTCCGTCCGATTGCACCAACGCCGCCTCCTTGCGGATGGATTGCAAGTCGTCGTTGGTGGCAATGGGGATAATGCCAAGGTCCTTGATTCCCGCCAACACCTGGTGCCATTTCTTGTCGACAAACGAGTTACGGATGTCGATGATTTTAAGCAAGCCGGTGTTTGTGTCGCGGTTTTGCGACGACAATTTCGCCAAAATGTCGCCGTTGGCCTTGTACACCCCCTGGAGGTGATGGGCCAACAAGATGATGTTATTGTCGATGGTGTCGGGGGTGTTATCGGTGGTCAGGGTGCGCGCGTAGTTGCCGTACTTGACCACCGGCAGGTCCAATTCCGTCAGCGCCAAAATTTCAGACACCAACTTGTTGACAATCAGCACCGCAGTGTCGAATTCGTCGGCCAACTGGTACAACAAGAGCGCGTCAAAGATCCGGCCCTGTTCCATGCATTGGTTGGCGGAAATGCCCAGTATGACGTGGTCAAACTCATTGACATCATCGAGGTGGATAAGCAGTCGTTGTCTCGACAACAACCCGGGGGTCTTTCGCCCACTGGCGTCCAATTGGCCCAAGAGCATGGAGAATTCCCGCGACACCAAAATAAGTTCGCGCAACCCTTCGTGGGCCTTTGTTATTTCGTCGTTACCGTGGCTCATTGCCACCAAAATAAGGTACTGACTCGCCACCTTGGGGTCACTGATTTTAAACGTGCGCGTGAACGACCCCATAAGACGGGCAAAGTTGATGGCCTGGTGGTTTTTGGTATGAATAAGCAACTGGTTGGGCGACGACGCCAGCACGGTGGCCACCCGCAATAATCCGTAGTAATTGAGACCAATGGCCAAGTGCACTGCATCGCATTCGTTGATGTGATCATAAGCATATTGCACCGCCAATTCATAAAGCCCCACCAAAACAAGCGCCTTGAGGTACAACGAATTGTTCGACAGCGTCAAAAACTTGACAGGCCCAAACCCCACCACCGTCTGTTGCAAGTTGGTCAAGGTGTAGTTGTCGAAAACAAGGGTGGAGTCCGACGGCAACCCCTGGGTGATAAGCAGTAAATGGAACCATAACCAGTCCTCAATCAGCAAATTGAGAGCATGGGGGAGAGTGCGGTTCCCCATGTCGCACTTGCCAACAATCTTGTATACCGCGTACTTATAGGGATCGAAGCCAGGCGACATCACCGCAGAATCGACATCGTCAAGCACAAACTGGAATTGCTGGGCAAACTCCTGGTGAATCTTTTTGGAGATTTCCGACGGCAACGTGTGGGTGTCGGATTGGACGAATTTGGCAAAGTAGACGGGAAAGTTTGTGTCAAACTTTTGGAACAGCGAGCCGTATTCGTTAATAACACCGAGCGCCTCTTCATATAACCCCGCACGCATCATATAAAAAATAAGCGCCCACACCGGCACCCCATTCACTACAAGGGTATGGTCCAATACTTCTGGTTCCATCGTTTGCAAGATCTTGTGGATGGCATACTTTACCTTGACGACGTCCAGACCCAGTTGGAACTGGGGCGGCCTATTCGAATCTTTTACGTAGACTTCCTCAATATAATGCCAGAACTCGGTCTCAAGACTCTGGCACGAATTGCGGATCACCAAATTGTGAAACTTTTGCGGTTGTGAGCCCTGGTAACTCTGGTAAAAGGCTTGTTCCTGGGATGTTTTCTTTGCTGGTTCGCCCACCAACAGCTGCAAGATGTTCCACGCGTCCACCATTTGTTTGGACTTCATGTCATTTTCCACCTTGTTGAGCTCTCCGATTCTCGTCGCCATCGGAAATGCTTGTTTTGATTCGCGTGCTTCGTTGAGCTCGTATACCACTTGCGCGTGGCTCTCGAATTTGCTTCTCAGCATCGTACGAAGCAGAGGCGCGGATTCGGGATTGAGCGGCGACAACATCGCGTATGCTCCGGGCATAGTCTGGTTCCAGGCAACAATGGGTTTGCTGGTGGCATCGGCGTTATTGGCGTCCACCTGGACAAGGTCGATCAGCTGACGTAGTTGGTCGCGGCGCTGCTTCCAATCAATCAGAATGTTTGACGAGATGAACAGGTCGAAATCATGAGACGCCTGAGATAACAGATCCTCAATCGTCAACAAGATATTTTCGTCCTTTTGCAGGGCTTGGCTGTGGGACACCGCCACCGTCATCTTTGCTGGTTGGCTTTGTTTTTGCCATTGTTCGATCAGTGCCAATTCGTTCTCGATGCGTTCGGCATTCATCCCCGATGGTGCCAACAAGTAGTGGGCCTTGGTGTAGTTAGCCTCGTCTGCATCACGTTTCAGCTGGCGTTGTAGTTCGCCAAGAGTCAAATGGAGCAGGCCTAACGCTTGGTTCAGGGGTTTAGGCAAGTTGTTGGCAAGTCCAATCAAGTCTTTGAGCAACTTGTTGGTAGGAGTTCCATCGGCACTCAGGGCAGATAACTTGACGGGTACAGACGGGGGCGGCACTTGGCCGGCCACTGGTGCCGATTGAGCCGCTGGTGGTTGTTGTCCAGCAGGCTTTGCCCCAAATAACGACGACGTGGTCGATGATCCGGCATTGCTGCCTCCAAGGGAGAACCCAGTGGATGCACCGGTGGTACCAGTGGTGCCGGTAGTTCCCGTGGCACCCGTGGTACCCGTAGACTGGCCAAAGAGCCCCGTGGGCTTGTTCTGGCTGCCAAACATGAGGGTTAGGGTTAAATTGTTGTTTTTCGATGCCAATGTGGTTATGTGCAGGCAGGTCGCGGCCACGGACTATAAATACGATGGGGCAACACTGTTTTTTCTTTACCTTTGTCTAAAGACAAACCATCACATAGACAGTGCGTTGGAACGTCAAAGACACTGTAGGCCATCTTACCAGTTCTTGGTTAGGGTGGCCAACATCAGTGGTCTTTGATCAGATCGTTCAATTACGCGATAGCTGATGGAGAGATTAATTGTGACCTTTTAAGAACCTGTCTGGATTTGAAGATGAAAGAGAGGTGTCAGTGGGTCCCGACATTTGTATTGTATTATAAGCTAGGTAAATGTTCCAGGTCTGACGGCAAAAGTGCCACTGACTCATCGTCGTCATCGTCGGAGTAGCTTGTTTGCCGACGGCGTTGGAAGTCCTTGATATGAGCCTTCGTGATTTTTTCCGTCAAGTATCCCAATGTCAGCTTTCGTTTCGACGCCGATGTTTCTGCGGATGAGACGTGGGTGCGACAGCGGACCAAGGCTTGGTTCTGAACCAAGTCGTGGTCGCTAGCATATTGCACCGACCGGAGATGGACCAACTTATCGATGGCCTTTTCCACTTTGTGCAGCACTGGATACGGCAACGGCGATTCCTTGGACGCACGAAACGTCACTACATTTGTAGAATGTTCGTTTTCCATTCGGAAAAACACCCAAATAAACCGCCGGGTCACTTCTGCTACCCCAATCAAGAAAGACGTCACCGCCAGCTGGTTCACTTGGTTGGAGAAACATGCGTAGAACACCCACTGGAACCGGATGACCACATCTAGCACCATGGCAATGTAGTACACCAGATGATTCGGGTAAAAAAGGTGGTCTCGAAGCAAAAAATTCTTCAGACCAGCATGCAATAACAGCCAATCCATCATGAGATCCCAAGCTGATGAATATATCAGATTGATACAGGCAAAAACAATAAATACTACCCGGTGGGTCGGGGTTCGCTCGATCCGCCACACCAGTAATAGAATGGTATACACCATCAGTATGCTATACTTGACCATATTGGCAAAATGGGGGAACCAGTCCCCGGTATCCATAAACCGCCGTAAGCATTGCATCCACCGCATGATCGTGGGCACCGTAGAAAAGAACCCCATCAATCTCAGGTTATTCAGGCCGCACTGGTTCTCGTAGCCCTCGCCTGGCCGCAAGAGCCCATTCCAATGCGTGGCATATACGCAGAAAAAGAACGAGATATTACCCATGGTATAGGTTAAGGAACATAAGATATCCCCCAAGAAGAAATCGCGGAATTCGACGGGGTAGAAGCCGGAAAACAACAATCTCCAAAGAGCAGTTTGCAACCACCGACGACTGGAAGCGTACATTTGTTTACCGGGCCAAAAGAAGATCACCACCATTATCCCCCAATACAACCACGGCCAGTCCCGACCGGGGAACCTTTTCGGCCAATAGTTATTAAGGGAAAACCAGCCAATTAGCCCCATTAGCGCAAATGCAAATGATGGGATCACAAGGAATTGCCGCCAGTTTAGCGCTGTCAGCATATCAAATTCAAAAATAAATTTGTAGTTTATGCGATACTGGTCAAACACCATGAAGTTGATGCCAAAGTATAAAAACACAAGAACCAACAAGAAAAATCCCCCCCAGATTTGAAGCAAGTACTTGCCCTCGCGCATTTTCCCCAGCTGGGTTTGGGCAATGCCAATGTATATCCCCAACGCAATGAGGGGAATGGCAAAGCCAATCATGAAGAAATCCCATGACATGGCACTGTAGTACGTGGGTTGTCGAAAATCGCCGGCGTTCATTACAAACGCCATCAGCTTCAACTTTTCCAACGAGTGCTTGCGGTCAACAGTGTGGGGCTCGAAAAACGCAATGTACATCTCTTCAGTGTGGGAAATTAACCGGTCGAGTAAATCCAGGGTTTGGAAGTACAGCTTTTCGTCGATCAATTTCATATAATCTTCGCAAATACGAGTGCTGTTGAGCTTGTCAAACTTTTTGGTGATTTTGCGGATGGCAGTTCGGTTGAGCACCCGATACAGCCGCAATATGGTTAGAGAGCGATAGAATTCAAACACTGCCTGACGTAGTTGGCGCTTGGCAACGGCATAGGGGATGCCAAATCGCTGTCTCTTGACATAGTCCCGAGCGGTTGGTTGGGCCACTGGTATCTCAACCGGATGAGAGTCGGTGGGGGTTGTTGATTCTTCGTCCAGAAATTCGTCATCGGTCAGGATTTGGCCATTCCGATATAAGTTTTCTCGAAAGTTGGCGTCGTATTCTTCATTCAGTTTTTCCCGCTTAAGCAACTTATCCAATAGCTGGGTCAGTGGCAATGAAGGCAACTCGATCTTGTTAAGCCACTTTAATGTCGAGTGCATATCTTTTGAAAGGGGCAGCCGCTTTTTATCATGTTTTCGGGAGATCTTTTGGTGTTCCCGTAATTGGTATAGCTGATCCTGAAGAATAAGATACCGCTTGTACGCCTCCTGTTCCTTTTCAACAAAAAACTCGTCCACTTTGGCTATTTCGTGGTCGAGCCATTCCTTAAACTGGCGAACGCTCTTGTTGTAATTGTCCTGCTTTGCTTGGGTTGACTTCTGGGAGAAAAGTGAGCGTTGGCCACGATTTCGTTGACCATCGGTCATGGCAGGTTCCAGCAACGGCTCAAACTGGTCATTTTCGCCGTAAGTAGAATTCTGTTGGGGCTCAAGCAATGGAGTGCGGTCGGTGTTTGGAGTATCTGAATAGAGGGTTTCTCGGGCATCTCTTGTTTTCTTAACAAGCTTTTTACCCTGGCCATAATTCACGTATTGATCTTTCCATTCTGGCACGAGCCCTTCTTCAAGAGACTCGCCAAATTTCATGCTGATTTATATTGACGGTGCGAGAAAGGGTGGGATAAATATTGGCTAGTAGAGAGTAGGAAATTAGTGATAAGAATCGTGATGAAGTGTTTAGATTATAAAAGAAATGTGTTTTAGGTTAAATTGTGAAAATTCTAGGTTATTTATGGGCGTGTTCAGACTCGATACATCAGTAGATAACTGTTGCTTTTGTACGGCTTCGCACATTGTAACCACGTTTTAGGAAAACGGCAACATTGCATGCATACGTACCTGAGTATATTGACATGGTCCTTTGCATTTTTTAGTGATGTGGTAAAATCGGGAGTAACATAGATTTTTATTCTTGTTTTACTGGAAATTGCTATCAATTCTTTTCGCTTACAATAACGACTTCGTGGCCAAGCTGGTTAAGGCGTGCGACTGTTAATCGCAAGATCGTGAGTTCAATCCTCACCGAGGTCGACTTCTTTTTGCAAATGTCGAGGCACTCCCTTCTTTTTTTTTTTTGGCAAATTTTGACAATTTTCTCGACCTTTCTAAAGGACTCTTCATCGTGTACAAAGAGTTTTCATACATTTAACGGTTTCAAACTAATAAATTCGAATTGTTACCAACACCAAAACTAGATTGATCGTAAAGTCTGTCGACATCTGATTAATATGCCAGTAATCATAAATCGATAAATTATTCATTATTATATTATTTTATGCAATGTCATTCAAATTCTAAGCAAGAGCAGAAAAGATCTTCTTAACAATACCCTTCTTAGGCTCTTCCTCTTCATATTCATCAACAACCGCCCCAGTGTCAATGTCACACTCATCAATGGGAACCAACAATCTGAACCAGTGTGCTTCACCCTTTCTTGCGTCCAAGATGTTAAACAAGATGTGGAAAAAGATCCAACAAACCACAAAAAGAATAGGCGAAATATAGGCAACAAAGAATGACTGAGCAAAAGCAGTACCACTGTCCCAAAAGGCGTCAAAACCTTGGGTGATCACAATAAGGAAGACAAAGCCACATGCATAGTAAGAACCATACGGCATAAATGGCGCCTTGTATGGCAAAGTATCCCGGGAAATTCCTCTCTTTCTTAAAATAGCCATGAACCGAAGATGACTAAACGCAATACCACCCCATGCGATCAACCCAGCCGAAGCAGAAATGTTCAAAAGCCAGTCGAAAGCTTCGGTCCCCAGGTCTGAAACGGCCAAATAACCCAATGACCCAAACGCAGAGGTAATCAGCACCGAAATCCAAGGAACACCCCATTTGTTGGTACGCATGAGGAACCGGGGCCCAACCTTCGCTTCACCAATGGCGTAAAGAATACGAGAACCCAAGTACACGTTGGAATTACCAGCGGAAATAACCGTCACCACAAGAACGGCGTTGAAAATGTGAGGCAACACCTTGGTACCACTAATTTGCATGGCGATAATGAAAGGAGAAGACTTGGTGTTACTTCCAGTCAACCGATCGTCGTCAAAGGGCACCAAAACACCAAGGAAGAACATACAAAGGACGTAGAACACCAAAATCCGGAAAAGGACCTTTCTGATGGCCAGGGGAATGGTCTTTCTAGGATTCTTGGCTTCTGACGCAGCCACACCAATGGTTTCACAACCTTGGAAGGTGAAGGCAGCAGAAACCAACAGCTTCCAGAAACCAAGGAATCTCCCCAAACCCTTACGCTGGGGCACAAGGTACCCAGGACCCCAGGCACCGGGATGGTGGTAATATCTGAAGCCAATGGGCCCGGTTTTACCAGCACCGCACATCATACACAATGCATAAATCAACCACCCAGCAACAGCGATCACCTTGACCAACGCAAGCCAAAACTCGAATTCCCCGTAATATCTAACAGGGAACATGTTGAACAACGGGATCAACACAAAGAAAATACTAATCCATGCGGCAAGGGGAACGGCATCCGTCCAATATTCAATAAGCTGACCAACAATGGAAAGTTCAAGGGCAAAAGTAATTGCCCAGGAAAAGAAATAATTGTAGGCATTAGCAGCACCAAGAGCAGGCAGCCCCCACCGAGCCATGTATTGGGTAAACGACCCGGCAATTGGAATGGCGGTAGCCATTTCCCCCAACCCTTGGGTAACGGCATATACCAACGACGTCATCACCCCAAAAGCAATGAGCGAAGAAGCAGGACCGGCCAACAGAAGAGTGGAACCAGTTGAAATAAACAACCCCGTCCCAATGGTACCCCCAATGGCAATCATGGAAAGTTGCCGCGGCGACAAACCCCGCACAACCTCAGTATGGGTAACCACCTCATCCACATCAAAATCGGAAACATAGTCCTCGCCCTTTTTTTCTCGGTCAATACCAAACGGCAGAGTATGAGAATCAAGCCCACTCAGCGACCCCTCCACCGTAGCATGGGCAATATCTTTGGAATGACGAGGGTATTGATTGGAATGAATGTTGGAAAGCTTCAGCTCAATCTCTAGCACAGACATTGGCACACTTATTTCGTCCGGCTTGGGTTTGGTAAAGTTGAAGAAACCCATATTAGATATTTTTTTTTTGTCGGCCATCTCGCAGCATATATATCATGCAGCCGCACCGGCATATATGCGGAGAGAGGTCACAACCGATGGCTCTTCGCGCTTTCAATTGGCTTTTTCTTCATGCATATAATGACTAACATTGGAATGCCTTACGGGCGGCAGTCCCGATAGGGAAAATGCCTTGCCATGCAATACCCCGGAAGTGAGTAAGTTTAACCCACTAGCCCCACAAACGCAATTTATATTACAGGACAATAACATCCTACCGTCAATGTTACCTTAGAGAATTGTTGGTGGTTGTTTCAGCATTGTTTTTTTTTTTACCTTTATGCGAAAGAGGTTAACTGCGGAGATCTTCATCAGCGTCAAGTGGGGAAAGTGTCGCCTGTAATTTTCGTATCGATAGTGCTTTCATTAAAGGTAGATAGGCACTATCACTAAAAGGCCTTGTTGCCCGGTGACACCATGTGATTTGGTTGTTTAGGGAGTAGAGGAGTAGATAATGCTGGAATTCGATTGAAAGGTACGAGTGGTGAGATGACGTGGTTTGTTACACAAGAGTGCGGTGATGGGCAAGTTGGTGGTGAAAATAAAAGCAGTTTACGATGTTGGTGGAATCAAGTGTCGGTTATTACCTGATTGTTTTGTGCCGTCGCTTCTGTTCCTCGGTTCGCGTAATGCCGCCGCAATCTATTAAATTTCTTATCTACATTCCTTGCCAGCACTTGGCATTGTGTCGATGATTCAAGTAAAAGTACCTTAACAACAATAGAATGGCCACTTGCAGATTATTACGAGGGTTATTTATTATTCATCCAATTCTGCTGTTGTTTGTGGGTCAATAACAAACCTGGCTACAGATTTCTGTAACCGTAAGGATAACTAGGTTATCTAATTTAAAGGATCTGCACGGACGGTTATAGTGGGGCCAATATACCGGTGTTAGTTATCTTTGCACAGGTAGGGAGCAATTGGGATGGTAAGGAGCAAATACGACATGCCAACGTTTCTAGAAACTAGAGTTTTATTTTCGTGAATATTAATCGAGAAGCGTCTACACCCACGATAACAGCACCGCATCGAAACATTTTTCTTTCTTGTCTAATCTCTAGATCTGCAAATTTCTTTTAATTAACCTTTATTCCAGGTGTAATTATTCCTATCCAGGCTCAAAGATATCCAGGAATCAAATGGTATTATCTCCCCTCACTGGTTATACATTCTCGGAGATTCCCTTGTTCCATCTAGATTTAAATAATCCTGTCGTCAAAGTGATTTGTGGATTTGGAATTTCAATTGCTTACAGATAATGATTTCAACAAAGCAGTAGGAAAACGACAGAAACTTATACAACAGTGACAAATATTATCAATTTCTTGTAAATTTTGTTCCCCTCTTCTTATGCTACAACATGATTGAGCCGTTGTAATCCATACAACTCAAATTATTGATTCGTTGACTATAACGTATAATTCGAGCCCCAATAATCGCTCATTATTCACTAATGCATTACATTAACCTCTAATCTTCATAATCTTCTTCTTTGGTTGCTTCGGCAACGCTTGTTGCTTCGGTATTTCGGGTTCGGGATCATAAATCGACTTTGTCATGGGATGTTTCATCAACAAGTCAGAGTTGATAGGAACCATTGTGTTCATCTTAAACCCCTTCACCCGAGGAATCTCTTCCATTTCAAAGCGCCCTTGGAATTCCGCTGGATAAGGAATAGCACCCTTGGGGCCCACCAATTCCAAAGTGGTGGGATGTTTCTTAAGATATTCAGAAATGACATTAAACAAATGACGTTTCTGACGGAATGCCAGATCGAACCAAATGCCATTGTCGTCCTTCAACATCACCCTGACTCTTCCTGGATTGCCATAGTCTTGGGGATGAGTTTTATCGAGTTCGAGTAATACAGGCAACCCAATCTCACGACAGGCATCACTGATAGTCTTGGCAATCGGGTTAGCCACCGCGCGCTCCTTCAGTACTCGCCGGCCCTCAGCATGACTCCGATTCTGGTCAAAATAACAAGGATAAATCATTTGAAACGTCTTGAACCGGTTCTGTTCATCTTCAGAAAATTTCAGCGAGTCAAGAATATCCTTGTTGGCAGGCTGGCGTTGAGGAGGATCAGCCACCATCGGCATATTAGGAAACAATGGGGGCTCGGTATCTTGCGAGCGGACAACTGAAGGTTCAGGTCTGGCTGGGGCAACAGGAGTCTTGAGATTGGGATCAAACTTGGAAATATCCAAATCCATGTTGTCGATGTCATCGACATCTTCAAGCACGGGTTTTTTAGACATGATCGTGGTCGTTTTTTCAGTGCGGCTTGAAGAATGCGGAGCACGAGAGAAGTGTAAGGACGTATATTGGAGCAAAAGAAAGACAAACAAAAAAAAAGGAGATGATCGCTTCAAAAGTTGAAATAAACTAGCTAAGAAAGAAAAATAAAAAAAGTGGACGAGTTGGGAGTCGAACCCAAGGCCTTCAGCATGCGAAGCGGACGCTCTACCAACTGAGCTACACGCCCAAACACAACGGACCGAGTTAATGTATCCACTCACAACTAGCACAAAGAACCACCATCGATAGTAGCTTGTATTCTTATATAAGCTTCACCTCCTCATTACGTCATCATCAGGCGCGTCACCACATCGCCGTTCACTAGCTTCAGCCACGGGGCGAAAGGCTGAGCACGCTTTGAATTTTACAAACCAGGCTCCCTTTCCTACCGAATCATACCTCACAAGTTATCCCGCCATTCATCGTCGGCTCTATTTTCTTTTTCGTCGTCGTCTCGCTTTTATCGCCTTTTTTGTGCGTGTTCACTTTCGCGCCTCACCATGAAGATCTATTACATTGGTATCCTCAGAACTACCGGCGAAAAGGCGCTAGAACTTTCGCTGGCCCGCGATTTGTCCCAGTTCTCTTTTTTTGAACGTTCTGGGGTATCCCAGTTTATGACTTTCTTTTCGGAAACGGTGTCGCTGAGAACGCAACCCGGCCAAAGACAACTGATTGAAGAAGGGAACTACGTTGGCCACACCTACAACAGATCGGAAGGCATTGCGTGTGTCGTCATCACCGACAAAGAATACCCCGTGCGGCCTGCTTACACCTTGATCAACAAGATTCTTGAAGAATACTTACTGTTGCACCCAAAGATGCAATGGGAAAACGTGGAAGCAACCCTGCCCCAACTCACATACGATGCGTTGGAACAATACCTTAAAAAGTACCAGGATCCATCGCAAGCAGACGCCATCATGAAGGTGCAACAGGAGTTAGATGAAACGAAGATCGTGTTGCACAAGACTATTGAGCTGGTGCTCAAGCGGGGGGAAAAGTTGGACACGTTGGTGGACAAGTCCGAAGCATTATCGCTGTCGCTGCGGATGTTTTACAAGCAGGCGAAAAAGACCAATTCTTGTTGTGTAATTGTTTAATATACTACATCTAAATGCCCGATTCAATCGGAGGAAACTGTTTTTACAAGTTGTGCGCCTTTTTCACCACGTCAAAAGCCTTGAGAAGCTTGCGACGGGCTCCCAAGGCAATCACGCCCTTATCCTCTAACGCATCATTGTCCAACTCAATCAACTGCTGCCAAGGCACGTCCTTGAGACAGTCGGTGTATTTATGCAACCGCAATAACTTGAGCCAAGCCGGGATGTTGGATAACAACTCCAAATTAGTCACTTCCAAAGGCATCAGCGAGTTCAGCACCGACGAAGGCGACGTCGACGGCGGCATCGACCGTTGCTTTTGATGGTCAGGACTCAGCTTCTTCATCGTCAAGTTCGACTTGATGGGGGTCTTCAACCCAGTGCTGCCCAGACGTTGCATCATCAACGGCACCGACAGCGAGTTTGCATTGCGGTTGATCGATTCTTCAAACCCATGGCGATAGTACTGGCTTTGTTGCTTGCGGTTCAGGTCAAGCGCCACCCGTTGGTTTATCGTCGCCAACGCCCCCAATTTGAGGGCAGTGTGGGCCAGCAAATCTTCATCCGCCTGCGCCAGTTGCGTCTGGGGCAGGGTGACCACTGGGTTCAAGTACCCCGTCATCGGCGACGTCAGCGACGCCGCCGCCAATTGCAAAAAGTTGGTCTTTTCAAACAAGTGCAGCGTCGGCGAACGTGCTCGTTCCAATGGGTTGGCCGGCATATTAAGCGTCTGAGACATCAACTGCGATTGTTGAGCCAGCTGGTTAAGCAGGGGGTCCGCCAGCTTAGGTCTGTGCTTGGACACATCGGCGAACAAGTACTGGCTGCGGAAGTTGGGTTTGGGCTTCGGCTGGTGCAAAGCTGGCTTTTGCAGCAGCGGCAGGTCCAAGTTCATCGCATCAAACTCGGAGAACAAGTCCAGCTGATACGGCGCCAACCCGTAGCCAGATTGCGGGGCGCCGTGGTGGTACAGGGTGAGGTGCAGATCCAACTTCAGCTTGAACGTCAACAAGATGTCAATGGGCAAGTTGTGGCACAAAAAGTCGACCATTTTGAGGGAGTCCTGAGGGGCCAAGTTTTCGATCCACGATGTAAATGCAATGAGGTCGGGATAAAACAGCGACCCGGCACCGCCAGGGTGCTGGGCCAGCGATTGCCCCTGAGAAGGTTGGTTGGCGGAGGCCGCCTGGGCCAACGCCGGGAACTCGTTGACCAGTTGCGGGCGGTCAAACAATGCCGAGGACTGCCCAAACAACGCCGACGAGTTCAGCATCAGTCCCAACAAATCATGAGAAAAGCCGTACTTCGACGCGGGCGCCATCAACTTCAGCGATGCCAGCTTGGTCAACGGCACCGACGTCAGCGACAGCGAAGTCGCCGACGACGCTGCGACATCGGGGGCGATCTCTTTAAGATCAAGATCAAGGTTTTCGTTCAATGCTTCAAATTCCTGTTGAAGATTGAATCCCACCAGGTGTTGCCGAAGCACCGCCAGCTGCGCAGATCCGTCAAGAGGCGGTGGCGACAATATAATCGGTCGCTCAAACCGCTGCGGCGAATTCATCGTGTTGAAATCCATGAAAGACCGCCTGGCTCTAAGTGCTCATCAACGATTTTTTCGGTGAAAATTAGCAACTGAGCGCTACCACGTATGGTCACGTGCCTCGTACGAGATGAGGTGGCAGGCGAGCCTCCCTGCGCTAAGGGTCCTAATTGGTCGGGTGACTTGCCGCAACTCGTGCATGGACTACGATGTCAAATCTGGTTAAGGTACCCGGCTACTGCTGGGTCACGCCCGAAACGTCCGCATTTATGTATAATCTATCAACCAAACCAATAAGCCTTATAATGAAACCGTAAAACCAGCTACCGACTCAACCAAAATTGCTTATTTTTGCAAATGATTTGTTCCGTAAACTGGAGCTGAGGCATGTACTCGGCGATTTTATGAAACAAGTTCTCAGCAAACGTATTTATGAAAAAGATTTGACCTTTATGCAATTGGTCGTTGGACGCCAAGATGTCCTCGAACTTGGTCGCAACCTTGGTGTATTCCAAATCTCGCAGCAAGTCGAGGGTGAAGCTGCCGTCGTTGGCCAACTTTGACTCCAACAACCCCACCTCTTCGGTTTCCCGCGCCAACTGGTACGCCCATTGCGACAGCACCCGTAACGGGCGGGTGACATTGGAAATGTCAGCACACTTGATGAGGAGGGAGGAAATAAGCTGCACCTTGTGGCCCTCGTGGTCGAATTGCTCGTGTTGGAGGGTGTTGAGCTTGGCAATGTACTCGAAATGCTCGGCCATGTCGGTAGCCAAAATCAGCAGCGTGATCATGTGGCGCACACTGAGATTGTCGCTGGTGTCGGCCATGAGAAGGGTGGGCCAGAAGCACGCCAACACCCGGTTGATGAAAACCAGCGAGTGGTACAGTTCAAGCACCAGGCGTTCATTCACCATTAATGACGCCGGCGCCTGGTACTTGATCATAAATGGATTGGTGACACCGGGGTGCCCCACGTCGTGGCCAAGCGCCGCCACGAGCAATGCTAGCGTTTGCTTTGAGTTGAGATGCGGATCGGCGGCCTCTTCACCGCACGCGGTCAACGTCTCGCTCATGTTGTCGAAGACGTCATGGGTGATAATCTCGCCGGCATCGGAGTCGACTGCTTCCACAAACTGGTCGAATTTTGGAAGACACCCGAGCCGCACCAAAAAGTGAAAACACGCCTGCACCACATCCACCGCGTGGCGGAAGTTGTGGAACGGGTTCCCCAGCTTGTAGGTGTCGCGCACCGACATGACCATCGCCAACAACTCGTTATCCGACAACGGCGCAAAGTCAGCGGGGACCCGGCATAGCGCGTACTTGATCATTAAGAACACGCAGTAGACTAGGTCGTCATTAGTCAATTCATGTGCGGGAAACCCCCAGTAACCGACGGCGTGGGCGAGGCGAGCTGCCCGGGGGGTATCAATGCCCAACAACTGTTTAAAGTCGATTCCGTCGACAATCAATTGCTTAATGTGAGCCACCTTGTGTGCGGTGTGAGCCAGTTTCAGCAGCAGCGCGCACAACATAAACGACAACAGCGTCACCACGTCTGAGTACGCCGGTCGCCCATGGCGATGAATATTATATGTCAGGTATGCATCGTTGACGGTTTCGGGACCCGTTTCGGTCCATGCTTCCACTCTAGAAATCCGGTTGGCCACTGCTCGCGACACCTGGGCCACCGCCTGGTTAAGATCAGCCACGGCGGCTGCGTCGGTGACGGTGGTCATGTCTACCACCACCACATTCAAGTGGCCGAAGAAGTAGCGGATGGCCAACAGCTTATCGTCGAGGGAAAGATTATCCAACGACGAAGCGGACTGCGGCGCCAGCAGCGACGGCTGCGGCTCATCCACAACCACCACCGTTACATGGTTTACGTCGGTCTCTTGGCTGCCCTGGCGAAACAAATAGCTAACCATTTCTCGGAACAGCGATTGGGGATGCCGTACCCCCTGGACGTTGGCTACTGCAACGTCAGCGTCAGGGGAGTACCGAAGATAGACGATATCGGTATTCATTTGACGCCCTGGAATGATACGGAAGCGACAAGGTCGATGAACACTGCAAACGATTTCACACGGTTTTTTTCCCGCACAAATTTATCACTCGCTCTGCGAGATTAGTGCAGGGCTCATAAAGGCAGTGAGAAGAGACTAACAAACCATAATCAAAAGTAAATATACCGGGAGGTTTCTTTGGTGCCCCTACTCTGGACCGGGGCCTCCGATAACAAACTCTAATGGACCCAGTTGTCACAGCAACTTTCGCAGTCACGTGTGGTGACCTCTTCCCCTCCTGGCTATAAGGTACAATAGATTAGACAGAACGACATGACGTTACTACACTTTGTGGTACAAGAACGGTAGTCGTTTATCGTTAATTTATAGTAAATAAACACCCACACCCATCTTGCTAACTAACTGCCGAACTTCTCGGGATATGGTCATGAGCGCCAGCGTGTATGCATCTTGCGCAGCGCCAGGCGTGACCGCAAGCCAACGGTTTTTATTTCTTTTTTTCTAAGCTGAATTAACGCCAATACCAGTATGCGGCTACCACGGTGAAGATAAATGCCAAAAAAAGACGAAAGTGGTGGAATCGATTGGCCCTGGTCGTTTCATTGATACTGGCAACTTTGGCACTGATTTCCTCCACAAGGCGTATTTTGCTGGACAATTCTTCTCCTATGAGACGCTTCTGCGCATTTGCCCGTTGACGCAATTGTTCGAGGCGCGATTCAGTGTGCTGTAGATGATCCTGTAGTTTGGTTAAGGTGTCGACGTTCTCTCGAATTGCCTGGCGATACCGGGCTTTTGTTGTATCCTTTTGCGTGGCCAAGGTGGTGAGTAACGACTTGGTCAGTTGGGAAAGTCCAAAGAGATAAACCTGAAGTTGGTCGAGCTGCTGAAGCAGTTCCACGGGGTTGTCTTGGTGTTGAAACGGTCTCTCGGCATTAGCAGCGTAGGCGGTGGTGATCAGATCAATGAACTCTTGAAGCGGTTCAAGGGTATCATTTTCGTCCTGATTATGCCAGATATTGATGAGATTATCGATTGTCAATAGCCAATCGGTCAAGTCGTCATCATTCTCTAGACGGTCACTGGATGGAAGAAATTGTAGCCCTCCGTTTTCCATGAGCCGGTGGAAATCGGCATCCGACATCACCTTGCCCCGCTCATGATGTTGGAAATCGAACCCATCTAATAACTTAGAAGCACTCGGCAGGGTCAATATCGGGGTCTTGGCTCCAGTATCAATGCTATTATCCGTCAGGTTGTTTATCAGGGTATCGTAAAATTGCGACACTAGGTGTTTCTTGCCCAAGTCGCTTAGCGTCATAAGCTTTGTCGCCAGACCTCCCACCGTAACCCCCGAGTCTACCGGAGAATGGGGATTGGTAAGTGCTACTGATAGCTGGCTTCCAAGTCGTTTGTGACCAGGCAGAGTCTGGGAATGCCCTGCCCAAGACGGACTTCGTTTCATGAGTCGTCGGGCATGTATGGCAGAGGCGGGAAACGGGGGTGTTTCTGCCTGAGGGGATGTACTGGGCGAATTGCTGTCTCCCCCAATGTCTTTTCGAAGCCCCCGTTTATCATCAGCCGGAGACTTGGAATCCATAGTTGAGATACAGCCGTATGCAGGAGCCAATACCACTTTCTGACATGGCGGGTTTCCGATAATCTTTGCGCGGTCAAAGTCTGCGGGGAGCACAGCATTAGTGCGGAAAAATTATCGGAATTGGCTGATTTGCAGATTTCCTGGGTTATGTGAAGGAATATTGTATACCAACATGGGGAAATAGTTTATCCGAATACCAAGGTGGTGATCTCATCCCTGCTGTTGTGCATACCAGGCTGCAACAGCGACGCAGTACCAGATGATTAGAATTGTATAAATAAGTAGGCTTGACCGTGTATATTCATTATGACTTGTACTCCTCTTCCCCCAGACTTGGACCCCCGGTTCATTACTATCAAACAAAGCTTGGTCTCCCCAGACAAAGTTGAAGCGGTAACTGCTTCATGGAAGCGTTTACTCAAGGCCCTTGAAGAAGAGATGAAGAACATCGAAAAAGAAGGTCCCACTTATGTGCCCGAAGTGTGTTGGCAAGATATCATTGACAATAACTACCAATTACCAGCTGATATCGCTGACAAGTTCCGCAACCGGGGGACACTTATGGTGACGGGTGTCATTGAAGAAACTCAGGTCAATAAGTGGTTTGATGAATTGGTGGAGTTCTGTAAGGAGCACCCTGAAACTGCTGGGTATACTTTCCCCAACCCCACTTCCTGGTACAATGTGTTTTGGACCAAGCCCCAAACGGAGTGTCGCTCCCATCCAAATGTGCAAAAGCTCTTCAACATGTTGTCGAATCAGTTTTATGTAAAGGACGACGCCACCTTGATCGATTTTGACTCCCAAGTTGTGTATGGAGACCGTATTCGTATCCGTCCACCTGGGACCACTGCAAAGTTGCCGCTTCACCTTGATCTGAGTTCGATTGAGCGGTGGGAAGACCCTATTTTCCGGTCAGTATACCAGGAAATCTTCGACGGGAATTGGGAGCACTGGGACCCTTTTCTTATGGATAAGCGGGCCGTTGCCAAAGAAAACTTGTACCATGATTCCGGTTTGCCTCGTGACACCATCTGTTCCGCTTTTAGAACATTACAAGGATGGATGGCGCTTTCGGATAACCGCCTGGGCGAAGGAACGCTTAAGGTAGTGCCAAACTTGAAATTGGTCACTGCCTACATCATGTTGAGGCCACTTTTCTGGAAGGATCCCGAATCTGGAAACATTGAAGATTATGAGATTGACTTGGAAACACCAAAGTTTCCGGGGGCCACCCCCTCTACAGGTCAACTCTATGTTCATGATCACTTTCCCCACATTACGCTGTCTGTTTCTATTCCCGATGTTAAGAAGGGAACTTTTGCCTTTTGGCACGCCGATATCGCTCATGAAGTTGATAAGCAGCATTTGGGAAAAAATGATTCCAGTGTTTTGTACTACGGGATAACACCTTTGACGGTCGGAAATATAGACACGTTATTGGATACTCGTAATTCGTTCAAGGCCAATATTTCTCCCGAAGATTACCGTTCGCAATTGAGTGAAGAAGATAAGGCTAAGGAATTTCAAGGAGCTGACGTTAAACACATCAAGAACGATAAGTTCAAGCAACTGATGGGACTTATGCCATTCGATATTGAAGAGGGATTGTCTACGGGAAAACGTCAATTAAGAGAAATGGCAAACAAAGCGTTGGCCACGGGGTGATTGATCATCGGTTGTGGCTTAAATACTTAATAGCTTAATCGCGCACTATCGAATATAAAACATGAATCTTCTTGAGGAACTAGGTATTAATACCCTTGCCCAATGTTCAAGGGATGTATATCTCCTTATGCTATTAAGGATGATCCGGTTGGTTGCGTTTGGAGGGACGGGTCTTATCCTTGCGCTTTATCTCAAAGCGCTTGGTCTTAAAGGCGATTACATAGGAGCGTTCATGACGATTACATTTATTGGTGACTTGGTTTCAAGCTTCTTGTTATCGATGGTCGCTGACAAATTGGGACGAAGAAAGATCTTGATTGCCTCATCTGTAGCCATGGCAATAACGGGGGCTGTGTTTGCCTATGCCACCAATCCAGTGATATTGATAATAGTTGCCTTTTTGGGGGTATTGACCCCTTCGGGTGGCGAAGTAGGCCCGTTTAGATCGATAGAACAGAGTTCGTTGGCCCTGTTGACCCCGGCAGTGGCACGGTCGGATGTATTTTCGTGGTATAACTTTAGTGGTGCATTCTGTGCCGCCCTTGGCTCACAATTGTGTGGATGGATGGTTGATTACTTGGAGGATACCTATAATTTCACTCTGATTAAAAGTTTCCAGGCGGTTTGGTTGGTGTATGGTGTGATTGGTGTGATTCTGATATTCATGTCGGCATTGGTATCGAGTGGAATTGAAGTGGATCGACCAGTTGTTGACGAAGCAACCCCTTTAATCGCAGAGCCAGTGACTAAACCATGGTATTTGCAGTTATTACCCGAACTCCACCGGGAAATTCTTGGGATTGTGGTGAATCTTCTGTTTCTTTTTGGGATCGACGCATTTGCGCTGTCGCTTGTACCAATGCTGTGGCAATCGTTTTACATTAAACAAAAGTTCAATATCCCAGCGTCGTATTTAGGTACTACGTTTTTTGTTACCGGAATTGTTGCCGCGTGTACGTCATTATTGAGCACTACCATCACCAAACGGGTTGGCCCAGTCTTGACCATGGTAGTGACCCACTTGCCTAGTTCTATTCTACTTGGTATCATTCCATTTGCCAGAACGTTTGCTTTGACATTTGCCATCCTTGTGGTACGGGCGCTGACCCAGTCCATGGACGTTGCCCCGAAGCACGTATTTTTAACTGCACTTGTCCCCGACGGGGACAGAACCGCGGTACTCGGCTTTGTCAATCTCGTCAAAACACTCGCGCAAATCCCCGGCCCCATGGTGGTGGGGGTGCTAGCCAAACACAACATGCAATGGATTACCTTTTGTGTGGCGTCGGTGCTCAAAGTCAGTTATGATCTTGGCGTGTTGATTTCGTTTACTGGGGTCAACCATAACCATCATTGAGGCTATGTCATAAATCATTAGAAATATTTACCAACCAAACAATCGCAGGGCTAAACTCTTGTTTACCGGTTCAGAAGGCTTGCGCTTACCAGAAGTTCCAAGCAAATTATAAATTTCCGTCAGATCCAAATTGTGGGACTGTGTCTGGGGCACATCGGTCACTTTCTTGTGTGCGTCGAGGTATTTCTTGGGGATTGGAGGAGTGGGGGGTATCGTGCGACGGTCGTCATCGGCTGGACGCATATTGCGTTGAGCAATGGATTTGTAAATATAGCGATAAGTCAGATTCAAATCGGAATTGGTCGAATTCATGCTGTAGGTGGAGCGAGTTTTTGGTAACCGCTGGGGGGTGTCGGCCCACTCGTAGTGGGGGACATGGAACTCACTCCGCAGCGATCTCCGCAGACGCACCAGCGGTCCGGCGTTGTGGGTACGGTGATATTCCAGTAACAGAGTCGACGGAAAATCCTCCCGAAGGCGATACACCAGACCTCGTTTCAGCGAAATCAGATTGCGTCTCAGCGGCTGTCTCAGCGGCTGTCTCAGTGCAATCAGACGCAGATAACAAATACTCGCTTCATATTCATCCAAAAGAGAATCCATCGAAGATTCCTCTTCATCTAATGGCTCGTGGATGACTTTCTTCGGTTTCAGCATATCCAAGCATGCCATAGCCGTGGAAATCGACTGGTCGCTTACTTGGCGATGGATCTGCCAATTTGCTTCTAGCCGGGGCGAAATGGGCTCCAGCGGCGGCGATGGCGGCACTTCAAACGGGAGGTCGCCATTGACCAGCTTAAGCTCGACCGGCTGCTTGTCAATATCAAACTCCTGGCGCTGATAAAGATCCCGGTACTTGACAACTCTATCAAAGGTGTTCTGTAACACTTGGAGAACGTGTGGTTCTTCGGAGTTGACAAACACTTTCCAGTACCGTTCCGGATACACCAATGGGATAATGAACTGGTTAAACGCTATACGCAATACTTTTAGCTTCGGCAACAACGGATATATAATAGACGGGCCCACCGCCAAGTAAGTTACATCGCCATTGTGGAGCTGGAAAATTTCAATGGCGCCGTGGCCAAGCAACCGCCCCAGCAGTTTCAGGTCCTCGGGTTGCTCGTCATAAACCAACACCTTCAGCAGTTTATACCGGAATAAAATGACTTTGTCATCCATGTGTAAAGAGTTTATATCTGGCACTTCCACCACGCTGGCCAATCCCTCAGTCAGCGATTTGCGGAGACTTTCCTTGGCAGCCTTGATAGGGGACGTTCTCGAGGTTTCGTCATGCTGGTGGCGCATGAGAGTTTGCCTTCGTGGTGATACCGGCTGTTGTCGCTTTAATTGGTCGGTAAGGTTTTGTGGTCCAACAAGAGGAGCCGGGGTTGCTGTCATGGCCGAAACTGACTTCTTTTTCTTTTTCCGCTTGCGCTTACGCTTATCGTCAGGTTTTCTTGATAGTCCACCGTCAGAATTCATCGCCCTGGTGCTAGGAGGGTTGCGACTTGGGAAAAGGTTGTTTTTACAATTGATTTTGCGGGGTGGGTGGAAGGCGCGGTCCTGCACATGGCTTATATGATTGAACTAAATATCGGTCGCCTAGGAGTGGTATCGGTCGCCTAGGCGGTGCCCAACACTCGCGACTCGCTAAACAGCTGGGGAGTGGCCTCTATATCTACGGCAAAGATGGGGGTGTAGGTGCGGCCCCGGTCTTCCACAGAAACGTCTTCCCGGTAGTAGGTGACCAATGGCGCCAACATGTCGATGCCGCGGCCCACCTTCGATTCGATAAAGAGCACCACTTTCAGAGGGGGGTATGCCTTTTTGATGTGGCCCATGGCCAACGCGTAGCCCAATCCAGTAGCCAACGCGTGGCCCATGAACGAGGAATTAAGGACCAACACCCACGAGATGATGGTCCACACCACCAACACAATCACCGGCAAAAGCGCGGTCGGAATCTCAACGTTGGTGTGGCCAACAACAAAATTACGAAACACAGGGATAAACTGCGACTCCTGCCAACAGGTGTAGGTGAAGAAGGAAAACACATATCCCAGCGAACCCAACACCCCGACGTTTCTGTAGAACACCTGGCCAATGAGCCAGTAAAGAATGCCGGTAAACATCGCCAATAAATTAAGCGTGATCCCGGTGAACACGGTACCGTTTCTTCGTTCAAATAACATCATCGGGGTGAACAACCCAAACATGTTGCATAGCCAATGGCCTAGGCCTTTGTGAACACACTGGAAAAACAGTAGCCGATTGAGAAGATCCAACAGCGGACCGACCGAGGGAATAAGCACAAGCAGGTTGGAAATGCCCCCACCGG
This sequence comes from Diutina scorzettiae, assembly GCA_030563345.1. Lineage (NCBI taxonomy): Eukaryota > Fungi > Ascomycota > Pichiomycetes > Serinales > Debaryomycetaceae > Diutina > Diutina scorzettiae. The sequence goes on from JAKUCB010000008.1 coordinate 75,549, forward strand.
CAAACTTGTCGAGAATGACAAGAATAAAGGTGAAAATGGGGAACCCCACCGTAAGCGCGGGGTACTGCTTCCACATCCCCCAGTGGATTTCAACTGGATCGGCCATGTGTTTGAAATTTTCGCGCGTGAAACTAGTCTTACTATTACTACAGTGTTTGTGAGTGTTTGGTTGGTATATAATTATTCCATAATCACGTCGGTATCCTTAACAATCCCCGGTTGTCCCTGTTCTATTTCTTCGCGAATCCGCTCCAACAACTGCCACTTGTCCCTGTTCTTAGCCCGTAGTTGCTCTATTTTAGCCTCTCTCAGCTTTACCGTATCGCCAATGCCTTCGATCTGCGAGAGATACTGGCGAAATAGTCCAAGCTTTAACCGCAAACTCCCCGCATTATTATCGAAATCTTTGGCCTTGATTTGTCCGGTATCCAAGTCATGTAGCAAGTTATATAGCGTAGGTAAAATGTCCAACTGTTTGAGTTTCTCGATAGGGTTGTCTCCTTTGTCTTCCTCTACCAGCATCACCTGGGCGAGCGGCAGTGGTACCGCTGGTGTGGTCATGGTTAAGTGCGCGCAGGATTGGCGCAACAAAACTATGTGGTATTCGTGGTTCCTGGCATGCTTGCCGTGCTTTCCTGATTTATATCTGCCCGGGCTTACCATTAATGGCCACCATTATAAGATTGAACAATTGCTTGGCGAAGGGGGTTTTTCCTATGTCTACCTCGTTTCCCTGACCTCCCAACATGGGCAACAGTACGCTCTTAAGAAAATCCGGTGTCCCTATGGTCTGAACGACGATAGCTACACCCTTGCCATGCGCGAGATTCGCAATTACCATCGGTTTGCCCATCCCGGGTCTCCGTATGTCATCCAGCTGATTCTGGAGGTGGTTTTGGATGAAAACGACAGCTCCAAAACGGTATACGTGCTCCTTCCTTACTTTCCCCGGTCTCTTCAGGACGTGATCAATGCCAATGTTCTCAGCAATCACACCATGGACGAGCTGGAGATTCTCCGACTATTCACCGGTATTTGTCGGGGGGTCAAGGTCATGCACACCTACAAACAGACTTCATCGAGGGAAACTACTAGTGAGGGCGAAAACGACGGGTTATTGTCTATGGATAATGATGATGATGGAGCCCCCTCGGCACAACCCGCAACCGAATTAGGCGAATTGTGTCCTTTTGCTCACCGGGACTTGAAACCAGCAAATATCATGTTGGGTGCTGAGGGAATCCCAGTGCTTGTAGACTTGGGCCTGTGCGGAAAGGCCCGGGTAAAGATTTCCAACCGCCAGCAGGCGCTTGCGTTGACGGACTACGCTCTGGAACATTGCACATTACCATACCGCGCGCCTGAGTTATTGGACGTGCCCACTTCTTGCACCATCACCGAAGCTACAGATATCTGGTCGTTGGGGTGTTTGTTGTACACATGTTGTTTTGGCTATTCTCCATTTGAAAAGTTGGAGTTGGAACAAGGGGCAAACCTCAATATTGCTATTGCCCAGGGAAAATATATAATTCCCGAAACCCATCTGTATTCGCCGGCATTGATTGATATGATCAAGCTGTGTATCCAGTTGGACCCGGAAGCACGGCCACTGATTTCGTCGTTATTAGAGTCGTCGTTAGCCGCCTCGAGAAATTAATACACGTTCCGCGCTCGGGAAATGGCGCTACCATGGGAATAAACGAGTTCGCATATCACCAGTGATTAGGAATGACTCTTACTAGTGCCCAACGAGGTGATGTTGTGGAGGGATGGAATGATTGCCCCGTTCCCGTAGCAGGATCTGCGTCCCGGGCGAAATCGCGCCGGTCCAGGGTGTATCACTCTTCAAATATGCCTCAGTTGTCATCCCCGGATTCCTCCGCGCCTGCCACTATTGCTCCTTCCCCTTCCGCTACACCAAATCCAAATCCTGCGGTACCAAATACCGCCGTTCCATCTACTCCAATCCCGTCTACTCCCGCCACTTCCGCCCCGATCTTCCCATCTACCTCATCCAATGAACTGGAACCGTCGCCAGTAGAAACTAAGTCGGACGGAACAACACCGGTGGAAGCTGTGGACCTCCTCGAGAAAGTGCTCACGTCTCGCTCGTTATCAGAAAAGGAAATGACATTCTACAAAACCAAAATCCCAGTATCCACCCTCTCCCCCGACCACCAGCAATTTGTCGCTAAATTACTCCAACGGGTGGTAGACGGCGACAACCAGGCGGCGGTGAAAAAGGAATTGGTTCTGTTTATGATGTGTAACGACGGCGTTAGTACCTGGTGTTCTGCGTTGAAGAAATTAATATCCTAGATAGCTCATAACTGCTTATTACGTAATATAAACTTTTCAGAGTGCAGATCCATCTCTCGCACAGATCTCATCACACTACCTTATGACTACTGCTCCCAAACGTCGTCTTAGCGACCAAGAGGAGGACTTACCCGTGGCCAAGCGGGCAGTGGCTAATGGCCATGTTGATGACGACTCCAGCGACGACAGCGATGAATATGAAGAGTTCCACACTGTGGTCGACATTGACCGTCCGCTGGAAGCATGGCAAGAAACGATCCACAAGGTGGTTCAGGCGGTGGTTTCCATCCAGTTTACCCATGTGGCTTCCTTTGACACCGAAACCGCCATTGTTTCCGAAGCTACCGGGTTTATCGTCGATACCGAGCGGGGGATTATTTTGACCAACCGGCATGTGGTGGGGCCCGGGCCCCTTAATTCGTATGCTGTGCTTGATAACCATGAAGAAGTGCCGCTTACTCTGTTGTACCGGGATCCCATCCACGATTACGGTTTTCTCAAGTACGACCCAGCGCTGATCAAATATCTGACGGTTTCCCCACTCAAACTTAAGCCCGAAGGGGCTAAGATTGGGACTGAAATCAGGGTAGCTGGTAACGATGCTGGTGAAAAGTTGTCCATTCTTCTGGGCACTATTTCCAAAGTCGACAGAAACGCTCCTGCATACGGTAACATGATGTACAATGATTTCAACACCGAGTATATCCAGGCCGCCGCCAGTGCCTCTGGCGGTTCGTCTGGGTCACCGGTGGTGGATATCGAAGGTGATGCGGTTGCTCTTCAAGCGGGGGGCTCTACAGAAGCGTCCACTGACTTCTTTTTGCCATTGGACAGACCTTTGCGGGCGTTGAAATGTATTCAAACCGGGAAGCCCATTACCCGGGGTGACATCCAGGTGGAATGGCAATTGAAGCCCTACGATGAGTGTCGGCGGTTGGGGCTAACTGCGGCAGCGGAAGCGGAAGCCCGCGCGAGATTCCCCAATCGCATTGGGTTGTTGGTGGCGGAAATCGTCCTCCCTGATGGCCCGGCATATGGTTTAATCAAGGAGGGGGATATTTTGCTTGCTATCAATGGGGTGTCGATTTCTCTGTTCAAACAAGTGGACGAAATTTTGGATGAGCTGGTGGACAAACCCATTGAATTTGTTGTGCAAAGATCGGGGGAAAACTACACTCAAACCATCACCGTGGGGGATTTACATGCCATTACCCCTGACCGGTACGTGGAAGTCGCCGGCGCGCTGTTTAATTCGTTGTCGTACCAAATCGCCCGTTGTTATTGTATTCCCGTAAAGGGGGTGTACATCAATAACGCTCTGGGCCTGTTTGCAGGGTTGCAAGACCGTCTGGGCTGGATCTTGGAAAGTGTCGACTACAAGCCCACCCCTGATCTTGAGCTGTTTATTGAAGTGATGAAACAATTGCCCGACTCGCAACGGGTGCCTGTAGGCTACCGCCACGTTCTGGACATTCACAGTGAGCTCGTACGAGTCCTCTACATTGAACGCCACTGGGATCTGACATTTAGATTGGCAGTCCGCAACGATACTACGGGGTTGTGGGATTTCACTAATTTACAAGAAAAGCCGCCCGCGGCTCTTCCCAGAGAACCGCAAAACGCAAAGTTCATTGATCTTAACGTCGATCTGCCCCAGCTAGCCGAAATCACCCGGCTGATTGTCCAAGTACGGAGTCATGTTCCCATCTACCTTGACCTGTACCCATATAATAATGATCAGAGTTACGGGGTGGTGGTGGATGCCGAACACGGCTACGTGTTGGTATCGCGCAAAACGGTTCCTTATGACATGTGTGATGTTTTTGTCGTGTTGGCGGAGCTGTTTGAAGTTCCCGCCGATGTGGTGTTTTTGCACCCCACGCTTAATTATGCCATTGTCAAGTATGATCCCAAATTGGTGCTTGCGGACGTTCGTACCCCAAAACTTTCCACCACCCCATTGAAGCGGGGAGACAAGGCAACATTTGTAGGTCACACCCATAACATGCGGTTGGTCACTGACGATGTCACTGTATCGGGAGTGCAATCGCTAAACATTCCTCTGAATGTTTGTCTGCCCCGGTACCGGGGTACCAATATGACAGTCGCGGTGATCGACCTGAAATTGGTCCAAGAATGTTCGCTGGGATTGGTGGTGGATAACGATGGAAGTGTACGCGCATTCTGGCTTACCTTTTTGGGAGACACCAATTGTGAAAACCAAGACATCTTATACAAGATGGGGTTGGATGTGACCGATGTAGCTGAAGTGATCACTAGTCTTAAACAGGGCAGTATTCCAAAACATTTGCGTATGATTGAAGCGGAATTTAATTCGTTGGCGGTGATTACCGCGAGACTGAGAGGGGTTTCGCAGGAATGGATCTCAAAGTATGAAGAAGAAGCCGAAGACCAGGTGCAATTTATGACAGTTGGCCGGGTGGCTGCTGCTGCAAAGGGTTTCGAAAAGGCCCCCCTTAAAGTGGGGGACATTGTTCTTGCCGTCAACAATCAATTGGTGAGACTGTTGAGGGACTTGAATAACATGTACACTCAGTCGCAACTCAATTTCCGGGTGATGCGCCAACGGGAAGAGATCGAGTTGACGGTGCCTACAGTCGATACCATTGACCTTAATACCCGTCAATTGGTCTCGTGGCTGGGGGCTCTGTTGCAAGCACCCCACTATGCCGTTCGGGAATTGATGGATAGTGTGCCTTCAGAAGTGTACTGTACTCGGATGCTGACCGGCTCACCCGCCCACCAGTATGGGGTGGCCACGACGCTGTTTATCACCCATGTAAATGATGTTGCTACTCATGATTTGGATGAATTTGTCAATGTGGTGAAGACCATTCCTGATAACACTTACGTCAAGTTACGGGCGGTTACCTTTGATAATGTACCGTTTGCTCTTTCAGTCAAGGTGAATTATCACTACTTTCCTACTCTGCAATTGAAGCGCGATGAAGATGGCAAGTGGAAGGAACAAGAAATTGGGAAATAGGAGTTATAGAAGTTGACGATGAATTCGTCATTGTTATTATGCTAATAAAAAGCTAATATAAATTAAATTTGCCCGGAATCCCAGAGGTATTGCTGCTGTGAGTTTTTAAAAAATCAAAGCAGCAAACTCTGTCAACACCTTACGTTTGGGTTTTAGAAGTGAGCGATAGGAAAGTTCACATACCAAATTTTTACCGTCTGGGTGTCAACCACTTTGACCCGACACGCAATGTTTTTGTGACCTTGATGATGACCTTGATTATAATTTGATGTGACAATCACGCTATAGTACGAATCTTGAAGACTTTCACCAAATCCAGCAGTCCGACATGTAAAAAAGTTTAGTTGGATACCCCATAGAATATGATTGGCGTTTCCTTTGAAATGTGCATCAACTCACCAAGCGTACATAGCCATCCGCCTTTCCTATAGCTACATTCCAAAAGAAAGGGCGTCCATATGTGGCGGACGATAAGGTGGTGGCTGTTGTTCTGTGGAAACTAACTTTAAAATGACCTACACTTCTCTTTCTAAACTAGAAAACAAAAGAATTGGGAAATCAGAGTTATACTAAGTGATTCTTCGTATCGTTATTCGTATGCTAATAAAAATGCTAATATTAATTCTAATTAAATTTGTGAATTCATTCCCAGTATTACTGTGGTGATTTCTTAGGCGGAGTGTCCTCCGTCGGTGAATCCGTTGGTGATGGGATTTTCAGCTCGGTAAACTTAAACGCCCGGCTTTCCAGCAGTGGCGTCTGCAATGCTTCCCCCAATAACTGAGGAGCAAATTGGGTAATAACCTTTTTGATATTAGATCGCCGGATCGGCTTGGCCAAAAACCCACTCATTTCAGCAGCAAGACATTCCTTGACATTGGATTCATCGGCAAACGCAGTTAAAGCAATAATTGGCCGTTTAAATCCTAGATTATTACGGATCATCTTCGTGGCAAGTAACCCGTCAATCTTGGGCATTTGCACGTCCATGAAGATCAAGTCAAAGAAATCCATCAGGTCCAACAGCTGCTTCACCTTGTCGACGGCTTCGGCGCCATCATTGGCCATAATCACATTGGTAAACCCTTCAAGCTTAAGCATCCGCTTAATCACTTCCTGGTTTACCATGTTGTCTTCGGCAACAAGAATCCGGATATGTTTTAAACTGGAAATGATTTCATTATCATCCAGCTGATGCAGAGCGGCGGTGCCCGTCGACCCCTTTGTAATTAGATCAGGCTTGGATAATAACATCAGTTTGTCGCGTAACATTTTCGGTCGTCTACGCGGCAGGTTGGAGGTTTCCGCGGGGGGATCATCCAGGTTTGGCGACGTGTCAGTGTCCGCTTCCGTCAGAGAAATAGGTGGCAACGGCTCATCCTCACTGCTCACTTCTGGCTCCTGGAACGCCACCTTGCGATTAACCTTGGCATCGGGATTAAACTCGTCGTCACAAAACGCCTCCATTTCGTTATCGTCTACCACGACTTCACCGGTCTGTTTCAAAGGCACCGTGAATGTGAATGTCAGTCCTTGGCCAACTACCGAGTTCAACGTCAACGTCCCATTCATCATCGTCGCCAATTGTCGACAAATACTAAGCCCCAAGCCGGTACCACCATAACTTCTCAGTAACGTTTGATCACCTTGGATAAACGGCTCAAACACCTTTTCTTGTAAAGCCGGCTCAATCCCAGGCCCAGTGTCCTTGACTTGGATTTGAATAGCCCATGTGGTTGGGTTGGCAAGCGTTTGTGTCTTATACACCCTATCGTCCTTGACCACCTCTTGATGAGTCAGCTGGGATGAGAGCAGCTTCAGGTCGTAACTAGTGTTGATCACCTGTTGTTGGTTCATTTGCTGGGGTTTGGGGGGAAGCGGTGGTGGAGTCGCCAGCGACAGCACCAGTTTCGTCAGTTGGACGTCAAATACGGTATCGCCCGAATGGTCGCCCTCGGAAAGGTCGTGTTCCTTCAACGAGTCGGGTAAGTTGGGTAACGGCTTGACGCTGAATTGGTTGTCAAAAAGTGCCTGTTCATATTCCAGAGTGGCAATCGTCACAAACAGGGCAATGTCGTCGTCAAGAGTGGTGGATGTGGCCAGACCCTTGCGTCCGGAATGGATGGTTTTGAGTCTGCTGGGGATGGGAGGGAGCGCCTTGGCTGCCAACAGTTTTTTACTATTTTTAACAAACACCCGGGAAAAGTCCACCGCCGCCAGCCGCCCGTAGTCGTACTCCCCCAATAATTTAAACGTCACGTCCACCAGCCCGTCAACGGGGGTAAACTTCAACGAATTCAGCACCAAATTCATCACAATCTGGATAATCCGATTCAGATCACCAAATAGAATAAGCTTTCTCATGATCGCCGGTTTCATCAACACGCTAAAGTTGACCCGCAGATCCCGGGCCAACTTGTCGAAGATCAGTTTTGTTTGGCCAACAACTTCGAGAATTTGAAAGTTGGCCCGCTCGAGTTTCGACCGTTTAAGAGTATTTTTAGAGTAGGTTAAAAGTTCGGTAAGAATGTGCAAAAGCAATTCCCCCAGACGATGGATCAATTTGAGCAGCTCTTGGATCCGCAGCTGGTCAGGCTCGTCCATAGCAATGGCGGTCATCCCCAAGATACCGTTCAATGGGGTCCGCAATTCGTGGGAAATGTTAGCAATAAACACCGTTTTCGCTTCGTTGGCTGCTTCCGCCTCGAGCTTCAGCGCCTCCAACTCCTTTGTTCTTTGCTTAACCCGATCTTCCAAGTTGTTGTACTGTCTCCCTAGCTCGGCGGTCATAATGTTGAACGCGTCGGTTAATTCGGTGATTTCGTCCTTGAAGAACTTTTTCAGTCGTTTGATTTGTTTTGGCATTTTTATGCCTTCGGAATACGCCAGCGACTGCAGACTCAACAGGATCCGGTTGCCCAGCAGTGCCAGCACCAGGTTCAGGCGGATTTCTTCCTTTTCCAGCACCACAATCCGGCGACGGATAAGCAGACCCCAATAGTCACTCAGTTTCAGCGCCCCTGACGACGCAACAAGTGTGCCGCCACCACCGCTGCCGCCGCCGGGAGAAGGTCCCATGCGGTAGTACTTGCGTTTTCGCAGGTCGGTGATCAGAACGGTGGCTTCCTTAAGTTTAGTGATTGGTTTAACAAAGTACACCGCCAATGGGAAGGTGATGATGCACATGAACGCAGCGATACCGATGACGACGCCGATGATGATCTTTTTGAAATCGTTGACGGGCTTGAGGAATGACAGTCGTTGCTGTTCGACGATAAGCGTCCATACTGACGACGGGTCCACGACAATCTTGGAAAACCCGGTGGCAACGTTTCCTAACGGCAGCTTAATTTTTGACGACAGACCGCCATAGTCGTTGAGAATGGCATTCCTCACTGCCGCCAGCAGGTTGATGGAGTATTGAGCCGACGTCAGCTCGGATAGGTTGCTGGTTGGAAAGAGGTACTTGTATGCCACCACCACCGAGTTGGACAAGTCTGGGGGGGGTATGTTGTAGGGGATAAGATCGACGGCGTCCCCATATACCGGCGATACAAGATACACTTGGTTTTCCGGATTGTTTACGTCGGTTTTCTTGGCAATCAGGCTATTTATAGCCCCCAGCAGATTTGAAGGAAGATCGTTCATAGCTAATTGGATCTGCAGCGTCAGGAAGATTACCAGAATGTATCCTGCCAAGAACAGCTCCTGTAAAATAATCAGGGTGTTTGCGTAAATGGGAAGTGTAATGCACATAAAGTAGGTTGACAGCGGCGACGACGTGTCGTTGGCCACGGGCCCTGTGAAGTAGCCGGTGGTGGATGTGCCCAGCATATAGAGCCCTGGTGGCACCAGGGCGTTCCATCGCAAAGGATATAGAAAATCGCGGGCCCAGGGACTAAGGTTGGTGATTTTGTTCTCCAGCTCCACCAACACCTCCAAGTCGAGGTTGTATAGCCGGGCAGCGGCAAAGTTGTCCAGCAGCAGCACCAACTGGTCGATAGTGACGTTGGCGCCGCTCATGGACGCGTTATGGTCACTGTTACCGGCACGAGCACTGGTAAGCGCCAGTAACACTTGGTCCCGCTGAGTGATCCAATTCACCTGGTAAAACGTCAGCAGGAGCAACTGCTTGATCTGGGTCAGCTTAAGTTCTGCGATCACCTCTAATCGCTCGGCCCGCAAGTTCTGGAGATTATTGGAAAAGTAGACCCCGGTGACGACGGCGAGAATAAGAAGCAGGAGAAGCGACAGGCTCATCACAAGGATGATGAGCTGGGGACGGATCCCCACTTTCAAGCGTCTCATACTTCACTCGGATAAAGAAAGTGGCTTTAGATTTTTTACGCGGACGCGTGATTACGGATTGATGAGCAGCCACGAAATTCGGTTATGGACACTGGGAACTGGCATTTCATCTGTTGCATGGTAGTACGGGGGCAGTGACGTTCGTCTAACGGGCGGCGGTGGTCGTAGTTGACGGTAGACTGACAAGTCCGGTGGTTGTGGTTAACGAGAATTCCCGGTGTTTATTGTCATAACAATCTTGGCCCACCGAACAATAGACGTTCTGCCGTGTACGAGAAAAATTCCTTGCCGCTGTTTTCGTGGAAGCCAAATAACGGAATCTGATGATGGCAAAAGTCGGGAAATCCGAGAATTACAGGAAAGCCATGAAAGTAGTGCGACGGCCCCACAACCCCTTCCATACTTCGAGGAGGCTGGTTCCATGATCTATTTTAGCCGCATGTCATTTATGATACATGTAGTTGAACCTTAATTTGAAAATCGTGTGATTTGAATCGGTGGCTGGTTTGATTAGGAAATGGGTTTCAGGGGCAAGATTTAAGGGGAGTACGTGTTCATAACACAGGTGACATTAATTTTCACAACTGTCGCAGATTATTCAAAAGCGTGACTAATTTTGGTTTTTGTCGGAGGCGGTCTGCGGGATGAAGGTCGTTATATTTGGTGCCAATGGCGGTATTGGCAAACGTGTTGTGAGTCAGTTGAAAAACCACTCCGTCACAGCAGTTGTTCGGACATCCGAACAGCTGGGAAATTTCCCCCAACCAAACGTGTCGTCAGTGGTGGTTTCGCTAGACGAAACGTCTCCTGCAATGCTTGCCAAAGTGATCGTGCTGCATGACGCTGTAGTATTCACAGCAGGAAGTGGAGGAAAGAACCTTCTACAGATCGACTTAGATGCAGCAGTCAAGGTGTTCGAAGCTGCCGAGGCCGCAAAAGTACGGCGGCTTATTCTTGTCAGTGCTATTTTTACTGATAACAGGGAGTGGATTGATGCTAGTCCTATTCGTAACTATTATATTGCCAAGGCATATGCTGACCGGATTTTGGTCAATGAATTTGCAACCAGTTTAGATTTCACCATCGTGAAGCCCACCCGGTTAACCAATGAGCCTGGCACAGGCACAATTGAAAAGGTGATTCTTGGCCAGGACCGTGGCGAAATCACCCGGGATGATGTGGCCCTGGTGATTGCTGATATTTTGGACAAGCGGGATACGTTTGGGAAAAGCTACGATATTAAAAATGGGACGGTGCCCATTGGCGAATATTTCTCCTAGTGCTCTATTACATATATCCGTAGGGACCCTGTCACCTAAAGGTAATTTTTACGGTTAGCAGTCCGAATAAACCGTCTCAACTTCCATTCCACATCCGCATCCTTATTGTCCATCAATCCCAACTTGACTTCATACAATTTCATTTCAAACCGAGGGCCAATTTCAGACAACTCCACCCCCGCTCTAGTCCGCACGTAGACATGATGACGGACACTAATGTAGTCGTCGTTATTGATAAACAGAATCACTCTGGTACCCTCGTCCTTGGCCAGGACACTCCGAGGAGGGAACAAGTGCTTGAGCACCTGTTCGACCCGCTTCCCCAAAGTGGTGGAGAAGCCTTCAAAGATAAGATGAGGGTATGCCTCACTGACATTGCCCAATTTTGGCAAGTCATGACGAAGCTTGACATTGTGAAGGGTGAACACCACCGAGGGCCCATGAGGAAAGTGGGAAATGGTGACTGAAGTGGGCACCCCCCGATGTTCGTGCAAAACCATCAAGTCATTCACTTGAACCCGGTTACACGTAGCCACCAAATCCAGAATGACATAATTCCCCCGGTTCAATTTGATGGAGTTGGGAATCATTAACCGGAATTCTTTAGCAAACTGGAGAAGCTTCACCGAAGGATCGCGCGAGGTGGTGATGATCACCTTGGGGTCATTAATCCCCAGCAAGGCCAGATATTCGTCGTCGATTTCCACCTGCTCCGATTCATCGTATATGTAGTCTTTGCGTAGTTGTTCATCTTCGGCGAGTTCTTTGGAAAGAGGCTTCCCCAGAGCAAGTGCCGCCTTTAACTGCTGGCGCTTTTCTCTAAGGGTTGCTTCCTGAAGCTCAAGCGATTTCCGATAAAGGTATTCTCTTCGTTCTCTGGCTTGTCTTCTGATCATGGTGCGATGAGATGAGCCGCACGGGACGAAATGCGAAAAGTGATAAGACGGTGGCCGCAGATAGCGTTGCGGCGACGGATGCTTACTTAAATTCATTATTATACATACCTAGTGCTCGGCCAGCGAAAGCTCCGTAGTTGATTTGCGCAAACAATCGCTAATCGTCGACGCTACCATATCCTCTTCCTCACCTTCCCCTTCCAGCAGGTCGGGCAGAATCACAAACTTCAGTTGTGGGTTACGTTCGATCCACACTCGATTAGGCACGGGGCCTTGTGGCGATTTGGGAATGTAACCTTGAGAGTACAGCGTTTTAAACTGGGGCCGATCATCTTGTTGTTGGACCACGTCGACGTACAGACAAAAGTTGAGCGACGACCGCAGCGAGTGTAACTTGGGGGAGCGGGGGGATGCCACTGGGGTGGTATCCAATTGGGTCATGGAGTAGGTCAGGTTCTTACGCGAGGGCCCCCGGGTGCGGCCACCCAACGCCATGGACAACCCCACCACCAGAGAATTACGACGGGAAGGATACACCATTTCTACTTCGTCCAAGTTTGCCGATTTATCGGCGTAAATCAGAACGGTGGCATCAAGGGCCGGGGCAACGTAGTCTTCTGGGGAAAAGCAGCATGAAACAGAACCACCACATCGCTTGCGGGTAGCCACCGGCAACAGGTGCACCAGCAGCACCAGCAGCGAATGGAGACGAGCCGGAGGAGAAGGCAACTGGTTAAAGTCTTGCACGGACCGTTCAAAAATACCTTGCGGTTTCTTCATCATCATCAAATGAGGGTAAAACAGGTTAACAAATCGGAGGGGAAAACAAAAAAAGGGCACTGAGGGAACTAAAAGCACAAGTAGGAAATGAAGTCAAACGATAGCCCTACCACTGATTATCCAACAAATGTCACCGCCAACTAGATATACAAAACGGTGTTGTAACGGAAAGTTAAAAATCAACTGGGTTTCGGCGACGATTAACCGCGACCACTGTGCAGGTTCCGGCGACCGGCATACAGGCGGCAGTCGCACGTAAAAATGAATGACGACAATTTTCACCACAGCAAGCCAATCACTGTGATTTCCTTTGAAGGATATTACAGATTTAGAAAGATAGGGGGTGCAAGGAGGTGGCGGAGGTAACAATACATTAAAGTACACTAGGCTACCTTTACTAGCTTCGACGACCCAAAACTGAGGTAACAGTGGGCTGGTTGTGGGCGATTGCCTAAGGATACTTATCGCTGGATGGGGTCATATAGTACCTATTATTCGTAACATTATTTTCTTCACCCTAATGCCGCGCAACGATCAATAGCGGCAACGTATGCTCCATGATTAAGGTTGGTGACAAATCGGCCCGATTACTTGTTTATACCCCCCTCATGTTTAGCCAGCTCAGGTGGGCCTCTATTTTGCTTAATTGAGCATCCTCTTCTAATTGTGTAAATTAACTTTTCAAATCCGGTGCGGAGCGAACCGGAGCGATAAGCCAGCACACACCAGTGCCATCTACTACCCCACCGATAGAGTTGTCAACGTGACAGAAATGTCTGTGACTCCTCGGATTATAGATTGGCAGCGTGGGCAGCTAACTCCATGCTTTAGATTGGAGGCTGTGTCGCGCTTGATAACAACAAGGGGTACGTTAGACGTCTAATTCCTCGAGCCGTTCAACCGGCAATCTCAGAGATGGTACAAGTAGGCCCTACATCAATCATGATCGTGGTTATTTGTAAGCATCACGTGATTCAATTTCCAGTGGTAAATATCGCCTGAGGTTATCGGTCCTACCGTTCACAAGCAGGCTCGGCAGTGAAAATCACCGATAGCCCATACATCATCTGCACTATTTGCCGTATGACGGGTGCATATTTGATAATCCGATGCGGCACGGCCGTTAAGCACTCCACCTATTGTATTTCTGACAGTTATTGTGCGTGGTCCGCGCCCGGGGAATAAACATATTGTCATTACATTTTGTTGATCGATATGGCTATATTCTCCAGAAAAATCCGGTTTCACGTGATAATATAACTCCAGGGCTCGAGGGACGGTTAGTAATAACCAATGTCTTACGATTCTTTAATCTCTCAACCACCCTTTTTTTCCAGGTTTTGTGCGCGTGGATCAACCAACCCGATAATGGATCGGGGTAGAAGCAACACCCTCAATGAGATAACTATACATAGCATTGGTGGGGTGGGAGATACACAGGTGCTGCAGGCAGTACCTCTGATTCCGTTGGTGTCTGAAGCGGATGCCGTGTTCCAACTGCAACAATTGTCTGACAACACCGAGCTGCCGACATGGATCTTTTCGGAAATCATTGCCAACTTGTCTACGGTAAAAGATGAAGGTCCTTACGAGATTGTCGCCAAGGGAAATGATTTGGCTACTTTACTACATACTTATCCCCAATTGAAGCAGGATATTGTTCTCCGCAGTTTTCTTAACAAGATGTCATACATGCTATGGAACGAGGTGTCTGAGGTCCGGGCAGTGGGATACCGACTTATCCGGCTACTGATAGCCAGCTACGAGAACCTATATGCGCTTATCCAGGGGAAAGTGCTCATTTTAATCATCACCACCCTCTCCACCCTGAAACTGTCACTCGTGGAAAAGGACCAGGCAATTAAGTTGATCCGGCAGTTTTTAAAGGTGCCCAACGGTGCTGATTATTTATCGGTGGGGGTGATAAAACTGCTTATTGCCCTTATCGAGCTGAGAGATGACGAGGACTCCCCTTCAACAGCGGGGGCGATTCCCGATGATCTACGTGAACTGTGTCTCCAGGCCATTTGTGAAATATGCTTGCTTAAGCCGGAGTTGGTTTTTTTGCTGGGGGGGTTTCGAGTCTTACTACAAGCGGTACTCGACCTGGCGCAACTAGCTGTGGCCATCAAATGTCTCGTTTTGGTCACGGAGACGTTGGACACCAAGCAAAACCGTAAATACTTGCGAAATGGCTGGGACTTGAATCTGTTGTTTGCACCATTCCATGATACGCCCGATAACGAGGCCGACGGCCGTAAGCTACTGACAGTTAACACCGTCAAGATCCAGCGGGCATCATTTGTAATATCACTCCTATTTAAGCTGTTTAATGGGTTGGTGGCGCTTCTGATAGACGGCTTTGTCATGGTGAAGGATTGGCTCAATGTTTTGAAAAAGCGGAATCGCAATGTGCGACAGTACGTAATGGAAGTTATAAGCGATGTTTTGGGAATAGCCCCCCTTTCATGGCTAGTGGCGGACCCGGAAATGGTCACCCACGCGCCGGTGACCTCGGATTTAAGGGTGGCCGACCACTTTCGGGGGCTTCTCTTGTCGATATTCATAAAGTTGGAACTATTGGATCGACTTGGGGAAATTATCGATGAAGATGCTTGTGACGACAATGTATTGGCAGCCAAGAAGCTCCTCAACGAGTGTTACCAGTTGGTACTGCACTGGGTTCCGGTGGAGTACATGTCCCGTTTCCAGTGGCCGTCACAACTCTTTCCCTCGTCTTTCTCCAAACAAATTACCATCAACATTCTGCCGCTCAGGAATCAGTTGCAATCGATGGTAAATGAAAGCAAGTACCACGTCGATGATAACGAATTCCGCATGATGATGGCCAATTCTAAGGTGATCACTATGAAAGAATACACCGAATGGAATTGGTCGACCATTCTCAAGCTTTTGGATGGGCCATTGGAAAACCCTCTTCGATTTGAAGAAGTGTTGGAAAAGTACCCCAAATTCTTTAAACGACTCATGCTGTTTTATCGCCCGTTCAAGTTTCGCTACTGCAACATGGATCGCCACAGTAAGAATGCCAAACGCTACACCATGGTGGGGTGTCTGCTTTTTAAATTGCTAATCACATTAGACAAGGGCCGCAAGTATTTGGCGAAAAATAAGATCCTAGCGCAGATTGCAGAGGCGTTGGCACAAATCGACCCCATGAGTGGGATCTATGCCAAAGACCCCATTCTCAGTCGGAAACGATTGGAAACCACGGTGCTGAATGGGTATTTAAAGTTTATTGGCACGCTACTGATGAACCACTTTGGTCTTCGATTATTGGCCAATTGGCAAATATTTGATACCATCCACCATTTGGTGATCAACCTGATGACGTCAGACACAAATAACTATTTGCTACACCTGCTACTCAACCTGGTGGACTACTCAGTGGAATATTCGCCGTTTCGCGTCATCCTTCACCGGGTGTTGTCCACTCTGAATAGCAAATTGGTGCATATATTTATGGACGATCTAGTCCCCAGACTTATACAAGGACACGGCGAGCACCAATGGTTGGTGCGGATGTTGCTGGAGCTTATATTCAACCCTGACGACGAGGGAATTCGCCATCTTGCCGCCAAACTTTTGTCAGCGTACCTGGATCTGCAAGAACACGTAGCCACTGTTGTCCAGCAACGACCGCTGATCCATTTGCTTGAAAGATACACTGAAGGGCGTAGCCTCCTATTTAAGATGATGACAATTCCCTCGGGGTTCAAGTATCTTGAGTCGGCGGGGTTTATTGACAAGGAATTTGAGAAATGGACTGCGGACGACCCCGACTTTAAATTCATGTACAAGATGGAAGAGGTGATTCATAACCAGCTCGTTCCCATGCATGCCAAGCACGATACGTTTGTTGGCCGTATTACCGCTGCCGAGCCGCCATTGGGGTCGCGACAGCTATTTTCTAATTTGCTTGCCACCGAGGAGGGACTCCACTATTGCCAACAACGGCTTTCGTTTTTTTCGCTGGTAATGGCTCCTGTGGTGTCGTTTTACGCCCAGTTGTTCCAGGGCAATTCAGAGCTGGCACTGCAAATCGGGAATGCCACCGTCCCCGAATCAATGACCGCGCTCACCCAAATCAAGCAGCTGTTGTGGATCATTGGTCATGTAGCCCTGGGGAAGTATGGTATCCGCTTGCTCGACGGCTTGGGGGGAAACATTGTGCAAATAGTGCACAATTTGTTTACCCATTCCCCGATTTGGCAAATCCGGGCGCTACTGTTCTATGTGTTGGGGATGATGTGCACCACCAACGACGGCATGGAGATTCTCGATGAAATGGGGTGGGTTACCGCCGTCGACGCGTTCGGCCAGCTGAAGGGCATGTGCTATCCTCAGACGTTTGACCTCCAAAACCTATTTAATATTACCGTGACGAATCCCTACCGGGATGTCAACTACTACAGCATTTTCAACGGCAGTGGCGGCGGCACCACCGTTGATTTTAAACTATTTAACGACGACGAAGACGAGGTGCTCCCGGTGGACGCCAACAATGATCGCGTCATCAACTTGGTCCACGGGTTGGACCTGGTGCTCGGGAAAGTGGAGCGCCGCGCGCAGAAGGAACTCATAATGATGAAACAAACCCATCCCGAGTTGTTTGTTGCCAATGCCGCCTTGTTTTTAGAAGTGATCAAGGCGGTGGACAAGGGTAGTTATAATTACGCCAAACGCGACTTTATCATGTCGTTATTCTTGACGGAAAACAAGATCATCGAGACGGTCATGCGCAAGCGTTAGTATAGAATAGATGCGCATTCGTCATCTCCGGTAGTTCGTTGGTAATGTAGGTTGTGTGAACGCTCATTGCGCTACCATCTCACGAAAAACATTCTCGCGGTCCACCTCCATGCTGTTTGACTCTAACCTGTACTATGTTCAGGCGTTGTGTCTGAGTTTTGCCAAGCGTCTTCAGGATTCTCATGACCTGGCACTCCTTATTAATTACCAGCCCACCGGTCGTCAGGCAAAACGCGCCGCCCAACAGATCAATTACTCCGAAGACCTTGTGGACGACTTTGATGAAGATTACACTCCCGGGGCCGAAGAACAGGTGACCAACCACGCCAATCATTTCGTCAACCAGCCCCCTCCTCAATACACTATGGCAAGACCCAATCCTCACATTGAGCTGTTGGATGACGAAGCGTCGTTGCTGCTGTTTATTAATACCCCGGAGGTATTAGTTCCCATTAAGTTGCTGGTGGAACATCCGAATGGCACCAACAAACTTCAGGATTTCTTCATGTGGAACGCGGCCACCCTGCATTTAGTGCTGCCGCAACAGTTTGCCACCATCTTGGTCAACGACATCGAACTCCCGGGGTCGATGGAGACCCAGATTGCCGATCAAATCTCTCTGCAATTGAACGATTGGGAGTTTGTGTCCAACTTACAGTTGCCGTTGGCTGCAGACGAGCCCTACATTGTCGTGATTGAATTGACCGTCAATTTGAACAAGTACATGTACCAGGATAAGCTTGAGTGGGACATCAACCAAAACGATATTTCTCCGGAAATGTACGCCAAAATTGCCTGTGCCGACATGGGGTTAGCGAGGGAGTTTGTGCCCGCGATTTCCCACGCCTTGCACGAACAAATTTTGAAGGTGAAGCGAGAAGTGGCCAATGGCACCCACAACCTCACCCTTAACCAGTTACAGCTGCAAAGAGGGGTTGTTCTCAAAGAGGGCATTCGCATCATCCCCCCCGACGCGTCGGGAGAGTTGGACGCGTGGGAGCCCCGGGTGGAACTGTTGACCCAGGCGCAAATCGAACGACGGGAACTTGAAAAGGGCCGTAATTTGAGACGGTTGAAGCGAGAGAACTTGAAACGGGGCGGGTTAGAGTTTGATGACTTTAGTAGTAAGCGCCGCACCACTGGACGGAGAAACGACTGGTAACATGTTTGTACTATAATTTAATGATCACAATAGGGTGGCGATCGTTGTACCTGCATTACGCAGGGCTAGCGGTTATTGCTGGTAAACGGCGGTGGATGGGAAAATCTTGGCGAGCTACGACCCCCTTCCATCGCCTGCCTCGACGACTTCCTCGACGTGCGTTTGACGAGCGGCACCTAAGGAACGACGCATGTCGAAACTGTGTAGATTATGGCGGCCAATCAGAACGCGCACATTACTAAAAGCGAGGCCGTCGCACTCGGCGCTACCATCCCAGCTGACCTACTCCGATGTAATTATTGGCTCGAGAAAGCTATCATTTATATCATCGAGTGCCATTTCAAAGATATTGAAATTTCACGCGTATACAAAGACACATTTATGTTTTGGAGGTAGCTACCAATGAGTGATAATTATCCTGAGCAACCAGTGGAGCTGGAAGACAAAAAGGATGTTGTGTCCTCTAGTGGGCAACAATGCCTGAATTGTGGAACAAATAAGACCCCATTATGGCGACGAGCACCCGACGGAACGTTGATATGTAATGCTTGTGGTCTATACTACCGACTGAACAATTGCCATCGCCCGGTGAACTTGAAGCGACCGCCGCAAATGAAAGTGGTCACCAAGGATAAAGAAGGGCTGTGCAAAGGCGACGGACGGTGTAATGGCACCGGTGGGTCTGCAGCCTGCCTTGGTTGCCCTGCTTACAATAATCGAGTGGTTATGAATAAGCGAAAATTGGATAGCGATGAGGGGGATGGAAAGGAGGAGACAAGGCAAGACGCGTCCGTAGCCATAGCGTGTTTTAACTGTACCACCACCATTACCCCATTGTGGCGCCGTGATGACGCCGGAAACACAATTTGTAATGCCTGTGGGCTATACTACCGCCTACACGGCAGCCACCGGCCAGTACGCATGAAGCGTGCCACCATTAAGCGCCGGCGAAGAGTTGTCGCTAATAAAGAGGTAAAGTCTCCGGATACAGTGGCTTTGCCTTCCAATCCTGGGTTGAAGTCTCCCCCTGAAAACGCCACCAGACTACCAACCCAGGTTACTTCGCCTGGACCACCCCCTCAATTTAATCTACCCCCGCCAATTGCGTCGGTGGCCCCGCACTTGGTGAAATTACCCCCGATCCGTCTCCCGTCGATCCAAAACCCCATGGTGGTGCCGTCTCGTGTCACCCTGGTGCCGATGGAAACTATGGTCAAACAGGAACCGACAGAGTCGCTTAAAGCCCCCATCATCAACGAAACGGCCCCCCAGAAGGGCTGCAAGTGTTGTCTGCGCAAGCTGGTCAGCGCTCCTCCCGTGGCCATTGATTTCACTCAGGCATACCCACCCCCATCGTCAACAACCTCGCTTTCGATTAACAAGTTATTGAACGATTAATTTGGGTGAGTTAAATATTTATGACTTTATGAATGTATAATTCAAACACGTGTATACTTTAATGGTTATGTAAGTTAGGCGAAAGCCGCATCGAATTCAGTAAACACGAAACGGTATCTGACATCGCCTTCGTCACACCGAGTAAGGGCTTCGTGACACCCCTTTTCGGAAATGGGGATTTCTTCGACCCACGGCTTCATTCCCGAAGTGGCAACAAGATCAAGCATCAAATTCGCTTCTTGCTTTGACCCTAAGAGCGACGACCCAAACAGAGTGGACGAGCGAAGGAAGGTGAAAGGACTCACTTCAAACTTGTCAGAAGACAGAG
Source organism: Diutina scorzettiae (assembly GCA_030563345.1). Classification (NCBI taxonomy): domain Eukaryota; kingdom Fungi; phylum Ascomycota; class Pichiomycetes; order Serinales; family Debaryomycetaceae; genus Diutina; species Diutina scorzettiae. Next base: position 95,800 of record JAKUCB010000008.1, read on the forward strand.
GTAAGCCCACCAGAACAAACTTTCCTTCGACGACCAATGTGGCAAGGTAACTGTCCAACGCCAACCCGTCCACCCCCAGGGCACAATTGAGAATAAAGTCCAAGTCGTCTTCCATGTTTTCCAGCCACTTTTCGTCTTCAGCAGTCGCTACAAACCGGTCCGCACCCAATTCGATAGCCTGAGCCTTCTTGGCCAGAGTTCTCGAAAACACAGTGACGTGGTGGCCCATGTGATGGGCAAACATCACCGCAAGATGACCCAAACCACCCAAACCTATGATCCCGACCCGCTTGCCGCCTTCCAAACCGACATTACGAATAAGAGGGGAAAACACCGTCAATCCAGCACACATAAGCGGGGCAGCATGGTTTGATTCGATAGCATCAGGAATCTTAAATACAAATTGCTCCTTAGCAATGGCATGACTGGCATACCCACCTTGGGTAATGTAGCCATCGGCATTGGAATCAGGAGTGTTGTAAGTGCCGACCTTTTTTCGGCAGTATTGTTCATTACCAGATTGGCATCTTTGACAATCGCCGCATGAAAAGGCTGCGGCACCAATACCAACCCGATCGCCGAGCTTAAATTCAGTGACGGCGTCACCGACTTGGATAACCTTACCCACGATTTCGTGACCAACAACAAGATCAGACCGTCTTAACGGAGCCGCCCAAGCACCCTTGACGGTGTGGATATCAGAACCACAGAGACCACATGCTTCGATCTTTACGGCAACATCAGTGGGATTCACTTGACGGCGCTTGTATTCTACAAGCTTGGGATGGTTCCACTGGTCATTGGAACTAACACCAAACCCTTTAAATGTATCCGGCAACGACATGATGACTTTTTTTTTCAAATCGGGGTGGTGCTTAATTATTTATTTCAGGCGCTGACAAATTGATGCAGGTGCGGCACCAACGGCTAACGGTTTAACGACATCGTCTGTTGGGTATTGTAAATATAAATATCTAGTCATGACTCATTATGCAACCACAAAGGGATTTTTCCGGATGATGGGACGTTTGCGGATGTTCCGTCCAACACTCGAACTCCGAGGACGTGGTGTAGGCAGGCCAGGTTCTTCACGAGCTTTGGACATGACCAAGTACTGGTCTTTTTTGGATCTGGGAGGCGTGGTGTAGTTGGGAAGATTACTCCGACGGTGAAGGGTGCCAAACTCATTATCAAAATGGATAGGTTGGAAAAGCTCCTTCAATTGCACCAGCGCCATTTTACCATCCACGCCCGGGGCATGCAAGTAGCCTGGGAATTGGTTAATCAGCAACGGCATCAATGGCAGTCCATTTCTCAGCATTTTGCGGATGGGTTGAAGGACGTTTTCTTGTCCCACATCTAGCGATGGCTCGCGAGGAGCGGGCTTAACCGGGTCCTCATAAATAACAAACCCTGGATCACACGACTTGGTCCGGGCAACTTTAGTGCGACGAAGAGGCAGCAGTGGAAATGGTCTTGTTGACGGTTGGTTCCGGGTGGGAGATTTCAGAGGCGATCTGGACGCCAGCTTGGTGGGGGATGGCGACTGATTGGTCAGCCTTGGAGATAACACTGCACGTTCCATTGGTTTTTATGCCCACGAATTCTTCCGAGGGTGATTCTCGTTTTTATATAACCTATTCCAACTATTTTTTGCCGAGAAAGGGGGGTCAGTTGCGGGTGACCGCGCGGCGTGTTTTGACGACCACTCCTGGGGGCGGAGGAAGACAGGTAGATATCAGGTACCAAGGCGGGGCACTGACGAGTGTTGTATAGAGTGGACGACCGTCAATCTCCCCGGAAAATTCGCCATTGAAAGACTACCCGGGTGTAATTAGCAAATGTGCCTCGTTGCATAGGCAACTTTGTTCCACAGCATGCAGAATACAACCGGTCATTTCACCAATGGGTGGTGTGGAAACGCGTCTGCGCGTTTATTTTATACCATTAAGGATTGTCATGAAAGAATAATCGGGCATACGATTTAAACCTCGATAAGCCGAAAAAAGTAATATGGTTGTTTCATGTACCCGCACGTCATGGGTGTAGTTTCTCCGATTGTTAAATTGAATACATAATAGGCTACACTTGTAATTCCTCTATCAGCCGCCGCCGCTTCTCCTTGCCACATTTATCACAGCCACCAAACCGGTGTTGCACCGTCTTATGGACATATTTAATGTGCATTTGCACTCCGATTACATGATCAAATTGTTTCCCACACTGGGGGCAGGCATGGGTTTCGGGAGCGGGGGGGACCAGTCGATGGAACCAACGCTGGAATGTCTGAGGTAGACGAGACGGCTGGGTCCAGTAGATCCATGTGGCGATGATGGCGATTGCTGTTACCAAGGTCCATAGTCGAGTCTTTACTTTCATCCTGGTAGCAAACGTCATATGTGACTGATTAGTGCGCGCGATTAAAAGTTGGGGTGACCGCTAATTATTAGACTTTTCTGATTTTCATATACTCATTATATTTACAATTGCAAAGGTTGTTCGTTAGCCTTAGCAGCTTCACCGTACTTCTTCAATCTAATGGATTGGATGGTAATAAAGCCGGAGGTGGCTTCGGGCGAGAAACCAGTCAATTCATCCATGGAGGATTCGGTAGCATCGTACAAGTTTTCGGTTTCCGAAGATCTACCCAAAACAATCACGTTACCCTTGTAGGCAGCCAATCTCACCTTACCGTTAACGGTCTTTTGCGAGGCGGGGATGGTGGAACGGATGAATTCACATTCGGGGGTAAAGTACATCCCGTTGTACAATTGCCGGGAAAAGTTGATGGTGACAAATTGGTCTCTGACGGCCCGGACTTCCTTGTCCAAAGTCAAACCTTCAATGTCAATGTGGGCGGCTCTCAAGATGGTCAAACCGGGGGTTTCGTAACACCCTCTCGACTTGATCCCGATGAATCTGTTTTCCAAAATGTCAACCCGACCGACACCGTTTCTCTTGGCCAATTCGTTGGCAGCCAAGAAAAGTTCGACGGATTCGGTGATCGACTTACCCTGGACGTCCAATTGCACGGGAATACCCTTTTCAAAGTGGACAGTGAATTCTTCGGGCTTGTCGGGGGCATCTTGGGGGTCGACAGTCAACTTCCACATGTCCTTGGGGGGAGTGGTGTCGGGGTCTTCCAAGATACCGGCTTCGTAGGAAATGTGAGCCAAGTTTTCGTCAGTGGACCAGGGCTTGGACTTGGTTTGGGCAACGGGGATCCCCTTTTCAGCGGCGTAGTCCAACAAGTCCTTTCTACCGGCAAATCTTTCAAAGAAAGCGGCGTCTCTCCAGGGAGCAATCACTTGCACGTCAGGCTTCAAGGCGTAGTAAGCCAATTCGAATCTAACTTGGTCATTACCCTTACCAGTGCAACCGTGGGCAACGGCGAAACAGCCGTGCTTCTTGGCAACATCGATTTGAGCCTTGGCAATCACCGGCCGAGCCAACGAGGTCCCGAGCAAGTACCGGTCTTCGTATTGACAGTTGGCTTGGATGGCGGGGAAACAGATCTTGTCGACAAATTCCTTCTTGACGTCAGGGCATTCAAAGGCGCAAGCACCGATCTTCAACGCCTTTTCCCGAGCAGCGTCAAAGTCTTCCAATTGACCAGCATCCACAAGACAAGCAACAACTTCGTAACCTTCTTCAAGCAACCAAGCAAGAATGATGGAGGTGTCCAAACCACCCGAGTAAGCGAGACAAACCTTTCCCTTAGACATTTTGTATAATATCGAGCAATGGGGTTTTTTCGGGGTTTATATGGAAAATTTTTTTGCAGAGTGCACATAATAGCCGCGATGACGCGATTACCGGATTGGGACACGGGGTTGACTCATCATAGCGGCATCTCCGCCAATTGAGCAAAGATACCAATGCCAGGGTGAAATATCAAACACCGCCCACCATGGATTTCTCCTGTACCAACCGCTTTGCCGTAGGCCACCAATTCCACTACCCCAAAGCAGTTTACCAGCGCGGCTAATTTTGCCACGCAACGCACCACATGCTGTTGAAGGAAGAAGGCAACCAGGCGTACAAAGAAGGGGACTATCTCAAAGCTGCTAAGCTCTATCGAGATGCCCTCTCCACCGACACCTCTAATCCGGTTCTATACAGCAACAGAGCTCAGTGCTTTCTCAAACTAGACGATTTCTCTCGGGCGTTGCGGGATACTGTGGCCGGCATCAACTTGGTCGGAGACGACAAGAAGGTCATGGCAAAGTTGTATTATCGCAAAGGGTTAGCACACCGTGGGTTAGGTGATATCCATAAGTCGCAGTACTGTTTTGAAAAAGTGTTAGCTATGGATCCGGCAAACGGCGAGGCAAAGGAACAACTCCAACAGTTACACGACTTGGTCAAGGTCGAGCTGGTAGACAATCTTCCTCCCGAGTTTGCCCAGATGATGGGGAGTAACGTTCCCCCACCAGTGGCGCCGGTGCTGTCGCTGGCTGCTGAGGAAATTGCCGCCATGTTTCCTGACAAGCCTCAGCCGTCACAACCAAAGATTCAAGAAGTTCCACAACCGACACCAGCCCCGTCTCCCTTGCAACTTCTTTCTCACCTCAAGGGACTTTCTCCTTCGCAAAAGCTACTGGGGTACGACTACGTGCTCGGACTCGGACACGATGATCTCGCCATGTTTTCCAAAGGGGTTGACCAATCGTTTCTAGACTTTTACATGGAGGCTGCTGGTAACCATAACGTGGATCCCGAGTCCGTCATTTCTAGTCTCCAGCAACTCAGTGCCTATCCACGTTACTCTCTCGCCATGGATATGGTCGACACGGTCGACCGGAAAAATGTTTTGCACAAGCTAGATGATCCCGCAGCTGCAAAGTTGCTTAATTTGCATTAACATACGCTAATCGGTTTGGCGACCTTTTCAACCAGCCGAAGCGTATGGCGTCGTTGGTGCAATCCTCTTGCAAGGCCGCTCCAACGTCGGAAACGCCCCGACTTAATAATAGAGCCACTAATCCCGCCACCTGGGGCGACGCCATCAGTGTTCCTGAGTACTTTACCACCGATTCGGTGGTAATCAGCGTCACCGCCACTCCGGGGGCAAAAATGTTTACACAATGGCCAAAATTGGAAAACGGAGCAATGTGATCAGTGGCATCGTCAATAGCACCTACAGTGATGGCCGCCAGCGCCAGTGCCGGGCTCATAAGACAGGCATTGACATTTTCATTCCCTGCCGCCACCACTGGCACCAATCCAAGCAGTGCAATTTCATCCACCACTGCATTCAATGCCAGCAGACGCATTGCTCCAAGAGACATATTTACCACCAGTGGCTGGCCGTGTTTCGCCGCATCATTTGCTGCCCATTCAAGGCCTAGAATCACCGTCAGCAAATTCAGCTGTCCTTTATAATCTAATACTTTCACCAGCACCACCAGGGCGTTTTTGGCCACGCCATATGTAGCACTAGCCACCAATCCCGCCACATGAGTACCATGTCCATTCACGTCCTCTGGTCCCTCGTCGACAAAATTGATGCCGTTGCTGGCCCGACCTTGAAACTCTTTGTGGCCAACGTCAATTCCAGAATCAAGCACATACACCACCACCCCAAGTCCCAGAACATCCAGTTGCCAAAAATACGTCAACTCTGAATCAAGAGGACCCCGCTGGGAAAGACGGGCTAAATGGCGGGGCGACGGCAGCTGGGTGAACATTTCCATTTGTTTCACCTGAACGTCAGGATAAACCTTCCACCCAAATTGCCGTAATCGAGAAAGAACCAAATTATCATAATCACCTATATAGCCAACAACATTGCCCACGGTAAATTTATGGCCACCGGGAACCCATGGCGAGAGGGAGGGGTGCACCACCACATACGGCAATGCCCTGACCACTGCGACCCATAGCCACACCAACATTTACTTTGTACATTGACGATATCATTGCTTCTTTATGCCCGCGGGAGAAACTTCCACCTTCCCTACTATCTATATATAGAACAGTGACGATGGTCTTTTATCATCACCATAATGATGCCTGCATCACACTGCGCCGTAACTCACCGAGTCTCGTTGGAGTCGAAGTTGGGACACTCTGTATCCATACTGGTGCGCCAGAACCATCTCGTCGACCACGGGGTACATAAGGAGGTGGCGGGTCCGTGGCTGGTCTAAGTTGTAATTGTTTATCGTCGCCATCGCTTCCGCGTACAATAACTCATCGTCGTCGAGCGATTCCCCCTCCAATGCGGCCATGATGTTTGCATCGGCACCATCAAGCATGTAGTGCGTAGGGGTGTCGTCAGGAGCAGTCTCGTAAAGTCCTTTAACCAGCAGCGCGATCAGGGGAGTGTAATTGACTGCCCGGCGTTCCTGAGTGGAAAGAACCATGGGCGACAGTTCATTCACCCCAACGTCTAACCAGTGTTTTTGTTTACCATCCCCATGATATCGGAAGCCCTGCTCGATCCGCTTGGTTCTACTGCGCAGAGTAGGGTGGGCGATCATGGCATCCACCAGATCAAACTGGCGGAAGTGATAGTAGTCTCCGTAATATGTAAGTTTGAAATCCCACCACAAATCTTTGATGCCCATCGCGTCGCGAATGGCATACCAAGTCTTTAACCGCGCACTAGGGAGCTCTGCAAGACTGAAATCGCGCCAATTGAAGGAAACCCAATGGCCAATGGCAAATGCAACGAGTTCTATGCACAAAAGTGTGTTTTGGATGGCCACGGCAGTACTCTGGCCTTCACCCATTTCGCTTAGTAAGCCGGCGGCGTTGAGAATCGCCAAAATGACGCCCTGCCAATACAGAGCAAAAATGATAAGCTTGACACAGAGGAACTTCCCGATGGGATTGAATGGCTTGAGGTCTGTCCAAAGTATTTTCCAAAATAGCGCCAAACAGTAAAGCGATAACGTCACGGTACAATTATAGACAATGGTGAGCCAGAGGTAGATCAGTTTCACCAGCATATTGTTAACGTCATAGAACCCCACCAACTCCCCGACAAGAATGGAAATACACAACAACGGCTTGAGCCAAACGTATTGCAATATCCCCCGTTTGATATAAAGAAACGTTCGTGGATCGGAAATGTCCACCGGGGGTAGTAACTTATTTAGTGGGAATACCGGATGGGCCACCGGAGGCCGCCCCAGCGTCATGACGATGATTTGGCGCTCGCCGCCAAGCATCACCGTTAATAGACTATAAAAGGTATAAATGACAAATGCCTCGTAAACCTCACGCAATGGTTCAATAATATACTTGGTTGCAATAGACCTCTGGTCTAAAACCATGGAATAACACAGGAGCGCGAACAAGGGTACAATTAGATTGATCCGTAGCATAAGTCGCTGCTGGAACGGTTTGCGGTAATTTTGAAGATGGAGGCATGCCAGGATTGATATGATAATGGTGGAGATCACCAGCGAGCAATAGCACACGTTGACTATCCACAATGGTAGCTCGAACATCCCCCTCAATTAAAAGCTGACTAGTAATGATCGATTGTTGCGCGCGGTTGTGTATGTTTTTTATATGCAGAAGAAGTCAACCTATTTACCCCATAATTCTCAAGGCGAGTTCCACCAGGGCAAACGTCCCCGCCGAGCACGGGACTGCTCTGGTCAAGCACGGGACAAGACCCCGCCAAAACCCTTTCCAACCGTGGGTGTGGTAAATGTACAGTGCTGCACGGGTGATTTTGCCACCAAATTTTGACTTGTCACCGAACCCGTCACTCTGGATGTTGGACTTGATGACATCCAATGGGTACAGCAGGAGCCAAAGGGAAACCCCGGATAATGCTCCACTGGCTAGTAATTCAGGGGTGGCAATCTGATCTCTGCTTTTGTATCCATGAACTTGGACTAACTTGCGGATGAGCGTTTCGTAAGTCAAAAACCAAACTCCGTAGGCTTGGATTTCCCGCACGAGAGTGATGGCGGCACCACGGAAAATACCCAGTACACCCTGGGTAGCGTAGATCTTCTTAACCATCGACAGAAGAGTGTGGGTAGCTTTGGCATCAGACTGGCTTAGAATTCTCAATTGCTCTACCGGGCCTGCCACTGGAGTATTGACAATCCCCGCTACTGCGCCACAAACGTATGTTTCCGGCCATAATCCCAATTCGGACTTGTGCTGACGGGAAAGTATCTGGCGCTTGGTTTCATGAAAACCATAGAATTGAAGGGAGACGCACGCCCCAACGCCAAATAAAGGAGCAAGAGTGCCCTTGTAAAAGGCAAGCGGTCCTTCATTCTTTACCACCAGTCTGATAATAGCCCCCATCGACTGGGGGTCCGACCCTGTGGCCGTTTGTAATCTAATTTTCACTAAATCGAATGGTTGGCCAATAAGCACCTGGGTAGCCCCGCCAACAAAACCAGCAGCCACATCCTTGGCCTTCCGCAGAAGCGACGTATCGATATTAGAATTAATAACCTCGTCAAGTTCAAAGGAATCGCTCATGGTTAGATATGTGTTGTGTCGGGGTCTGAGTACACCATATCACGTGACCCAAAACCGGAGCTGGGGTCGTCCACGCAGGAGCGGCGTGGGTGATCAAGTGAGAGCTCCGTCACCATCGGGGCTGGTTATGAGCTCGAGGCCCGCCATACCCCGAAACAACCGTGCAACAACGCGTTTTTCACCGCGTACGCAAACAAGGTTATGCCTCCCGCTGCAACCCCAGAGGTCTCCAATGACACCCTTGTGCGTTTCCTTCAGCGCGAGCTTGAGGATATCAAAGCCCGTTATCCCCTATCACGCCTGCTCGCCAACATAGTGGGGACCCAATCCGAGCAATTAGGTGTTTTTATTGAAGACGGTGATATCGACGAAGGGGAAGCACGTGAAGCCATCTACCTGATTTGGCGGGATATTTGTAGCAACATTGTTGAAGAACATCCAGATGAAGATTATAATGAAAACTTGCGTGCATTTGGCAAGTACCTACAAAACCCGCTGGCGACCAACACCACTCGTTTAAAGGTATTGGTGCGACAGAAATCTCACAACCACAAGTCATTTGAACATAGGCTACTTGGATTGTTGGTGTTGGTGTTGGCTGGCGTGGCGGTGGTGGCTGCTGTATTCACAGGTCGCTATTATACCCATGGGAAGTGTGATTTCGATAAAGTGGGGAAAATCGGCAATGTGTACTATAGGCGGCACACAGAAGGTAATGGATGTGTTGCTAGAGAGTTGGCGATTAACCATGCACTGTTTAAACGGGTCGAACACCGTGCGCAAGTGGAAGGATTAGCGTGGCCAGAAGTTGACGCTGGTTGTATAAGTTATGCTGAGGGAGATACTTGGCTGGGATATATTATTGCTGGTCGCAACTTAAAAAAAGTAAAAGAAGCGAGTTGCAATTCTGTGGTTTCATTATCATATGTGTGGTATGGCAACTACTACCATTTTGAAAAGGCGGATGGCGACGCTCTGGTAAATGCCGAGCCAGAGAATCACGTTTCCGAGGTTGCTGAAAAAACCACAGCCAACGACGCTACCGACGTAGAACTAATTGATCTAGATGGCCAGGTGACCCCCGAGCTGGAGTATGATGACAATGACACCGTCCACGAATATGAGCCTGGAGTTGATACCCATGGTTTCGTGGAAGACTCGGTCGTTGGCGAAGTCAAGGCACCTGTTGCCGAACCAGAAGTCGAGCCATTCTTTGAAGAAGGCTTTGCTGACGTTGTAATGGAAGTGTTGTGATGTATTTGTCGTTTGTAATATTAAATATCCCCACTCGCACTAATTGTTCCATGCCGCACCATCTTGTACCATGCCAACTCTTTATGTCAATAATCTCAATGACAAGGTGAGATTACCAAAATTAAAAAGTGAACTATCCAAGTTGTTTAGTGAGCATGGGAGCATCCTACTGCTAACCGCTCATTCTAATTTGAAAATGAAAGGCCAGGCTTTTATCACCTTTGAAAATGAGCTGGCCGCAGACCATGCTCAGAAGGCGCTCCAGGGATATACCTTGTTTGGTAAAAAGATGAATCTAGCGATAGCCAAGTCCGAATCGGACTCTTTTCACCAAGCCATGGGGGATACCGATGCAATTGACACTCGGAAGACATTGAAACGCGAGCGGGAAATCAAACTGGCATCCACGATGGAAGGGAAAACGCCACTCCTGGCGGAACCGAAAAAAGAAGAACCAAAGAAAAAGCGCAAACTTAATAATCCTGTTAGCTCGAAATTGTTGGTTCAAAATGTTAGCGTGGTTGAAGATGATGAGGTTAATGGTGTGGTGTCGAGATGGACTGGTTATAAGAGCCACAAGATGATTAAGGCTCGTAAAGTTATCATTATTGAGTTTGTTCTGGATGAGCGAGCCACCGAGGCTTTAGCTGATATTGGCGACCTGTTGGGGGCAGAGGTTATTGTCGATTATGGTAAGTAGATACAGGGTGGTTGGGTTCCGGGAACGATTGATACGAATTTTATGATTATCACAATTAGATTTAATGTAATCTTTTATTATTGTATGTTAGGAATACGTCATGTCGTGCCCCCTCAGTCCTTAACCATGACAGAAAGGTTCATCGGTATGATACATCGGCGGTAACATAAACTATTGCAAGGTTGAATTCCTTGTAGAAATCTATTTATCATATGGTAATTCATTTATTGATCATCTAATTCAGCTTTCGTAAATAGGGCCCGTACATGTTCCAAATTTTCTGCACCAACTGCAACTTTGTAGTCACACCATATTTTGCATTGTTAAGTTCATTCAAGTCATCAACGTACTCATTCCACAATTGGGTGGGAATCAACGGCTGGGAAATAATGATGAGATTGAGAACCTCTACCAACAAGTCCCCTTCACAGAACTCGCCGTCACTGGCACGGACTAGATAGTTCTCAATCGAATTCAACAGCCTCAAGCACAACAAGTTTACTTGCTTACCGTTAATCATGAGCGGCTTGGCATGGAAAATGTATCCCCATATCTTGTACAAAATGAACACCAGAGGAGATAACAGAACCAAGCCGAAGAGTAGTTGTTGAGATTTGAGCAACTTATCAATCCCGTTGATTGCCAACCCACCATCAACCTTGGTCTTTTGAACTTGAATCAATAATGATCTGATGAGATCACCCTTAACAAGCGACTTTAATGGAGTGCGTATCTCTTGTTCGTATTGGGACATCACCATGGTCATGTCGCCATTAACAATCTCGTGGTGGATTTGTTCGGGGGTGACATTGAGGTGTTCGTCCTTTGCATAGTCAAGGAGCATTCTCTCCAACGAGTCAGAGTCCAGCTGAAGCAGTTCGCGGCTAGTTATCAGCAAATCCTGATCTTGGCGTAAGATGGAAAACATTTCTTGGAAGGGTTTGACAACCCAGTTCTTGAAAAACCCAACCGTAGTGTCAACCAAGTTGTGTTGGATCCAATCGGCATACAGCTTCCAATTGTGTTTTAAATTTCTTGTGGTTCTTGGACCGTACCAGAGCAAAAGTAACAAAACGGGCCACCAACGCACAAATACCAGTGGCCGGGTGGTTTGAGTAAGTTTATCGTTAGTTTGTGATAATGATGCTTCCACAGCATCTATAACTTGAAGCACTCGGTTTCTAGGGGAATGACTAGGGTTGGAAATGTCCAAAATCGGTTCAAGGGTGGTAAGAACTTCGACAGCATTCGAATAATCAGAAATACGGACCAATTTGTCAATGATATCGGAGTTATCGTCAATAGAGTTGCTGATTGTATCAAGAGTGCCGCTGATATCACCTTCGGCAACTGTCAATGGAAGCTTCATAAAGTGTTTGATACGATGAGCAATGCCACGAGGACGTAATACCATGGTTACCGGATTGATCCGAGTAATGTCTTGGGTCAAGACTCTCGAAAACAGACTCCCCACATCGCGCCAGCTGCCCTTGGACTTGGTGGCATGAATGACATTTCCAATAAACGTCAGAAGCCGCCGAGGTAAAGTCTGGATAAAATAAACTAGTTTTTGAACATCCGACGAGTTGATTGATTCCCAATAGGCGTACTGGCTCTTAAGGATTAACGTCTGGTAAATGATGTCATCGGACAAGGTATCAGCAGCAATGAGAATTCCAAACGAATCCACGGCTTCATCCACCGACTCCGACTCCAGCTGGCTGTCTGAAACCAATTTTTGCACTCGTTGAAGCAGATCAGGCTGAACGGTAAACTTCTTACGTGGATCAATATCGAGTTCCTGGTACAAGTCCAGAAGGACAGTGAGATCAGACTTGTGATTGCGGTCATGGGCTGACACCACCAACTCATTGGTTTTTCCAGTAATTATATTGAGTGCATTCTCTACCCGGTGGGTGATGACACTATTGCAATGGATTTCTTGCCATATCTGGCGAGACCCTAGCCCCGGTTTCAAATGGGACATTGCGCGCAAACGGCCAACCCGGGACCCGTTATCCTGTTAATGAGGCTAAACCCAATATCCAAATCTGTCTATTAAATATTAATCATGAGGTGCTAGTAGTAACTTCTACGTTCAAATTCTGCGCACATGTCTTCCACCAACTCTTTAAAGGTGCCGTTGCTCAATTGAGCGATCTGGTTCCTGCCAGCAATACGCACACTGTCAACCGATGGTGGCGGCAATACCGGGCGGCCCTGTCGCCTGGACAAGTCACAGTATATGTCAAAAACCAACTCATTAATCTGAGGAGGACTCAACTTTGCAAGCCCGTAGGTGGCAACCAGGGAACCCCCGGTGCGGTTGTTACCTAGAAAATGGTACAACTCAGTATAACATTGGAGCACTTCCTCTGACATTAGCGGCCACCTAGGGTGTCATGCCAATTTATAGGTGTTTTCCTCCACCTCATCACCCCAGGTAGGTACTCGACCTTTCCCAGTTTGGCGACGTGCTGTACACAAAAAAGTGGAGAATCGTCGTATAAAAAAACACGCATTTACACAGAAGAAAACCCTTAGTGCTTACATTCCATCTGCCGCTGACCCTGAGGATTGTTTAGAAGTAAGGAATTACGTGATCGAAGAATAGTCACCACCTGGCCGTTGGTTAACACGGCCGCTAGCAAATTTAGACCCGCGTGGGTGTCGTTCCCGTCCTGCCGCCCTGTGCCTTACTACCGATTTGGTAACCGAGTACCTCTTAACAACCACCGCTTGTAAGCTACGCCCTGATCTAAGCCAAGGGGTGAAAACTGGATAAAACCCGCATGTAAACAAGACCAACACCGCAGCAACTCATGCAGATCACAATCTACATGTAAAAAATATGATCATTGCAGATGCCATGGAAATGAAACAGGTAACAGCTTGCAGGCACATAGGGGTTTCGATATCAACCAGTGGCTTAGGTAGATCCGTAGCAGGTAGCGACGAGGTTGTCTTGGCACTAGGTTTGCATGGCGGCTATGGGAATCCGATTGCCGAGGAGATGACGCAAGTTGAGATGGAGAGTATTTAGAGTTGACGCAAATTCCTGAATGTAGGGCAATAATAGTCGTGGATGGCAGATGTATGTTTTGTTTTTAGGATGCCATCGCGTTTGACAGGGGCAACAGAGTATCATAACAAAGTTGTATAGCATGACCGTCCCCATCATGCCTAACGGCACTGTGGGTGGTTTATCTAGAAAAGGAAATACATTTATTGACAATGGCACGAATTCCATTATTTTTTTATTGTTCAATGTATATACTCATCGACGTATTAGATTCCATCATGCATGTGGCCATCTTTGGCAGATAAAAACAAGCTTCTCCGCCGGTTTGTCAATAACTTTCCAAAGTTTGTAAATCACTTTCCAACCATGAAGCTTGAAGTCGACCTGTTGGTCATGAAATTGGACATGTTGATGTATGAACTCCACCAAGTGTTATATGAATTGAATCCAATTCCATTTCAAATAAACCTGATGGCAGCCGTCCATTCTTTGATATAATCTAGCTGGCTGGACCATCGACAGGACAATTCCTTGATAAACTTGATACCCAAATATACTGTCGCTATTGCAGCTGATACTCTCTTTTACCCTCGCTATTGCAGCTGAGGCACTACCAATTTCCTTGCTATTAAAGCGGAGGCTTCAAATCTCAAATGTTGGAGATGATGTACTATACGATATACCTATAACGAAATACACGCAATAACAAAATGCATAACACCAATAACAATTTAAATTACACCCGAAACGAATTACCCCAATAACTAAAGTACACCCAAAATGAATTACACCAATAGCAGCATTTACTTGTGCGAGGCATTTAAGCTTTCATCTCGCCGTAAGGAATGATATCCCGAGCAATCATTCTCTATGCGTGGTTTATAACGTATGATTCAGGAGTAAACAAATATGATAAAAATAAATACTAAAGTCACAACACAGCCCAGTGGAAAGAAATATGTTATAAACAATCCCGTGCACTCTTGTCACGAGTTTTCGTCGCAATTTGAGCTTTTTGTGTTACTCATCGTCAATACCGTTCCATGTCACCAATGTATTAATTGGTTGTCTATATTTCTATTTACAGATGCATCACATGTCCGCCTTCTCCAGCTCTTCAACCACCTTTTGTGTTATTTCCTCCAACGAAGGCACCAACTTTTCACTAATAAACTCTTCAGCAGTAGCCTTGCCGTGAGTCACCGCCACTGCCCCCACCAAGGCAAACATAGCTTGCGCGGCTACCGTCATTTCACCCAGAGCCTCAAACAGCAAGTTGTGGTTGGCCAGCTTCCAGAACATGGCATCGCTTACCCCGAGATTCTTAGCAAGCAAACCCACCGCGAGTTTGCCCAGCAATTCCCGAGCCATGGGACTGCCCAAGACATCCAAGTTTTTCCCGTTCACCGCGGTTTCGGTATTGGTGGTAGATTGGTTAGTCACGTACTTGGCAAAGTAAAGGTTGATGGTTTTCTGCCCCAACGCCGACAACTTTTCGTTGAATGGCTTGATCCCATTAAGGAACGATTTGTGGGTGATGGCTTGAAGGGCAAGATCGTCTGTCACCGAGTACTTTTCGCGAAGAAGCAGCTTCACCACAGCCAATGTCGCCGGCAGCTTTTCATACTTGACGCCGTTAACAAGGGTAGACGCCGTAACAGGGTCCCGCTTCAACCCGGCCACCCGCAGGCCGGTATGAAGGTAAATGTTCCGCACAAACTGGCGGCCTCCTGTCATCATATTAATGGGGATGGCTGATGAAAATTTGTTAAAGTGCGACTGCGACAATGATACGGAGCAAGACCACGAGAAGGTTGAGAGATGCCAGAGAGAATAAAGATGAATAGCATAGTACCAATTGTAAATATTTTTTTGCAATACATTAGTGGTGTAGGTGTCAAACGTTTTCTGCGAGGAGCGAGAAAACGAGCAATAACTCCAAACACGGGAAAAGAAAGAGAGAAAAGAAAAAGGTAGAAACTCACATAATACTCTTTTAAATAACCCCCAATACTAATTTTTCGTTTCCCTCCAATTCTTATCTTCAAGTTTCATTGGTACCCTATGTTTTTTTCGCACGCGTCAACGAAATCCCCCGTCCATACACCCACACACGACCTTGCCAGACACGACCAAAGGCGTCCTGCTCACAATGTCACAATTCCTGAGCAACATCGATGAGCAGTTACTCGATGTGGCGAAACAAACAGTCGATTTAAGCGAACACCATTCGGATCTGATGGGGTCTAGCCAGCTTGATGGCACCTCTTCCACTCGGCAATCCCCTTCCGGGGCCAATCCCCATCAATTCCAACACCACCACATGTCGACCCACGAGTTTTATTCGGAACACGAATACAACCTACACTTGCCTGATCCTATTGTTGATCAAAAACTGAAGATTTACCCGGTGGCGGAGTCGACGCTTACCAATGATGGCAACTTAATCACTCGCCCCTACCCCGAGCTGCTGTTCTCCAACCGCGACGAATTGAATGATTTTATCCAAGAATTTGCCCGGGAAAATGGATTTGGTGTTGTCATTGCCCATTCCAACAAAAAGGCCATTTACTATACCTGTGAGTTAGGGGGTCGCTATCGCCACAAGAAAACCAAGCGCGAAGAGCTTCCACCGGACCCGGGGTTCATTATTGATCCCAACACAAAGACAAAGAAGTTGCGGTGTCCGTTTGCAATGACAGCTTCGTTCAAGAAGCTGACTGGAGTGTGGACATTGCGCACCACCTGCAATGAGCACAACCACCCGCAATTAGACCCCCTTTCCAACCACCCCATGCTCCGTAAGCGGCTGGATGAACTTAATTTATTGATTTTGGACTTGTACAAGGTGGGAACCAAGCCTCTGCATATCGAAACCAAGATCAAGGAACAATTCCCCGATGTGCTCATTAAGCGGGAAGATATCTACAATGAAATTAGAGGATACAAACGCAAGCTCAAAAAGCGGACCCAGCGATTTGAAATCCTGGGGAAAAAGTCGGCCGCCCAGACCGAAGAGGAAACGGCGGCGGCGGTGGAAGCAGCGGCCAACGCGTTTCTTGAAAACGATAGCCACCATTGGAGTATGCAATCTCATCACCAGCAACAGCAGCAGGATGAGTTTCAGCGACAATTACAAGAGGCGGGTGCTTCTCATATCGACGACAGCGACGCCCGGTTTTATTACGAAAACAATGACGGCTCAGGGTCGATTCTGGGAGACAATGCCGATTTGGCAATGGAAAATATAGATCTGAGGTTGGTGCCTGAGTGATACATTTTCTTTGCATTATTCTCATCTGTGTATTATTAAATATGGGCTCCTGAGGGAGAAGGAAATTCATTTACCCCTTGCGCCGTTTGCGTTTCAGTTTAATCACCAGGTTGGCCTTGCCTTCTTCTACTAATAGCCGTTCCACCTCATCGCCATGTCGTTCGCCTTTGGTGCCCTCTTTTCGCGCGTACTCCACCGTCACCTTTGTATCCATTAGTAGCTTGCCGTTCATTTGGTTAATCACGTCATCAGCAGTATCAAAGTCAGTGTAGGTCACAAACCCATAGCCCTTCAGTTCGCCGTTATCGTCGCGGATTACTTCTGGCGGCCGGGCAAACCCACCAAACTTGGAAAAGGTTTGGTTGAGAAACTCGTCGTCAATCAACAGATTGAGATTACTGATGAACAACTTGGCGCCAATGACCTCACTCTTGTCGGCATCAGATACAGAGATCTTAAGTGGCCGGCCGTAGAGACGAATGCCTTGGAGAATCCGCCTGACATAATTGGTATCGGCATCGGTAAAGAATTCAACAAACCCAAACCCTTGGTGGGTCTGTAGGACGCGATCTTTGGGCATATGGAGTGATTTTATCGGAGCAAACTGTAGGAATAGCTGGTACATTAGTACCTCTGTTGCCTCGGGGTCGACATTGCCGAAATAGAGGGAGTTGGCCATCGTAATGCGTGCGGCTGTTGGCAGTGGAATTTGTCTGGTACGCCACAAACGCCGATAACCTGGTTTATGTTATACAATGGATTCTAATGGGATGGCTAATACTTTGTTTTGTGTTTACTCGACGTTGTTAGTGACGCCATGATCTAAATCTCGTCTATATTCGTACTCGACTCGTTTATCATTTATATATGGTGGGGAACTGTCTCGCAGTTTATACTTGTTCTTGCTTCGCCTTGGCTTCCGCTTCCTGTCGAGCCTTTTCTTCTTCCAACGATAACCGCAATGCCAATGCCAAATCAGGGTCCATACCGGCGTCAAAGTCGCCAAACCCAAAGTCCCCGCCCATATCTTGACCGTTGCCACCGCCTTCCACGAGAATCTCCAGCGAAGCAATCACTTCGTACAACAATCTCGGCCCGGGGGGCACGGTGACAAGATGCGAGTTGTCGTTGGAATTGACCACGGAAATAAACTTTTCCAACTTGGTGGTGTTGGTTTGTTCTTCGCCAAAGTTGATCACATCCACGGCAACGTTGTTCTTTTTCAATTTCTTGGCCAACTTTTCCAACTCTTTTTGCAGCTCATTAATAGGAGACCCCACAAACAATACTATCCGCTGTTGTTGTACTTTGTTTTGCCGGTGCTTGAGCGCAAGTGCCGCCACCTGGAGCCCCGACGCAAAGTGATTTTCTCCCAGAATGTCTGTGGACAGGATCCCCGTAAGAATCTTACCGTAGTCAGTGGTGAGCGTCGAAAGCACCTCGGGGCCCTGGCCACCGTACGCCATCAACCCCACTGTATTTTCGGGGTTCAGGTGGATTTTATTCTGAAAGATAAACTCGGTAGCATTAAGTTGAGCTTCGTACCGGGTGGTGGCATAGTCACCGTTCCGCATGTACTCGGAGTTGTCAATAACAATCATCACCGCTTCGAGAGGCATCGTGCAATTGGGTTATACGAGGGGTACCACAAGAACGGGTTGGATGGCAAATTTCGCGCGCGCCCACTCGATCCACAACCGACAATGGTCACCACCGACCAAAAGCGGCGACTCATTGCCCATTATAAGGCAATGAATGTCCAGCAGGTGGCCCGTCTACAAAAGTTTTGTCGGGACCAGGAGGAAGAGATCGAAGTGATGCTACGCAAAAAGTTGGACGCAATCCCGAAAATGCACCAACGGGTGCGGTTGAACGAAGTGTTGGCGGTAG
This sequence comes from Diutina scorzettiae, assembly GCA_030563345.1. Taxonomy (NCBI): domain Eukaryota; kingdom Fungi; phylum Ascomycota; class Pichiomycetes; order Serinales; family Debaryomycetaceae; genus Diutina; species Diutina scorzettiae. The sequence goes on from JAKUCB010000008.1 coordinate 114,400, forward strand.
AGCGGAGAAAGCAACCGAATGCTAAAACGCTTTTAACGGATGTGCAACGGGAAAAGAGAATTAAGAAATCGTGAACGGGGTGAATTTGAATATTTTAGGGAACTTATAAAATCACCGTTTTGTTTCATCGCTTATTTACAGGTTCACGCCACCACGTTGGTGAGGAAAGTGTTTCAAAAAGTGGTTCTATATCGTGTACATATCGTTTATATAACCATCATTGATGTTGTTCCACCGTTTCCTTAAAAATGGGAATGATTTGCTTACGACTAGCGTCAGCATTTCCTTGGGTATACAACTTCATATCGGAGATTTTCGTCCCGTCGTTGAGCTTCTTTAATTGGAGTTGTTGCACGGCATAGTCCAAATTGATCGTCTTGCCAGTGGGGGAATAGATCCCCAACTCGCGATCATCGTCATTAGTTAAAATAACAATAAAATCAAGCTTGTATTCGTCCTCCATGTTTCCAAATGCCTTGTCAATCTTCTCGTTGGAGAACTTGTCGTCCAACCACGCAAACGACTTTTTCACCGCCGAGAATCCGAATTGTAACCCATTGATTTCAGTTTGTTTGTAGTCTTTGCGCAAGATGTCAAAGAACAGGAAGCCACTAAGGTCCTTCTTGGCGTCCTTCAACTCAGAGTAGAACGATCCTTGGTAGGAACTCATGGAATAGTCCCCAGACAAGATCTTAGAGTAGGCATTATACGCATCGGTATCCACCAGTTGGAAATCCTTTTGCATGTTCGAAGTGTCAAGAAGCAACGGAGCAGTCAACAACTCCACGATTTCTTCTTGTTGGGCCGTGGCACCCAATTGCTTCAGCCAATATTGCCAAATCAACAGCGAGCACGAACCAGCGGTGGTAATGATCCGAGGGCTGGCGTCTTTATATAAGCCATTGTCTTCATGGTGATCAATTATCAGAACCACGTTAAACTTTGACGACAAGTCGTTCAAAGGTAATCCTTCTAATTGATTGTGGTCGACTAGATGCAAGTTGATCTGGCCCAGAGACGGCACCAACGTAGTCAAATCATCAGTGAAAAATAAGTCGTTTTCGTCGACATTGTGTTTACTAAGCAACAACACGATATCCTTTCTCAACTTTAATTCATCACGAGGGATGTTTACCAATGGCACAATAGGCTTGCCTTGCAAGTAAGAATAGTAGGCGTAAGCCAAAGCAGAAACAACAGAGTCGGCATCAGCAGATTGGTTACCAGTGACAATTTCGTGGGGAGGATCAGCTTTCAACTTGGCTAGGAAATCCTTTACCGATACTGCCTCCACCGAGCGAGTCTGTTTGATTTGAGCCTGGGTGGCCACGGCAATAGCCAATCCTAAATAAAACAAGAACAACCCCTTGATGAATGTAGAAGGTTTCATTGTTGAATTCAATACTATTAATTTACGTCTTATATATATATATATATAGAATTTTCACCGCAAGATATTCAAACCGTTAGACGCCTCATTTTCCCACGTGGAGTGTGAATGAAGATCGACCACAACTGACCAAGCAACGACAATTTTATACACTACAGCATGACTATTATCTAAGAACTTCTAGCTTAACGTTGAAAAGTGAAAACTTCTTATATTACAATAGCTAAATAAACCTCTTGTTCTTTGTTACCGATTAAAGATGCCGTTCCACCATGTCCTTCACAATAGGCACGATTTGTTTGCGACTCGCAGAAATATCACCTTGGACATAAACCTTCATATCGCCCATGTGCACTGCCAGGTTCGGAGTCAACTCAAGTTTAGAAATGGCGTAATCACAGGGGAAAGTCTTTCCCGCAGGTGAAACGATGCCGAATTCCCGCGAATAGTTACCCGAGTTCTTGTCAGTAAACAGGGTGGTAACAATGATAAAGTCAAGGTGGTATTGCCTAGCCAACCCCTTAAACCCCTCATTAATTTCATCCTGGGTATATTTCTTTTCATACCAAGCAAATCGCTTGCTTGTAGAAGAAAAGCCAAACTCTAGGCCATTGAAATCAAATTGCTTGTAGTCTTTGCGCAACATGTCCCCTACCAGAAACCCAGACACGTCCTTTTTAGCTTTCTTGTACTCGGGGTAGAGTTGGTCACGAATAACTTCCATCGAAGGGCCCAGCTGAATTCCAGGACGATTGATAATGGTGGTGTAGTCGTGAATTGCTTTGGTGTCAACAGATTCCACCTTTTGAGTCATGTTCCCCGTGTCAATAAGTAATGGCCCCGTCAAAAGCGTTACAATTTCTGTTTCCTCGGCTTGGGCACCCAATTGGCGGTGCCAGTACTCCCATACTCGCAGCGAACACAGGCCGGCAATGCCAATTTCTCTAGGATTTGCATTGGTGAACCGTCCCTCATCGGCATGGTGGTCAATAATCCCGACTACGTCCAATCGGCCTTCTTCATCCAACTTGATGAGCTCAGCTCCCTGGAAATTGTTGTGGTCAACAAGATGAATGGGCACGGATCCCTGTGGAAACAAATCAGGCAAATCGTCAACAAAAAACAATTCCCCCTCGTCAATGTCGTGTTGTTTAAATAACTTGACAATATCCCGTCTTAATCTAAACTCATCCCGGGGAATGTTAATCAAAGGTACCAATGGTACCTGCTTTTTAGCGGAAAAATAGGCGTAAGCGAACGCGGAAACACACAGGTCCATATCCGCCGACTGATTGCCGGTAACAATCGCCCGGGGAGGCGACTTGCGGAGACTCTGGATGAACGTTTTCAAGGACATTGGTTATCGGTGCGAATGCTATCACCGTTGTCAATGAGACCCCCCATGGTAAGATGCAGGCAGAGGCCCATGTTGGCATTGTCACCATTGTTGTTGGTGCCATCATAACCGCCATCCGGGCAATTGAGTTTCCCCAGGGTTCATGGCACCGTCCACCGCCAATGACATTGCCGATATTTGATAAATACGCTTAGGTAAGCATGTGGCTGGTGACCTGCATATATGTAGACTGGGGGTCGCATTGATCCATTCGGAGCCAACTCGCACTACTAGCACCACCATGTTTATATTCCATGCTCGTCCGAGGCTATACCACTTGACAAAGGCGCCAGTTACACGGGTGACACACCGCCAGGCCAGCCGCCAGGCGACTCGGGCACTTTCGCATCGGCCGCGGCCCCCCACCACCGTCACAAAGCGGAGCAAGAATGGCAGACTGGTAGCAATTATCAGTGGCATCATTCTTGTGGGCGGGTACATCAGCTTCAACCAGAGATCATATTATGCATTGGATACCGTGCCTCCGCCCGGACTGTCTGGTGGTGACCACAATAACTTGCGGCAAAGTCGGTACTTTTCGACGCTGACGCTGTCGCTTTCGGCTCCGGAGCTGATTTCTCAACAATACCATAAGGAAGGGGTATTTTTGTTAAACGACGACCAGGTCACCGCCAAATTGCGTCAGTTTGAAGAGCTGTACACTGTCAATCGCGGCAAGGGGGTTACTCGGTATGACGTTTGTCAATTGGCGCTGAACTCGCCCATTGAAGACGATAGAGCCGAGGAGATTGTCCAGGTGCCTATTTTACAGGACAACAATATCAAGACCACCACCGACTGGATGTTTTTCGGTATTTTCGATGGCCACGGCGGGTGGACCACGTCGCTGAAGTTGCGGGACCAACTCATTGGCTACATTATCCATGAGTTGGGCACCATTTTTAAGCCGGCGCCCGAAGAAAACTTGCGGTTTGTTCCCAACTCGGCCACCATCGACCAGGCAATCAAAAATGGGTTCCTCAAGTTGGACCATGAGATTGTCAACAAAAACATAGAACGGTTGTTGAATGATAACAACAAGGCAAAGGCGGCGGAGTTGTTGATGCCCGCCATTCTGGGTCTGTGTGCACTTCTCTCTTTCTACGACACCAATCTGCGTATGCTCAAGGTGGCGGTCACCGGGGACTCCCGGGCCATTGTCGGGCTGTACCAGGATAACAAGTGGACGGTGCGCCAGCTTCTGATTGACCAAACCGGGTCAAACCCCACCGAAGTTGCCCGAATTATTTCCGAACATCCCGATGAGCCTAAAGTTATTAGAAATGGCCGGGTGTTGGGTTCTTTGGAGCCCACTAGAGCCTTCGGTGACTGCCGCTACAAGTTGCCGGCACTGATTCAAGAACGCTTGTATAAACAATTCTTTGGACGGCCGATGCCGCCATTGTTGAAGCTGCCGCCGTATGTGACCGCAGAACCGGTGATCACCACCACCAAAATCAATCCTGAAAACCACGATTTTTTGGTGATGGCGCTGGACGGGTTATACGAAATGTTGAGCAATGAAGAGATTGTTGGGTTGGTGGTCAAGTGGATGGAAAAGGAAAAGATGATCAAGCCTCAATCGCTGTTGTGGAGCATGTTTGGCCAGCTGGAAAATAAGTTGCCGGAAGTGATGGATATTACCAACGATAAGCTGCTGAAAAAGCCCTTCAGACGCAATATTAAGCTGCTGCTGTATTTGCTTGACGATAACAATGTGCTGACCCACTTGATTCGGAATGCATTGAGTAACGGTGGGTCCAAGGAACAAGCGCAGATGTTAGTGCTGATTCCCGCGCCGGTCCTGCGGAGATACCGGGACGACTTGACGGTGACGGTGGTGTTTTTTGGCAATGAGGGCAAGGAGAATGATACCGGTCTGTTAGAAATCAATCCCTTGGCCACGGCCGGCGGTCCCACTGCCAGTAAGCCTAGATTATAACCTTGTGAATTACTAAGGGTATGTTAGGGGTATTAGTATGTGTGTAGATAACAGCCACTGGGGAGTTGCTAATGTAGTGCGAAGGTAGCGAGATCAAGCGAGTGTAGTGCAATCTTGCAATCGTTTTGCGATAATAGTTAAATGCAATCGTTGTGATGGAGAGCGTGGGCAATTGTTTTAGTGCGATTGATTTATAGCGAATGTTTTAGTTCAATTGTAGATTGCAAACGTTGCTGTGCGATAGTTGAAGTTTTATTGTGGGGAGCGACTATATTATTGCTATAGTGGTTGTGCGAAGTAAGAAATTACTATTCAATGATTATACCAAAGGTAACAAAAAGAATTAGATACCAACTTAGCAAAAGTGAATAATGTCTCATACTGATAAAATACTAAAGACAAAGCTTGAATCATAGAGATAGCAAACTCTAAGATGGCAAACTCTATGATAACATAGCAATTATACTTGGGAAGAAACAACAATAAATCATACAGTAGCCTGTAGAAAAAGTTATAGATTAACAATTAACAATAATAGGTGACGAATCTACATGCTGATAAACATAAACCTAAAGAAATAGCACTTGAAATATGAACAACTTTCCATAAATACTAATACGGGCACCAAAGCTGGAGTGGTGCGATCGTGGAGCGATTATGTGCAATTATTGTGCGAATGTAGTACTTTGTCAGTGCGATCGAGGCGATAGCAGTGCGCGATTGTACACAATGTTCCCTCAATTACGGACAAAAGAAGCCCCCCCAAAGCGGATCCTAATTCTTGCCAATTCACCGGTACCCTCGATTGACATGAATGTCGCCGGACACGATAATGTCTACATCTTCCGCCAGCCCCTAGCATTTGCTGACCATATTGGATCCGTGGTGGCCAACCACGACACCCGCGTAATTATCATCCATCACAGCTTTGAGAATACGGTGGAATTGTTGCAACTACTCTACAAACACAACCCAGGCCCTCACAACCAAGTGGGAGATGGCGCCGATCCCACCATGGTAATTGCCGGAGAGGTGTTTTTAGCGGTCGACCAAAAACTTCTTGAACCCGACTTTTTGGCGCCGAAATGTATTCTCATGCAACAGGCACTCCGGGTCATGTCGATGAAACATGGCGGCTCAGTAGTGGTGATTGATGATCTCGACCGTCACTTGGCGCGACCAAAACATTTACTAGAATTTATCGACTGTGCCAAATCCATGGCTCCTAAGCCGATCCTCGAAGGCAGTGGCGATTGGAATGACGGTTCGGAATTGACCCCGTCGTTGTTTGTGCCGAGCATGTGGGACTCCTACCATAAAATCGCATTACTCGCCAAGCTGGTGATTTACCTGGGGGACTCGAAATTGCTCGCGGATGCGAATGATTGTATTCTGTTTTCTCAGGCGTACACAGACTATATGACGGGGGGGGGTCACAATTTGGACACTCTTTTGGCGCAAATTTCTTTTCAACAAAATGCCACCCCGATTCAACAACCCACCCTGGTAATGACGCTAGACCAGGTCTATGAAAAATTACAGTGCGTGTAGTGTCTAGGAGAGATGGTTTGTGAGAATTCGACTCGCTCTCAAACATCAGTCTCGTTCTGTTTTTTCGCACCATATCAAGCTGGGTGCAGAAAATCGATCGGTGGATGCTATATGGGAAATACTGAAAGCGAAGACCCATTGACACGTCACACCGCCAGGTTATCCATTTCGAAAGCTGACCAGGATCCCGGAATGGTTCGTGATATGCTTCGTGCCGAAGTAATTGCTGCTGATGGAGAGGGATCTCGAAGAGGCCTGGTGATTTCGTTTGATGATGAAAAACAGCCATCTCTTCAAAATCGTTCCAAGCGTCGGAGATCGCTGGCTCATCAGGCAGCGATGACCCCGCCCCCTGCCAAGAAGGAAAAGATCCACAAAAGGAAACAGAAGAAGAGCTTACCTCCAAAGATTACGTTTAAAAACGATGTATCGGTGACAAAATTGCCGTTTAAACGGTTAAGAGATTTGGTGTGTAAAGTGTTCAATGCTGCTGGGGACAAGTCCAAGTGGTATGACCTCACCAATCCTAATAATATTTCGGGGGTGGTGGTTTGTTTGGCTCTGGGGTTGGATACGAAAAACTTTCCCATAAAGGAGACCTCCACTCTATTCAAGCCGGTGGTGGATAACGCCATGTTTGATGTGTTGTTTCCCACTATGGCTCCCGGGCTGACTGATAGTATATATCCCTCATTGACGACGATTTTGAATTTGCCTCTCACCAAGAAGGAACGCACCGACATGGTAGCGCGGTCCAAAGCCCAAATGACTGTCATCACCGATCTTTTACTCACCAAAGAACAAATGGTGCAAAACTATTATCCCATGGAAATTGCCGACGGGTGGGTGGCGTCGAAATCTTTCTCCCATGAAGGTCTGACGATATTTGCCCTTGACTGCGAAATGTGTCTTGCGGGAACGGAAAAAGTGTTGACTAGGTTGTCGTTGGTGAACTTTCAAGGGGAAACCGTCATTGATGAATACATCAATCCCGAAGTGGAAATCACCGATTATGTGACTCAGTACCTGGGGATTACGCGTGAGATTTTGGAAGGCGTCACCACCACCCGTGCCGATATCCAAAAGCGGTTATTAGAAATAGTTTCCGACGAGGACATTTTAATTGGCCACTCGCTTGAAAGTGATTTGCGGGCAATTAAATGGATCCATCCCAAGGTGGTGGATACGTCAGTATGCTATGACCATGCCCGCGGCCCCCCGGCCAAGCCCCTGCTTAAATGGTTGGCTACCCAGTATTTGGACCGGTATATTCAACTGGGTGAAGCAACTGGCAAGGGCCATTCGTCGGTGGAAGATGCCCTCGCGTGTATGGATCTCGTAAAGGCCCAGATTGCCAACGGCAAGTTGTTTGGACGCAACATTTCGGAAATTCTGATTTTCGAACGCCTCAGGACCGTTGATCCGGAATTCAAGGGTATGACGATTACTTATCCTCGCCCGAGACAACTTCCCTCTGATCTGGATCTACTCAAGTCGGTACATGTGGCTAATGATGATGAGGTGGTTCGCCATTATCTTGAGCGTGATTTCGACCCCAAATTGGTGGTTATGAACTTACGCCAACTTGAATTCAGCCGGGGGTGGTCCACCGCCCCCGGTGACTTTGAAGGTGACGTGTTGGATGTCTCGGTTGAAGATGCCAATACCCGGAACCGGATTCAACAAATTTACGATGATTTGCCTGCTAACACGTTGTTTATTGTATATTCTACCGTCAACGCCCCGCAACCGATGTATGAGCTTCAGCAGCGTCGTAAAGAGTGGAAGCGTATGGATAAAGAGGGGGTTGATTTGCTGAAGGTACCAGAAGAACAACGGTGGACTCCGGAAACGATCAAGGAACTTGCGGAGGCGACGAGAATTGCCCGTGAAGGGGTGCTGTTTGTTACGATCAAGGGGGAAGGGAATAAAATATAGAGAATATATAAAGCGCCACGAGAGATTTAGTGACCTGGATTAGTCGTCCACTATTTATTGTCGACTACCTTGTAGGTGATATCGTAGACACTGCACACATCGTTGGCATGGTAGATTACATTGCTGGTTATTCGTCATCAAATTACTTGGTTGTTTATTTTCTATTCTTAAATTGTCCTACTGGCCCAACCCCAGGATTTGCCCCTCATCCTTATCCAAAGACAACGCATTTTGTAATTCCAGCTTTTCCTTCGGTTCTTCCTCTTCGGGCAACACTTCCGTCGCTTCCACCACCAGCAGATACGGAAACTGGCTCAAATCTAACACTTCATTGTCCTGAATGGCCAAGTCATTGATCACCTTGTGTTGTTTGTTTGTTTTGAACCACCCCTTTAATCGCATCAGACTAGCCATGGTGGTTTCATTATTGGACGAAAGTGCAGGCACGTACCAGTCATTTACCCAGGTCACCGTGTCGGCTAACTTTTCGTGGTAGTTCCCCGCAGGGATCGGCGTTTGCGATTGGCTTTGCGAAAACATGGGACCGGCCCTGGTGAGATGTCTGAAGTGGTTGAGACGTGGGTGCGGCTTTGTTCTCAGTTCGTGGTACTGTATATAGTGGGTTATGGGGACATGCATTTAGTGACTATCGTGGTGGGGACAAGTGTCAGTGTGGTCATCGTCATAGCCGTCATGATGATGGTCGTCATGAGTATATGTCTGGTCGTCAGATCGCTGCTGCTGGCGTTTTAATGCCCGTTGTTTGACCGTTTCGATTTTGCGCTTGATTTCCTGACGCCGCTCCTCTTCCCTGCGTAATCGCTGGTTATACCACTTGATAAGCTGACGAGGTTTTTTCCCGTAAATTAAGGTGTATTCGCAAAAAAGACAACAGTCGGGATTGTTGAGCACTCCGCACGGGGGGATTTGGCCGGGAGGGGGCGGTGGTAACTCCACTTTTTCTAGGGATGGGTTCGCATTCACTGCTGCCAGCTTCTTCTTTTTCCTTTTCAGTTTTTTCTTCTTTGCTGGGGGCTGTGTTGTGGATGGCGAATCGATTAGATTAAGTTCCAGAATCAGAGGCAATTTCATCAGCCCGTTCTTGCCTAGCTTTTGCTGTAAACTCATCAAGCGTAATTTTTCCTCGACATTGGAATAGGTAGGCACTAGGTTGCCCAGTTTGTCATACTCGAACGTAAACTCGCAAGTGGGGCCGTCTTCGTCATGGTCATCGCCACAGGTGCACTCACCGTCGCGGTGGGAATTAAGTTCAACTTCAATGTGATGCAGGTTATAGTAGTCGTCGTTGGTGATTTCGTCCAAGTCGTAGTCATCTTGGTCTTCGTCGATGATCCCGGGCTCATCTTTGGTATCGTAAAGACTCATCCCCCCCAGCGGGTGCGGGGTAGTCTTCTGAGGGCGGAAATTGATCATCTGTGTTATCTTGTTGCGCAAGAAATCAATCTCTTGCTCATTGAGAATGGGGTCTGCCAACGGTGCGCCTGGTTCGCTGGCCCGCTCGGCGTCAGCTTCCCCCAGCGGCTCGATGCCCATTTGTGATATTATAGATTGTAGATCGATCTCTGATGGTGCTTTTTCAAGAAGCTCCAACAAATTGTATTTGAATATGGGTTGGTTGTTGGTGGGTTTGCCGTCCTTGGTTTTGGCGTCCACGTTCATGGTGGCTTGCCATGATTCGTAATTTTTTGAGACAAGCTGAAAAAGCTTTTTCGGATCCAGTGGCACCTGTTCTCGTTTGGTGTCGTCCCCCATATTGTGTGGGATAAATGGCGTACCGTAGATTTTTCGCGAGGCAATTAAAGGGCGATCAAAAGACCCTGTGTTGGACGAGAGAGAGGCCAGGTGGAAGTCTCTGATGAGCCATAGACTCGGTTGTCGGTATATATCAATGCTGGCTCTCAAAGTATGGGCTGGCTCCCAATGCCTACTCGAATGAGGTCCACAAAACGACACCCACGAATAAAATCTGTGTTTGTGGCTACCTTTCTGACTAGATTACCGTAATTGGAAAGAGCAATACAATGTATCAAATAGAATAAAACCAGAGCCTCTTGTTGAAAAACAAATTATCCCAATCACCCTCCTTCGCCTAAGTAATCCCACAGCCGCGATTTTTTAGTGCGCGTATTGGACAACTAACACCATGCTTCTTACAACAGCGGCACTGATTCCCGAGGCTCGGGAAGATTACCTTGGGGCGTCGCTAGCCGAGCGAACTGGCCGCATACCCAATTTTGTTGATCTTGGTCCTGCCGATCTTTGCAACATCCACAAGTTGTCGCCGACGTCCAAATCCTCTAAGGAATTGGGGACGTATTTGTACTATACCGGGGTGGATACGCTGAATTCGGCGTCTATTGCTGCCCATTTACAAGGGTTGGCCAATCTTCTCACCTCCAAACCGCAATATTGGTTCAACGAAAAGAAAGTATGGAAGGTGCCTGAATTGACCTACTGTACCTACAACGCGTTTTCGAAGGTGGATATGAGGGTGACGGTGCATATTCCCGGCAAGTTTGAGTCTCAGGTGATCAATTCGGATGGCAAGCTTATTCTGGACAAGTTGAGCCCCGACGAGTTGGAGGGATTGTGGTTAGAAACCTATGTGCTAGGAATTGTCCGTCTGGTGCTTGATCCTGATGATGAGGAGCTTTACAAGATGCGGGGATTGGTGGAGATCCGCCGGGTCAATCCCTTGAATAATGGCCTGGGTTCCACCGACATGGTAACAGCGTTTATTGCCGGGTTTGAAAAATTGTTTTGGGACGGGTCCAAGCTTGGATGTAGCGTGGATATCCCCCTGGCTACTCTCATCAACAATTATCTTGTGGATGGGTTTTTGAGAGTGATCGAACTCACCCAGCAATACGATACCGCCCTCGAGGTGTTGGAACGATTACAACAGCAAGAGCCGGCGGTGGTCACCCTTTATGCCAAGGTGTTATTGATGAAGGACGAAGAAGTGCGCGCGGTGCAAGTGATGCTGGATGGCATCAAGCAAAATGACCGCGATCTGGACTTGTTGTTATTGCAAACGGAGTTCTGTATTGATAAAAACCGTACCGACTTGGCGCTTTCATTGGCAAAGCAAGCAGTCAAGCTGTCTCCCCTGGATTTCAAGACGTGGGGGATGTTGGTCAAGGTGTACACCATGGTGGGGGATTTCGAAAACGCGTTGCTCACGCTCAACTCGTGTCCCATGTCGTCGCACAAAGAAAAGTTCACTCTTAGACGAGTGGTGCCATTGCGGGGTAATCCAGACGAGTTACATTTGCCCCTGCCCGTGGACGTCACCTTGGATGGCGTCCTGAGTTTACAACTTGACGAGGTGGAAGCCGAAGAAAGAGGCTTGGATCCCCTGATATTGAACTTGCCCGCTGCCAACTTGAAGCTGACTTTTGCCAAGGCATACGACTTGTTGACGGAAATCGTCAATAAAACTGGTTGGGAAACCCTTCTCAAATACCGGGCCAAGGTGTTTGTCATGGAGGAGGAATACCGCAAAGATAAACTGCGCAATGGCCATGCCAAGTCGCGGTCTACAGTGTCGATTTCCGCCCCTACCGAGGACGGAGAATTGCCAACTGATGATGCCGCGCTGACATTAGCAGTAAAACTGCCTAAACGGGAAGCCAATAACGGAGACGACGACGAGTTTCGTAAGAAGCGGTTATGCGAACGTTGGCTTGACAACTTGTTCATGTTGTTGTACGAAGATTTACGGACATACACTATGTGGCAAGCGGAATCGGTGCACTTCCAAGCCAAGCAGATGGACTACAAGAAGACGTCGTTGGAATGGGACCAATTGGGGCAGATTGCCTACCGTCTCAAGCATTTTAAAGAAGGGCTGGTGGCGTTCTCTAACGCTCTCACCCTGAGGTTCCTGCCGAAGGCGCAAATGGAAATGCTCAAGTATTACCAATTGGAGTCGGTGAAGCTTACCCAACGCAACTCGCTGGCGGCAGCTGGTCTGCTGGTGAACTACGCAAAGGTTAACAACACTTTATCAGAAAACATCCTCCAACTGGTGGTCAAGTTGATGGTTTGGAACCACCGGTGGTACTCGGAATTCTCCCCCACCTTGATCGAGGCCTTGGGCAAGTTGATTGCTAAGGAAGGCTTGATCAAGATAAAATCCTTGGTCCAAGCATTGTACTCGGAGACTGCCGCCTCGTCTACGTCGCCGGACCATGTTCCCAACCGGGGCATCTGTGAATTGATGGACGATGCGTTTAACTTTTACCGCCAATTCAACATCGCTGGGTCGGATAATTAGATTAATAGGGCTTTAAATATATAGTGAGTGCATACGTGCATACATTTTAATGGGGTTTGTTTCAGTGACCAAGCCCCGGATAAATGCTAGTGCCAAGAATCACTTATTCACTCATCTCCTCCGCTAACGTAGCGTGACTCACTGGCGAGGGTTTATCCTGCATATAACTGGGATCCAGACAATCTCGGAGTGCCAAAAACGGAAAGTCGACGTGTTCATTGCTCGATATTTTCCCAGACAGTGGCGCTAATAGCCGGTGTCCGTTTAACTTTACCCCGCTCCCTATTTTACCTGATTTAGCTGCCGGTGTCGCGGCGTTTTCACTTCGATGGCAGCCTAAAGCGGACTTGCATTAATAATGCATGAAAATCTTTTCCTAATAAATACATTTGACTACCCGTAGTTCGCTGCAGAATCGGCATCGACAAATTTGACTCGGGTTTTCCAGAATCACATTTTGACGTAGAATCCCCCCCAATTGCTGCCAGATCCCCGTTTTATTATTTTGAAGGTATAGAAGCATGGTGCTGTCCAAAGTTTACAAGTCCTTCACTAACGCCGGCAATGTGGTTGACGTGTCCGACCCAGTGGTGCCCGCGGGTCGTGTGACCAACCAGGCTCCCCATTCATTGGTGATGATTCCTGGCCCCATTGAATTCAGTGATGAAGTGTTGCAAGCAATGACTACTCCTCCTCAGGCGCATACTGGCCCGCAGTTCACCAAGACGTTTTCGGAAGTGTTGCAGAGAGTGCGCATGGTGTTTGGTAATGACCGCACTAATGGCGGTCAAGGGTTTGTAGTGTCAGGTTCTGGAACTTTGGGGTGGGATTTTGCTGGTGCTAATTTGATTGCAAACCCCGCCTCTGACAAAGTATTGTGTGTTTCGACCGGGTTTTTTTCTAATGGTATGGTAGAGTGCTTGCTGAATTTTGTTCAAGACGAAACGAGCCAAGTGACAGTTTTGGAGGCGCCTGTTGGCGAGGTGGTTCCCTTGGCCGATATCAAGCGTCAATTGCAAGCTGATGATTATAAGGTCATTGCGTTGACTCATACCGACACCTCGACTGGGGTTTTGACTGACATTAAGGCCGTGGCCGAGCTTGTGCACCAAGTGAGTCCAAATACCCTTATTGTTGTCGATGCTGTGTGCCTGGCAGGGGTTGAAGAAATCCAATTTGACAACTGGGGTCTTGACTTTGTTTTGACTGCGTCTCAAAAGGCATTGCTGACTCCGGCTGGGTTGTCGATCATGATGGCTTCTCAAAGAGCCCTTGACCTTGGGTTGCTGTCGAACAAAAAGAAGCCCGTGTACTGTTCAATGAACAAGTGGCATCCGATCATGGCCAACTACGAAAACAATAAGCCTCTGTACTTTGCCACTCCTTCGGTACAATTGGTTACTGCGTTCCGGGTGCTGTTGGATCAAATTTTGGGTGCCAATCCTAAAATTGATTCCACCACTAAAATTCCCCGCCATTTGTTGCAGCGGTTTGCCATCCACAAGCAAGTGGCTTCTGAATTGCGTGCTGATCTTTTGCTGCCCCAATATGGGCTTTCGTCGGTGAGTGATAGACAACATAGCTGTAACGGGATGACTGCCTTGTTCGTTCCCGATTACATTAAGGTTCCCCAATTGTTGGCGTTCATTCAAAAGAACTACAACATTTCCTTGGCGGGGGGGATTCACCCCAAGTGTGCTTCAAAGTACATTCGCATTGGACACATGGGGGTGTCGGTGACCGACCAACACGCCGCCGATGTCAAACGGACTGCTGCGGCGATCAAGGTGGGTCTTTCCTCGTTGAAGCAACAAGCTAAGCTTTAGGTTATGAATGGTATACGGTAATAGATAGAGAATTCAAAAATGAGCACGAGAAAGGATTTTAACATCCATCACAATATCCAATTTCTAGCTGGTATTAACTAAATCGCCCGGGATATCGTCTTATATACATGATTAATTGCTGGTTTCCTCCTCAACCTGCTCCGCTACTTCCTTCACCAGTTCCTTCTGTGCCTTTTGCAGTTCCCGGTGTTGTTGGAATCCATCAGCAGCCACCAGTCTCAATTCGGCACGAGACTCTTGCGCCCGTTTCTTTCTCGCTTGGATCTCAGCATCACGTCTTTCCAACTCTTCAATCCATAATTGTTCTCTTTTTTTGGCTTTTTCCCGCATCTTTTCCTCATGTTTAGCCTTGTAGTCAACCAGTTCTTTAGCAACCATAAACGACCCCCCCACTAATGCAAGAAGAGTGGCTAACTGGAACCCAAGCCGGTACCGGAAGTATACCTGTGTCTTGAGTTTTTCACCCCGTTTCATCAGTCGAGCAGCCATAACCACAGCACCAAGAGTACAGAGGGTCCCAATCGGCACAAGGGGCTGTTCTTTACACTTTGCCTTTAATTTTTCAAGAAAGTCATCCCTAATGTTAGTAAACGATGGATAATTCAAATCATTCTACTTGCTCTTTTTCTGTCAACTCAAACGATGATGGCATAGACATGATGTGAGTGGGTGTTTGATATGTGAGCAATTTGTACCACTAGAGATCGCATCGGGGTTTGATGCGACCCGCGTACGCCTGCAGGCCCGAAGGTGTTTGAATATATATCCCATGGTTGTCACGGTGATCGTGGATATGGTAAATTTCACCAGTGTCGAAACATTTAGTGGTTGGGTGCTGTTCAACTAGTATTGGTGTCGAACAAAATATTATCAAATACTGTGCATTATCTAATCTTCAGCAAGAATAAAGTCCTTAAATTCGGCGTAGGCCTTGTTGACATCATCGTTGACAATCACCTTGTCGTGAGCCCCGGTGTTGGCGTACTCGATCTCGGCCAGAGCGGCGTTTAATCGGGCGGCCAAAGACTCGGGCGATTCGGTGCCCCGCTTCTGTAACCGTTCTTCCAATTCGGGCAACAGAGGAGGGGCAATAAACAAGAATCTGGCGTTGAGATCAGTCTTCTTTACCAGTTTGACCCCTTGCATATCAATGTCAAGCAAACATTGCTTACCCTTGGATGCAACTTCTTTAACAGACTTAACGGTGGTGCCGTAATAGTTACCTGAAAATTGGGCCCATTCGATAAACGCGTTTTCATCAATCAACTGTTTGAAGGCATCAACAGTGACGAAATTGTAGTCCACACCGTCCTTTTCCCCTTCCCGGGGGTTACGGGTGGTGCTGGAAACCAGGAATCCAAACCGGTCGGGGAACTCAGCAAAGAGCTTCTTAAGAAGAGTGGACTTACCAGCACCAGAGGGGCCAGAGATGACAATCGGACGCATTGGTTCTATGAAAATTCCGCAACGTCAGAGATGCGACGATACATAGGGGATGGGAAACAATTATGTAGGCTGTCGTCAAGAGTGATATTAAGTAATATTTGTGTTTTCCATGTAAATACTTGGTTAGAAGTGGTCAACTATCCGCCATTTCCACACCCCAATGGCTAGTTATTATTGAAAGTAGACGATGACGTAGGTCAATGGCTCGGGGATATCACTGCGAAAGAACACCAGATTCAGGATCACTCGAATGAACGAGGACACTCTATTAATGATGTAAAACACCCACCCATGTTATACCATTCGATAGGATCCTGATTATTCCTGGATATGCCTCCCATCACGTGTTTTCTCACGTGTACGAAAAACCGATCTTTTCACTTTATAGAAGAGCATGGACCAACTTCAACTGGCGTTGGCCGTGATGTACCTGGGGTCGTCCCGGGATGAAATGGCCAATGCCAATGTTTATCTTCAACAATTCCAAAAATCGCCCGAAGCATGGACCCTTATCCACCAGATTCTCGCCCTGCCGGGAACTTATTCGTTACAAACCCAGTTGTTTGCTGCTCAGACTCTCCGAACAAAAATCACTTATGATTTGAATCAGGTTCCGGAAGGAGATTTGGCCAAACTCAAGGATTCTGTATTTGAATTTGTAGTCAACTATTCTCTGTCTGGAGATAAAGTGGTGAGGACGCAGTTACTTGTGGCTCTTGCACAGTTGGCATTGCAATACCTCCGGTGGGACAATGCAATGAATGAAGTCATTTCCAAACTTCTGGCGCTGTTGGAGCTAGTCCCTACTCTCTTGGAATTTCTCAAGGTACTTCCGGAAGAGCTTTCCGACGTGAAAAGTACAACTTTGACTGACGAGGAGTTTGACCACCAGACCAAGGTATTGATCAATGATCAAGTGGAAGCGGTGGTGGGGATTTTATCTGACTTGACGCAAAAGAACCCATCCAACCAGCCGGTGTCTGTGTTGATTCTCGATGCATTTAACCTGTGGATAAAGGAGTGTCCGGTGGAATTGATCATCACCGTTACTCCGCTTATAAACTTGGTGTTCCAATCGTTAATTGATGACACTACGTTTGAAAAGTCGGTTGACTGTCTCACTACCATCTTACGCGAAACGAGAGACGTTCAAAACGAAAGTCTTGTCAATAGCTTGTACGATCTGTTGTTGCAACTCAACCAATACTTTTTTGGTTCGCATCGGGAAAAACTCGAGGATCCCGAAACGGCTGAATTAATCACCCGGCTATATGTAGAAGCCGCGGAACTGTGGTACGTTCTTGTTGCCAAGAACCCCAAGCATTTCATGCCTTTGGTCAAGATTCTCCTCGAGTGCACAAAGTTTGAGCTTGATTTGGACGTCGTGAAATATACTTTCCCCTTTTGGAATGACCTTAAGCTGCTCCTTACCCTAGCAAAATTTGAAGAATGTCGGGCTGCATATGTTCCCATTTACTGTGAACTTATTGAGAGTCTCATCAAACAATTGACATACCCGTTGGGGGACGATGAAAACAATTTGTTTGATGGTGACAAGGAGACGGAAGATAAATTCAAGGAGTTCAGATATGACATGGGTGATGTGCTAAAGGATTGCTGCGCTGTGGTTGGCTCCACCAAAGCATTGCTGATTCCTTTCGAAAAGATCCAGACGATCTTAAACTCAAATGACCCTTCCACCAAGAGATGGCAATACCTCGAAAGTTCTCTTTTTTCATTGCGGACAATGGCCAAAGAAGTTCCCTTGACGGAGAAGCTGATTTTGCCCTCCATCATGAGCTACTTGGTTCAATTACCCGAACATCCTAAGGTTCGTTATGCCGCTACCTTGGTGCTTGGACGCTACACGGAATGGACGGCGAAAAACCCCCAATATTTGGAACCCCAACTTAACTATATTATTAAGGGGTTTGAACTCTCGGACATGGGCAAGGAAATTGCGGTCGCGGCGTCGCATGCTCTCATGTACTTTTGTCAAGATTGCTCCAAGTTGTTATTAAACTACCTCGAACAATTGTATCATGTTTATGACCAGGTCAGAGATAAGATTGATCATAAATCCCAGTGTGAATTGGCAAGGGGCTTGGGGTTTGTCATCGGCGAAGTACCTCCTGAATCACAATACCATATGTTGGAAATGTTCCTTAAACCTACCCTCGAGGAGCTTGGGCAGCAGATAACTAACGAATCTACATGCGATAAGCTTGAAATCTTGGAGCAGTATGTGACAACGTTAGAGTTGAAGCTGTTTGAAGCGCCTACCAATGAAGTGGCGAGATTTTATATGGAAAAGGTATGGCCGGTTGTGGTTTCCAGCTTAACCAGGCTGGGAACTTCGCCGGAAGTGGGTTACCAAGCATGCCTGGTTATCAATCGGGCCACGCGGTCGTTTTCTACCTACTTGTTGCCTATTTTGCCTGATTTGGCTTCCGTCTTGCACCAGGGATTTGTCCTGACCCATCAAGGGAGCTACTTGTGGGCGCTGGGTGGCATCATTCGGGAATTTGGCGACGAATACTGCGAACAAGACACTCGCCAAGCGGTATATGACTTTTCCCTTGGTCAATGCCTGAATTTCATTACCTACGTGGCGTCGACGCCCATGTCCCAACACCCTGACGATGTGGATGACTTTTTCCTGATGGTGTCGGATATCCTTATGTTTTTCCCTGAAAAGTTTATGGCCAATGGTGAGTTAGTGGCACTGATGATCAAGGTGCTGGAAGTGGCAGTACAAACAGTTAGCGAAAATAGCCCATTGGTCAAGTGCCTTCACTTTTTGATTGATTGGGTGCTGTGGGGATTGCCGCATCCCCCGGTGCTGTTTTTTGGTGGTGATACTGACACTATTCGCGCCCAGGTTAAGCTGGTGCTCCTGGTAGGTGGAGAACAGCTTCTCCGGGTAATTCTTAATGGGATCATTTTCACTTTCCCCAAGGACATTATTCAAGACGCAAACGACATTTTGTTGAAAATTTTGACGGTAGCCGAAGGGGATGTTGCATATAATTGGTTACGGCTGGCGGTGGCCAATCTCCCGAATGCCAACGGCAAGGATGTTGAAAAGCTCTTGGGTACTGTGCAGGTGGCCATAGCTAACCGTGACAACCGTCGTATCCGGTCGGCACTCAAGGATTTTGTCACTTGGTATACTCGCAAAAATGTTACTCCGAGAATGCAATTTTAATACAAGGTAAAGAATTAGTCTTTTGTTATATCGCCATTTTTAGCATGATTTTGATATGTATCGGGTATTGTTTGTCAATGGGCTCGTTTAAGTAATCTCACAAAGACCCTGCAGAACTAGGTTAAGGCACCGATCGTGATGGAGTATGGAAACTTTTGCCTGTATCGAGTAGCTTACAAACAATAATATTATGGGCGAGTGGCATTTGCTGGATTTTGGCTAGATTTTTGCCAGGAATGTTTCATAATGTGCCATCACTGGCAACAGAAATTTTTGAATATGTGATAACTTACCACTTAAAAGAAACTAGACTATCAAATGCAGCAATTCCTTTGCACCGTTGCTGGTCAGGGTTTCTGCCTGTGCCATTTCAAGAATTGCTACATACTTTCCCGATTTGGAAAAATGTAAACAATTTGGAATTGGCTGCAAAAACTATATAAACCCATCAGAAATCCGCAGTTCTTCACACAACTTGGAGTTGGTGTCATAGAAAAAAAAAAAACGGTGGCAAGGTCGTGGCGAATCCATTCCCATGATGAATACCCGTTGGCGGAAATACCACAGACGCCGCCAGCACCCCCGGGGAATAGCCAATTCATCCCACAATGCTTGAAGCAGGTTGATACCCTTTGGAGCAGTCAAGTGATGACGTGCTAAAAAAGGGATGACCGTGGGTTATGATCATGAATTGCGGATTATGGCTGCTTGACCATCACCGGATATAAGTTGGTGGCAGAGTTGGATCAACAATTACTTATGTTAGAACTACTAATGCATGACTTATATCTCAAGACTACGCTGTAAATTAATAAATTTTCTTAACCATGATGCTACACCATTATGTCAGTAGCTACGTCAGTTGTTAATATCAGTTGATGTGCAAGTATTATGTAATTAAAAATAATCAAGACTGGTTTACCAATTGGTATCCGTCGTTATTACCACTTCTCCATCTTCTCGTAATCCGCTTCCATGCATTTCCCCCACGCTTCACCAATTGGAATTCTTCGTTTGACCCCAGGCGAAGATCAAATGGAGCACCCACGCTTTCCTCGTCGACGTCGACTTCGTAAACGGGTGGAGTCCACCGCTTGAGGTACAATGAATTAAAAACCACCGAAAGCGACGACACCATCATCGCCGCACCAGCAGCAATCGGTGGCAACATTATATTGAGCGGCAAAAATAACCCCATGGCAAACGGCAACATAAGCATATTGTAGAGCACGGCCCAAACAAAGTTCCATTTGATGCGGATAAACGTCGCTTCCAGTACGGAAAGCGCATTGGCCACCCCAACAACATCATTGCCACGAACACTCAGTCCAAGCAATACAATATCTGCAGATTCCATGGCAATATCGGTACCCAGGGAAATCGCCATCCCCACGTTTGCCTTTGCCAAAGCCGGGGCGTCGTTAATACCATCTCCAATAAAGCCAATCCCCACTCCTTCAAGCCGTCTCTGGAGGTCACTCACCACCTTGTCCTTATCAGCAGGATTCACTTCAGAAAACACGTTGCAAGTAGGGATCCCCAACTCCTTGGCCACCTTAAGCGCAGCCCCTCTCAGGTCCCCAGTCACAATCCCCACTTGGTACCCTTGTTGGTGTTGTAAATAGTCCAACACCGGCTTGGTCCCAGGCTTGACTTCATCCGTCAATTCAACGTATCCTGCATACTCGCCATTGACAATAACATGGGCCATGGTATTCATCAAAGCCTCCAGCTTTGTCACCTGGTCACTTAACTGGGACGAGAATGCCAAATCAGGTAACATCTTATCTATCAAATGATAGTTCCCGATGTATACTTCATGTTTGGCACCTCCCATACTACACTGACCATAAAGACCAAGCCCAGGGTATACTTTGAAAGCAGACACCCGCCAGCTGAAATTGTCATCTTCGAATGTGAGACCCAAGTGTTCCTTGGCTCCGCGCACAATCAGTTTGCCGATGGGGTGTTCGGAATTTGCCTCCAACGCGCCAATAATCCCCCACCATTCCCCGGGACCAAGTTTTGCCGCCGTCAGAATCTGATTAAAGTTGACCAATTTCATAATCCCCGTGGTGAGGGTACCTGTTTTGTCAAACAAGAGAACATTGAGCTTGTGTACTTCTTCAAAAACGTCCCCCCCTTTGATGAGAACCCCGTGTTTCGCACCAACCCCGGTCCCCACCATAATGGCGGTCGGGGCCGCCAACCCCAACGCACAAGGACACGCCACCACAATTACGGAAATGGCAATTTTAAGGCATACAAAGTACCGGCCATTTTCGTCATTGTGGAACGCCATCGGAAGTCGGTCCTGGTGCACCACCAGGCAAATGGCACTCCAGATGACAAATGTAAACAATGACAATGACAATACCAGGGGTACAAATCGTGACGCAATATAGTCGGCAAATCTCTGCACAGGCGCGCGATTTACTTGTGACTCTTTGACCAAATTTATAATCTGTTGCAACTGGGACTTTTTCAGCGACCGGGTCACTTCGATGTGAATCACCCCCTGGCCATTGATGGAGCCGCCAATCACATTATCGCCCACCTTTTTGTGCACCGGTAACGATTCCCCGGTGAGTAGAGA
The DNA here is from genome assembly GCA_030563345.1 of Diutina scorzettiae. Classification (NCBI taxonomy): domain Eukaryota; kingdom Fungi; phylum Ascomycota; class Pichiomycetes; order Serinales; family Debaryomycetaceae; genus Diutina; species Diutina scorzettiae. The sequence continues at coordinate 136,014 of JAKUCB010000008.1, forward strand.
CTCGTCCACCTCGGTTTCACCATGAATGATTCTGCCATCAGCAGAGATCTTTGTGCCAGCAAGCACAATGGCGATATCCCCGGTTTGGATGAGATCCACCCCAATCACTCGGGTGGCAAATCCCTCTTCGGGCGTCTTGTCCAGCATCGACATAAACGCAGCATACTTTTCCTTATCGGAAACAATGGTACAGGTGGTGGGAGTCAATTGCAAAAGTTTGGAAAGCGCGGTCAGGGTGGCGCCCTTGGCGCGGTTTTCCAACCACTTGCCAAAGGAAATAAACATCACCAACATACATGTAGTTTCGAACAACGTCTTAGGGGGTTGCCTGGTTTGGCCAGACCACACCAGCGCCCCCATGGCGACCACGGAAAACGTGTAGGACACCATGGTTGAGCAACTCACCAATACGTCCATCAGGGCTCCCCTGCCATAACTACGAATACACTTGACGAATTTCACCAAAAACAGCCGCGCCAACACAAATTGTACGTACAGGCCAAGAACAAGCTGGATTACCAGAGTCCAGTAGAGGCCGTTGAATACCATCCAGTGGTTCCACGGGGGAAGTTTGTGGGTCCAATTCAAGATGATAACCGGAATGCCAATCACCGCCGCCCATAAAAAGTTTTGTCTCCAGTAATAAATTTCCTGAACGCGGGACAAGATTTTGAGTTGCGACTCTTGCAGTTGGTCAATCAGGTTTAACGTCATGAACGAAAGATTGGCGTCGATAGCACTCAACCCGTCAGACAAATCTCTTAAACCTAAGAGTTGGGGGTTGAATATCACATTAAGCTCGTCGGCAAGGTGGTCGAACTGATCCTCTTGGTACTCGCCAGAAGTGGCAAACCGTAAATTGTAGCTTTTCACCCCATGAAGGTTGACGAAGTAATTATCTATGGAGGAACGGATGGCTTCCAAATCACTGGTCTCAACAATGCCGTAAATTTGAAACTTTGCTTCATCTTCAGTTTCGTGTTCCGGAGCATGGGCCAAATCGGTGGATGCGGTGAGGGATGCGGAAAATCCGCAGTCCTCAATGGTGGTTACGATGTATTTGGGGTCCACGAGCAGTGAGTGCTTCACTACTGCCTCTTCTGTTATGTCATTTACCGCGGCCAGTTCCACGCCGCCCAACTGTTGAAGCGCCTGCGATATCAGCGCCAGACATGCCCCACAGGTCATTCCAGTGACGTGGAGCTTGGTGATGATGGACGTGGGTTTTTCTGTTATCAGCAGCTCGAGAATAGCATCAAACCCACAATCTTCCACCGCTTCCACAAGGGTATTCAGACTGGTGGTTGCCAAATGCACAACTTTCGCCACTTCAGTAATAAGGGAGACCAGCGATTCCTCCACCCCCCGAACCAGATCAAGGGCTTGTTTTATCAGAGCAGAGCAAGCGCCACATGTCATTCCCAGTATCTGGATGGTGGTGATATGCTTGGGTTGCTTTTCGTCCACGGTGGATACCAACACGGCATCAAACCCACAATCCTCAATTATCTGTTTTAGCTGGTCAGCGGATACCTTGTTGTGGTCATACTTTATCTGGGCTTCTTCCGTCATCAACAGAACCATGGAATCGGCCACGCCTGGGGTGGCCAGGACAGCATGGCTGATGGAGGCGGAACATGCCCCACATGTCATCCCCTTTACTTGAAACGTAGCCTTCATCTCAATGCAAATTGGGAATTAAACAATCTCGATAGTAACTACTTGGACAATTAACTGCTCAAAATTAGGGGATAAGGTGACTGTGATAAACCCAGCCTGCGACTGCAGAAAAAACATTTGACTGTGCGATGGAATAGATAATCAAGGCCGACTCGGAGATGAAAAGAGAAATAAATGGAAATTTTGGGGGAAAGTCAAATGAATTTTTTTTCCCAGGGGATTTTGTTGTCATGTTAGGGTTGTTATTGAAACTTTTTATTGTGTTTTTCGGAAAATAGAAGGTATCGGATTGCCAAGGAAAATCGATGCCGGAAGGCTGGATAAATCATTTGGGAGTTACAACAATACTAAAACTGCATATTGTAAATCGAAGGTGGCAAGACAAACTGTTAAACTTGGGTATGGGATAGCTAATGGTTTTTATTACTAATACGAGTACCTCTATTCAGCCAACAAGAATGGTTCTGCATATTATGCCGCGTATATATCCAACAATAAACTTTCAAGGACAGCCAATGATGGCGTTACAATAGGTGCCAAAGTTGGGTCTAATATTTGCTGGTATGGTGATTAAAGTTGGTTTAATGTAAGTTTCAGATCGGTGGTGTGTTGCTTGAGACTAAGAAATTTTCCACCATAGGCTAATACAGTGCAGACTTTTGTAAGAGCTAAGAAAATGGTCAGTGATGCAACAATATTAACAAATATTTCAATTTTCATAAATATCTTCGATATTCAAACAGTTGAATAATATTTTATTTAGTTCTGGTCATCAAATTTGGAAACCAAGCTATAGCTATTACAGTTTTGCTGACTATCTTTAGTGTTTATAATATGGCGCTCTAAGCATCACATTGCTCAGTATTGAGAAATGCCACAAGAGCAATAAATAATTCATAAAAGTACTACAATTATGGTAACTATGCAAATATCTAGAAATTTAATTGTGTTTATTATATCTGATCACAAAACTAGCTTTATCACACTTTAGCTGGCCGTCTCTCATCTGTATCTTCCATTGTCCCTCACCAACATCACAGTTTCTATCAAAGTCTTTCTACTTCATTTATCCAACCACCAAGCTTAATCCTGATATTACCATTCTATGTAATAACCCTTTCTTATCGTTATTCCGAGTATCATTATTACAGAGTCTACTTAAGAGAAACCAACTTAATGTCAAAAGTCAATTCCGAGTTAGCAGGGATACCGGGCAAGGCTTGCGAGCCGTACCCCATCTTAGCAGGGATGACAACCCGACGTTCACCACCCACAGCCATGCCAGCAACACCAAGGTCGAAACCCTTGATGCATTCACCCTTGCCGAGGCCAAACACGAAAGGCTTACCCGAGGTGTTCTTGTCAAAGACCTTACCGTTCTTCAACTTCCCGACGTAACGGATACCAACCTTGTTACCCGACTTGGCGGCCTTACCGCTACCGACCTTTCTGTCTTCGGTGACAACACCACCCAAAAGGGTCTTGGTGGGGAACTTTTTGTCCTTCTTTTCTTCCTTGTCTTCCTTCTTGTCTTCCTTGGCTTCCTTCTTGGCTTCCTTCTTGGTTTCCTTCTTGGTTTCCTTCTTGGCGTCCTTCTTGGTTTCCTTCTTGGCGTCCTTCTTAGATTCCTTCTTGTCGTCGTTATAAGTCAGACCAGTGGGACCTTGTTCCAATTCCTTGGTAAATTGGACGGCCTTCTTGGCCTTCTTAGACTTGGGTTGGTCAACTTCCAGCGAAGACCGCTTCTTCAGGGTCTTTTCTTCTTCAGAGTCAACTTCTTCGATGCGGTCTTCTTCTTCAGAGTCATCTTCTTCGGCTTCGCCATTGATCAATCTCCGGATGGCTTCTTCAGCATCCACGTCGGAGTCGTCTTCGTCGTAGTACCCGTCCAAGTCATCTTCTTCTTCGTCGGAGTAATCTTCTTCATCAGCAGGGTGTTGCACGTAGTTCCCGTGCAAGTGGATGGGGTACGAACCGGTAGCAACAAAGTACACTTCCTCATCGGGCGAGATGGTGATGTTCAAGGGGAATTGGAACTGGGTTTGGGGAGACAAGGTACAAAGGACGTGTTCAGTAATAACTTCGTCATCTTCTTCATCGTCTTCTTCATCGTCTTCTTCATCGTCTTCATCCTTGTTTTGCTTCTTGCCATTAGGCTTAGAGTCTTCTACTTCTTCTTCTTCTTCTTCTTCTTCTTCTTCTTCTTCGTCTTCTTCTTCTTCATCTTCATCGACATCTTCTTCATCACTGTCAATAAAGTCAGCTTCAGACTTCTTAAGAATTCTCAACGAAGTGGGTTCATTCTTGTCATCAACGGCTTCAGGGTCGATGGCAACACCAGTAATCCGGATGGTGTAAGGGAATTCTTCATCAATGGCGGGGGTAGGGTCGAAGGGCTTGAGAGCCAACGTGTAAGTAGAAATGGGAATCAATTCAGCCATGACAAGATGAGATGAGGGATGGCCGATTACGCAACTTTATGAGATGAGGTCTTCCCGGGTGTGTGCAGGACATGCTCTTTCAGCGAATATTTCATTACTTTTACTACTAGGCTAATTCCAAAACTGCTGATCGTATCTATCCTGTATTACTTACATTAACCTAAAACTTCAACAAGTGAGGCTTGTCACCCGACTTCAAAGAGAACGAAGCCCCCAAGTATTGCTTAAGGAGAGGGGTCTTCTTGATCGAAGTCAACAAAGCGGCGTCAATCTTCTTTTGGTCTTCAACTCTTTCAGCCTTGATTTCCTTCTTGGGGGCGTTTTCGTCAAAGAAAGCAGCTTCGGACTTTTGTTCCTTGGTTTGCTTTTCTCTGGCAAAGTATTCAACGTTGAACTTGGAAGCGTCAACACCGGCCAAGTCAACCTTGGTGGTGGTGGCGATAACGTATCTAGCGTTGACTCTTCTCAAAGGAACACCGTTAATCTTGAAGGGACCGGTGACCAAGAGAGTGTTGTCTTCGAGGTGCTTGAGGTAAACAACTCTCTTACCTCTGAATCTACCGGCCAACAAGATGAGGACGGTACCGGGGGTGATCGAAGCCCGGAGCTTGTGGGGACGGTTGACCTTTCTCAGGACCTTGGGGACGCGGGCATCTTGGGCCAGGTAAAACTTGGGCGCAGTCAGCATAGTGTCAGAATTTGCCGTGTTGAAATTTTTGTAAGGTTTTTTTCCAAGTGGTTGGTCGCGCGGGAGGGTATCACGGGATGCGCACATCACGTGGAAACATGGAAGTTAGGGTTGCAGACCTGGAGATAATGCCACCATCTTGTATACAGGCCGGGTGGAATCGAATGGAAGGTTACCAATGTGAAAGATATATGCAACAATTAGGTGGTGTCCACCGGTGTTTGCTAATTTAATTTATTTCCACCCCGCTTTTTTCCTATCAATTTTGTCCCACTCTGCTCTTGTTCCTATCAATCTATTATACACTAAACATGGTTACTAAAATAACGAATACCTACCCGGATTTCCCCACCATCAACCTTAAGCACCGCTTGCTCATTAGTGTTAAGTACACTTTCCAAAGGCAATTCCCCAGTGGCAATCACTTGCGAGCGACCAAACGAATGGTGTTCTCGAACATAAAACACCAACGAACCCGCCGAGGTCAGCCGGAACGGAGACAGCTCGCCAATCTTGTATATGCCGTCCTTACTCTTGTACAGTCTCGTCTTGAGAAGTTCCTTTTCTTTGGTCAGTGTTTTCAACACCACCCGGACGTCAATCGCCAGAACACCGTCAAATCCGGCCACACTGACGACATTGACCCGCCCGGGAATCGCCTGGTCGCCATTGATCAGCGAAGCAAACGTAGACATCAGGGCCGCGTCCAGGGGAGTACGCAGATGGCCACCAATGGCCCCTGGCCGTTGGGGTGGAGGCAAATTCTCGGGTCTCATGTTCGGCAACGCTTCATCAGGGCGTTCGCCGAAATCGATATTGTCGCTAATCTTCTTGCCCAGAGAACCGGCTTGTTGACTCACCAACTTCTTTTCGGCATCAGTGACACCCACCCCGTCGTCGGCCTTCTTCTTGTCTGCCTCCAACCCAGACACAATGTCACTATCATCCGGACGAGTGTCCGTCAGCTTTCTGCCGCCCTTGAACTTTCTCAAGAACGATTTACTTTCGCGGCCAAGTTCGCCACCCTTGCTGCCGAATTGCAGTACGACTCCGTATGCAGCGCCACCGGCAGTAGTACCAACATTAGCAACAGCACCCACCGAACTGCCTGCGCCGGCCTTCAAGGCGTCGTGCATGTCGTTCAAGTCGGGTAAGCCGCCCTTGTTACCCAACGAAGGACGGATGTATTCAGGCTTGAAAAGCGCCCGCAAAAACACCTCCCCTTGGGTGTTCAACTTGACCAGGAAAGGACATTCCGTCAACGGGTCCAAGCCAGACAAGTCCAACTGGGCAGCGCCTAATAATCTGTCATCGTGAGTCAAATCCCAATCGTAAATTTCCACCATAACAATATCCCGCGACCGCAGCATCAACGGAAGTTCACATTGTTCATTCCATTCCGGTTCAAGCGTCTTCCGTTTCTTATCGGTGGAGTACACCAACGCCCCATTCACCTTGACCCGGCAAATGGCATCGGACTTTCCGTTGGAATCGGCCGCGGGGATACCCTCAGCACGCACAATATCAAGCACACAAATACCAACGTCCAAAATAGTGTCCAACGGCGCCAACTTGACGGGAGTAGGAATATAGTCCATTTGAATACGGACGGCATTCTTACCATTCAAAGTCAACACGTATGGATGCCCAAACGCCTTTTGCAAAACATCCACTGTAGGAAGAAGCTTTTCCATTTTCACCTGCTTTTCTTCTGTGACATCCGAAACGGTGGCTAACCGGAAAATGATGTTTGAGTTGGGCAAGTCACGGATAAATGCCTCAGAAATCAGGGGCGTCAGTAAAATCTTCCCCTCCGCCTTAGGCGTGACCCCCAGGGGGGAGGCGTGCTCGTCAAACAAAATTTGTAAATACAAGTCGGGTTTTTCAAACCGCCCCGACAAAACTTCCACCGAGATCGCCCCCGCACGATACTTAATCACTTGTTCCAAGGACATGGTTACCTTTTGCGGAGACACGTTAGAATCGTCTTCGGTTTCCACCCAGATCCATTCCTTCGGCGCCGCCGTTTTCTGGGCAATTTCCTGTTCCCGGCGTTTTTGGTCCTCAATGAGTTTTTGTTCTTCTTGGGCCCTGATAATGTCAATGTTGGCGGCTTCATCACTAGAGTACATGGGGATACACGGCACAAACAGCACCGAGTAATACACCACCCCTTGCTGCTGGCCACTGAGCAACACCGGTTGTTCCAAGATTTCGTTTTCAGCTCCGTCGTAGCCCATCCACCGCCCTTCAGAGTCTTTCTTTAAAAAGTCAAACACGTTCACCGCCGCGTTCCCCAACGGTCTGTCTTTACCTTCCGGCTCAGCGTCCATGATTTCCAACAAAAAGTGGGAATGGGGGTTGCTCACCGGCAAGTAAATGGCCTTGTTCCAGTTTGGTTCGGTTGTGTCGGCGATAATGGCGGTGCGGCCCCGTTCCTGCCCCCCCAGCATGATCTTACAGTAGGGATCGACGTAGCCAACCGATTCCAAGTTGACCAACCCCCGTGCTTCCCGCAAGTGGATGCGCACCCCGCCAATGGGAGCCAGGTAGAACGTCTTCCAGACCTGGGAGTCGATAGCCAACGGCTTCCACGACGCGGTGATCTTAATCCGCGGCTTGACGCCATCTTCATATAGAGGAGGACACTCGTGCCATTGCTGGCCTCTGCCCGTTTCAAACACAATATCTTGTAAATTCAGTTCCAATCTCGAGATGATCTGACCACTGATTTGGTCGTAGATCACCACCAATACCAGACAGTCGGACTGCTTAGTAATCAACGTCTCAAACAGCTCTTCCCACGACGGCTCGTTGGTTTGGGCCAATCTCCGACATGACCGCGCCAACTCGCCGTTGACGTAGATTTGCGCCCACGGCAGCACCAACCCCGTTTGCGACGGCGTCAAGTCCAAGTTGGTGGCTTCGTGGAGGGATAACTTTAAAATCCCCACTTCCAGGTCCAGCGGCCGCTCCTTGGTGCCGTCGTCGTGTACAAATGGCGGGAGAATAGGGAACCACTTGAGATCAAAAATCACCTTGCCGGTGGTCTTACCCGCTTCACTGATTGTTTTGGTGACGCCTTCAAATTGGTTCTTTTGTAACAATTCCGAAAGTTGGAAAGTGGTCGACCCCAAAAGCGTATCGTCGGCCTTTGCTTTTTCTACATCAAACACGTTCAAGTTCAATTGGTTGTTTTCCAACTGATTAAGCAACACGTACTTGGTTTCCAAAAACACGGGGTCGTTGGTAGCTTCTTTGGCTTTGGTACGAAAATCAATTTCGCCATTATTAGCCACTTTAAGCTGAACGTAGGGATTAAGAGAGTTTGCTTCGGTATTAGGACCCCGCTTCAAATCCGTACACCGGGTGACTGTCACCGCCAACACCCCAATCAGATCGCCCAGATTTTCATCAATAAAGTCTTCGATATCGATATCCAACGAGTTGGGGGCATACAAAACCGGACGCAAGTTTGAGTGGATAATCCCATTGACAAACGATGACAACCCAGGAATCAACGACATAATGTCAATACCAAAGGTGTCGCCCCCCATGGGTTTGAATTCATAGTCGATCTTGGGTGCTTCCAAGAATTGAATCGACACCATCTTGACATGGGGAAAGTTGTCCATCAACTTGAGCTTGACATTAAGAGTCCCGGTCATCAGCATGTCTTCTACAAGAATGGGCAATGTCTTGGAAACAAACGCCTTACCCACGGTGACGCCCAACTCCACCTTGGGGGGCACCCGCTTTTGGATTTCCCGCTTTGTCATATCCGAGGTGTCGGAAGGGGAGAAGGAAAAGTCCCATTCCATCTCTACGTGGTCGTGAGCCTTCAGGGGGTAGGTGCGGACGGAATTGATCCGGGGCGCCTTCAGTCCAAGGGTGAATTCTTCCAAAGTCAACTTGTCGATACCAAACCCGGGGGCCTGGCCTTCCAAGACCTGGTTGGCCTGGTACATGACCATTTCTGAAAACGCCGGCATGTAGATGATCCAGAACTTGGCCAAAAACAGGTTGAGCCACTCCATCAGTTCCAAGTTGCTTTCCAATCTTTGTCTCACCTTGACTCGTTTCATGTCATCACGAATGTTGCGATTGAACCGCCGGAATTCGGCGCGGTACACCGAGGTGGTGAACACCCCCACTAGTAACAACGACAAGATGCCAAACCCCCACCGGGCAAGAAACCACAGGTAGAAACAGGTGCCAATCATCAACGAACAATTCCACCACCAATCGCCATACAAGTGGTCCAGAACATACGCCTGTACCCTCTTTAATTCCTTCAACAGCAACTTTTTGTCCTTGGTCAGGGCGATTTCCCATTCACCTACATTGGTCCACGCAAACGCAGCGTGCTCGTGAAAGTGGATATGTTCGGGTGCCGGCTTGCCTTTCTTGGACTCCTCGGCCTTCTGCTGATCCACCGGTTCCGATTTCGAATCCTGGCTGTGATTGTTCACTTGGGCATTGGCATTGGCATTGTGCTCGTTGATTTGCTCGATGTTGTCCTGAGCCAGAGCCACTGGCTTTTCCAATTTCTTGGTATCCAGGTCCTATTGTTAGTACGAATTAGCTCTGAATACACATTTCTCATGCTACTTACTTTGCCCATTCTAGTCAATGTTCTGAGCAAAGAACGCTGTTGTGGTTGTGAGGTCGCGAACTGGCTCGCTAGTGTGCAGGAATGGACGCGTAACATGGAACAGGTAAGGGGCGAAGCATCGTGTGGCAGGATACGACAGCAAGTGTTACAAGGGGGTAAATTGAGGACAGGGGGTGGATGGGATTGGTATGATCTGGGTTTTTATCGGAAAAGCAGATCTATTGTAATTTCTATTTTTTTTTACCCCACGGCGCTGTTTTTGTGTCGTTTCAGATAATGTAATTTTGCTGAAAATTCGTTATTTTCTATCATTAGTGGTGTGGCGATAACTTAGAGCAATTGGTAATAGAATTCGAACCGTAGCATTTATTATGAAACAAATTACCGACATTTCTTTCTAAAAAACGGACAGATATACCGACAGCCTTTTCTAGACAACCAATCCCATTTCCCTCGTCATTGGCTGAAATTTTATCGCAATCGTGCAGTTTAATCCACTCTATTCCTTTATATTATTATCCTATACATTGCTAGATTACACAGATTCCAAGATGACGTCCTTGGCAGCCGACACCTTCTTACCCTTTTCTTCGGCGGAACCTTCACCGTGCAAAGCCAACAACCCACCAAGGTCGAACTTGGGTTGCTTCAACAACTTGACCTTTCTAACGAAAACGTTTTGAAGGGGCAAGATGGTTTGAGTCGACTTTTCAATTTCCCGGCCGATCACTTCAGGGATCAACTTGGAGGTCAATTGAGCAAGAGTGACGGTCGACACTTCTCTTTGCATAATTTCAATCATCTTCTTTCTGACTTCTCTCAACTTAGAGGATTGAGCGTAGGTGGTCTTCTTGATTTGGTTGGCTTGTCTCTTGGTGAAAGCAATGGCAAACACTCTCAAAACGTAGTCATCGGCGGTCTTGACGGTGACGGAAGCTTCAACCAAAGATTGCCACTTTCTAACCAACGATCTGATCTTGTCTTGGGTGAAGTCAAGACCGTGGAAGTTGGTCAACAAGTTCTTACCTTGGACTTCGTCACATCTCAACTTGATCTTTCTGAAAGCGTGGTCTTCAAAGTCTTCGAGGTCAGCAAGGCAGACTTCGAAAACTCTACCCTTCAAACCGTCGGCGGCGTTCTTCAAACCGGTGGACTTGTTGATCAAAGTCTTACCAACGTTTCTGTTCTTGAAGGTGGAGGGAGCCTTAATGTCAAACCAGTCCTTTCTGGTGAAGGGGTCAACGACCTTCTTCTTCAAACCCTTCTTGCCCTTGGAGAGTCTCTTGTTCTTACCAACAGCCATTTTGTTAGAACTTTGATGGGTGTGTTCAATTTACCACTGAAGATTTTTCATTCTGCTGGGCGCGTGCGATTCTCAGTCTGCATACAGGAACAGGTATAGAACCCTAAACCACGTGATCAGAATAAGGGAGAGATAATGAAGACAACAATCTGGGGAAGAGCTGGTGGTTGAGGGGTCGAGAGATGGATTAGTAGTACAGGTTTGTTGGTGTTGTATATATTGGTTTGCTTGGATTAGTAAAGAAAATCACATTGATCATGCCAACTCCCATTTGCGATGTTTTTCATGTCATTTGTTGAATAGCAACCTATTCGTTATGGATCGTTATAGACTGGACAATGTAGGTTGATCTCTAATAATAATTCAGCATTGATCAAATGTAAGCTTCAAAATTCATCAAACACCTACAGTATTGCTAGATCTCAAATCGTAACTGTTTACGTAAAACGAAGGATTGAATCGAAAGAACAGAACGGAAATAATGGAATAGAAAGAATTGAAACCACCATAATTTCATAAACGTACCAATTCATTTCTATATATTGACTTTTGCATTACTTTTGCATAATATAAAAGAAATGACAATAATATAAAAAAACCAAACAAAAAGTCCTCGTTTCTAAATGTGCTGAAAACATTCAAAATCTAGGATTATACTACTTTTCAATTCCCAGGTACCTGCATATTTGAAGTGAATACGCACGCACCCTTCCATTGATACTAGTCCCTCCAACACCGGATATGAATTTTATTCCATATTAATTTGTGTAACGCTTGTTTTAGAATATGTCATCGAAGTCTGTACCCACACCAATCAAATTAGACCTTATATCTTTCCATAATCATCAATCGTTTGCAAACAAAAATAATGATCCTCAATCTATTTTCCTCCCCCCCCACTTTATCTCTTATTTCTGTTTAAAACTGCCGTTAATTTCAGGGTTTCCTATTCTTTTATTGTTACGTGCCCTGAAAGTCGCACGCGCAAGAGAACAACAAATATCACTGGGAACCCCCTCCCACCGCGAGCTTGATACCCCACATTATGGATGAAGAAGATAACAACCATAGCCAGTACGTACATGAATTTGTCTTTACATACTAACATACAGGGTGGCTCTAAAAATTGGCCTTATCGGCGACTCACAAATTGGTAAGACTTCACTCATGGTAAAATATGTCGAAGGTCTGTTTGATGAAGACTATATCCAGACATTGGGGGTTAACTTTATGGACAAGAAAATCACCATTCGGAACACCCTGATTACGTTTTCCATTTGGGACCTTGGAGGGCAGAAGGAGTTTATTAATATGCTACCACTTGTACTGAATGATGCGGTGGCAATTTTGTTTATGTTTGATCTAACACGAAAACTGACGCTAAATTCGATTAAAGAATGGTATCGCCAAGTGCGGGGATTCAACAAGACGGCGATTCCGTTTTTGGTGGGAACCAAATATGACCAATTTGTTGATCTTTGCGACCAGGATCAGTACGAAATCACCCAACAAGCAAAACGATTTGCCGCAGCCATGAAGCTGCCGGTAATATTTTGTCTGGTAAGTCATCTGATTAATATCCAGAAAATCTTCAAGATTATATTATCCAAAGCGTTTGACTTGAAGTTGAACATTGACGAAATCGTCAACCCGGGCGAGCCCATCCTTATTTACAAGTAGCATTTATTTCCAGGTGTATTATAAACAATTCCAGTTACCTGTCATAATTCGTTAATCATTATCATCAATACATGCGAATGCCATCGGTAGTGGGCAACACCGGTAAAAACTGGCCGATTATTAACATGGGAATATCAAAAATATCCCGCTTGACCGTCCACACCGAGCAAAATTCGACGTAGTTTTCCGCCCCCACCCCAGGAACCATTTCCATCAAGTGCTGGGGCGGTTCTTCTTCTCCAGCAGTGTTTTTCATCAATTTCAACTTTGTCATAATACTCAGATGCAAATTACCCACCGCAATCAGCTTGAATAATTTAAAGTAGTTTGTGATCGACTCGTCGTCGTACATCAATTCCATAATAAACGTCCGCTTGCCCAAGATTTCAGCAATATCAAATCCAAGCAAGCTGAGGAGATCATCGGTGATGGAAACAATTTCCCCTGTGCGTCGCCACATGATGGTAGGAGACAGGTTAAGTTGACTCAATTTTTCGTAATCAATTAACGACCGCTGAAAAGTCATTTCCAAAAACTGCAAATCGTAGGGCTTGAGCAAGTTTTTATGAGCACTAATAAATGTCGGCCGGTACAGGGCAATAAGCTTTAAAATGACAAGAAAACTGTGGCGCTTTTGATGGCGTTTTTCCGGGGGGAGGTTGTTCCCGGAAAACCGCTTCCGCAAGAAATAAGTCAAAGCATGATACAGCTGGGGGTAGTCATAGTTCATGGTGTTGTGGGAATAAATGTCTTGAACCATCTGATACAAGTTGTGGGTCATCATTGGCGACATGTAGGGGATTGGGGTCAATGGCTCCGATTGTTGGCCCAAGTTATGGTTCAAATTGGTAGACAGAGCCATCAGTGGTAGCAACATCAGAGAATGGGTAGACTCTTGTTGGGAAAACCCTAGCGAAATAAACGGCCGCAGCTCTTTCATCCTTTCAGCACCAATTTCGACCACCAACAGATTGTACGCCTGATGGGTGGCATCTTCCAGCGGCAGCGTAGGTATCAGATGACTGAGGATATCTCCCAACATCAAGTATTCGTCATTTAGGTGCTTTGACCGAAACGGACCCTTGGAAATGGCAGCCGCCGCCGCAGTAATCTCTAGTGGTTCATCATTACTCGACTCCCGGGGCATCATCAATCGCAGCATCACATCCTTGGTGGTGTCCAACATGCTATTCTGAGGGGGAGGGGGCGGGATTTGTTGCTGGGGAATCAGGGATGGAATCAGTTCGGCAATTTCCAGCGCCAACATTTCAGGAACTGGAACCTGGGGTGCTGGGGTAATACCGAAAAATTGGGTAGACGGAGGTTCAGGGGGCGGCAGCACATCTGTCGTTTCCGAATTCACCGCCAAATACTTTGCCCTTTTCCGAAGGACATCATGACATTCATGGCCAATGTTTCGTTTAACACAGTTCTTACACGGTCTCTCGTTTGAACATTGGAGATGTTTGCGGTGACAAAAGACACATGCACGTGAAGCGGGCCGTCGCTCCTTTTTCTCTGCTGCCGTGAGCTTCTTTGTCATCAGACCAGTGGTGATGGGGTGGATGGTATATGTCCCGGGCAAAAACGGGTTCGCCCCGGCACAGAAAAGATGGGGTACGCACACTGTGCAGGTGGGGTGGGTGAAGCGGGACAACTCGGGGTTTAGTTGTGAACAACGCATGTAGTACATTTTGTAAAAAGGTCAATATCGAATTGTTAGTAAAGGCAACAGTTATGGTGAGGATGATATTGTGTTTGAACTTTATTTGGACACACATCTCCTATAAATTTAGATTAGGAATGGACTACAGCAGTTATGAAATGACAAAAAAAAAAACAAAAAAACCACCCAACAAACCATTCGGTGAATCACCAAGATGTCATTTCGTTTAAGCATTGCTGTAAGTTTTACGTGCACATGTATAGCCAACAAAAGAGACTGCGCAAAAGAATGTCCGATGGATCGGATGAGGATTTTAACCGTTATCCCAAGACAAGAAGGAGAAGTAGATATCTGAAGTATGGCAGCAGATCCCTGAGCAAATACTCCGTAAGTTTAACCCACCAGTTTAATAACCAATTTTCAAATTTCATACGTCGCTCGTTCGTCGTACATTCTCTATAGTATATACATGGTCATTAATTACAACGCCGGTTGGGCACCAGGAATAGGGTTACCATTCGCGTCAATCAACCCTTGCTGCATCATCATCAATTGTTCGTTACCAGCCAGTTCGAATTGCAAACCAACCCCCAATCTCGACGACTTCTTGACTTGGTCGATTTCACCGCAGAACAACACCGACACGGTGGGCAACACCCGCTTTTCCATAAACGCGGCAACCTTCCCGGTGGAGTCGAGTTGACCTCTGAAAACAGATTGTCTGTATTCGTACTTGGCACCAATGGTGGTTTGACCTTCAAACACGGGTTCGTAGCCAATGGGGGTACCCATCATCGGGTCAGTGATAGGCTTAACAGTGGCAGCAACTTGAGTTTCCACCCCAGCTTCCACCTTGTCAGTGACCTTTCTGTAGAACGACGCCACCACCGAGCCTTGGGCTTGGATTTGCGCGGTGGCAATCCAGTTGGTGTTGTCGTAACGGGCAACGTAAGAAACAGCAGAATCAGGAGGAGCAGGGCCGGCTTGCTTCGAGTACATGGCTTCCAACCCGACAGCGAACTTGGGGGTCAACGATTGCAACAACGACGCCACCGCCACCCCCGAGAAACCACCAGTCAACAACGAAGGGTTGAGGGTCTTCAAGTTGATGGAGCAGTCGCTGGCTTGGTAGTCTTGTTCCAATTGCACCATCAGCGGTTGGCCGTTGGCAATTTGCAAAGTCACCTTGGAGATGTTGTGCTTGTCCCACCCGTAATTGATTCTACCCGAGAACGACAAGTCGTTGTCAATGTTACCTTGGACAAAGTAGTCGTCAGTGGCATACAACGCCAGGAAGGCGTAGGCAGGCAATACTTGCGACCCCACCAGCAAGGTGTGGGAAGTTTGGAAGGCAGGCGCCATCGAGAACGCCTTGTTAAGGTCGGCTCTCAACCCGGTGAAAAAGTATTGGTTGAGGAACACGTCCCGGGAAACTTCCTTGGTGAGGTTTTCAATGGTGCCGGGGTTGATCAACCCCAACAGTTGCCGGTGTTCGGCCAAAGTGATGTAAACATCGTTAATGTACGAGAACACCGGGTTCGAAGACCAGATACCGTTGACCTTGGGGGCTTCAGGGGTGACCTGAGGCAACGTGGGGATCGCCATCTTGGTAATGTCGGCGAGGGGCACTTGCGCTTGTTGGGACATGGTGATGAAGGTGAGTGAAAAATTTTAGTGCGAAATAGCCCGCGCCGGCGGCGAGGGAGAGGGATCGAGTTGGAGCACAATGGCTGTAGTAAAAGTAATTTGTAGTTGTACTGGTTTAAGATTTTCAGATATAGTTTTTATTTGAATGGTTTGTTAGTATTATACAGTCGAATGGCAAAATAACGAGCATGCTTATGATTAACGAATCAACGATCACGGATGCGTTGGTGGAGAAATGTGTTTAGCAGGTGAGAAATGTGGGAGTCAAGTAGGAAAAGTAATAAATGGACAGAATGAATCAAGTGTATGGGTAGGTTGTTATCAATTCAATATGATTGAATTGGCATACTCCTAGATATACCGTGCTTATTCATGCTGATGTCATAGTAAAAGAATTGTGCAGATCAGAAAGGAATAGTAACTGCACCATCATACGATTAGGAAATTATACCATCATGCCAATGGCTAGATTCGATAAACGCAGTATCACCTGATGGTTTCAGTGATGAAATACGGGAAAATGCTCCATCATGCCTAATGGCCCCTACTTCAGGCACGGTGGTACCGCGGAACAAATATCTCAAAACAACCACAGGTATCCACCAGACCGCTAAACATCACCGTATTCTCCCTTCTGATTCTGTTATTCTAATTCCACAACATCGGGTCATTAATGTATGCACTTCGCACGGCAGTACTCCGTGCGATAAAAGCCCCTGGTTCCCTCTTCTTCCCCACCATGACGGTCCCGGTTGTCAACGGTAGCAATACCTGTACCATTTTTGTCCACGATAACAAAAAGCATGAAGAATTGGTTCAATTCTACACAAACACATTGGGACTTAACCTATACAGCGTGGGTGAAGGTTATACCTTGTTGAACCTGGACAATTCGAGATTCGTCATTCGAATCGTTGAGGATGCGTCCCGGGCTTTGAGCCATGACCAGATTATCGAAAAGGCGGAACGGTTCGCTCTTAGGTTGCACGTGCACGACTGGCGGCTGATGCTGCTGCTGGTTGTTATTCAAATCGACAAGTTGCGTGAATTTATTGAAAAATTGAAGTTGGCGGATATTAATGTTATCCAGCAATCTCCCAACGAGTTGGCACCTACGGAAGTTTACTTTTTGGATCCTGCTGCTACTCTTGTCGGGGTCACGTCGATGAGAAACCCGGTGGAGGTGAATCCCAAGGCCGAACCGGCCAAGGCCAAGAAACCGCCTGCGCTGGTGCCAATGAGTCAACTGACATCAACGAGCCGAGGCGAATTTGTTCCCTTGGAGCTGCAAAGACGGAACATTGCTGTGATGACTTCGGGAGGCGACGCTCCTGGTATGAATGCCTGTGTTCGGGCAGTTGTCCGAACTGCTATCTACAGAGGGATGAAGGCGTTTGTCATTCGGGAAGGCTACGAGGGGTTGGTCAAGGGTGGCGACCAATATATCCATGAAGTGACCTGGCTGGACGTTCGCGGCTATTTGGCACTTGGCGGCACCAATATTGGCACGGCAAGATGCAAAGAATTTCGAGAACGTGAGGGCCGTCTTCAGGCATGTAAGAACTTGATCGACGCCGGAGTGGACGCGCTTATTGTATGTGGTGGGGATGGCTCGTTGACGGGGGCCGATAAGTTTCGGGAAGAGTGGCCGCTGTTGATCAAAGAACTTTTGGACACCAAGGCGATCACCCCGGCGAAGTATGACCAGCACCAGAACTTGAACATTTGTGGTACTGTTGGTCTGATTGACAACGACATGGCCCTCACTGACGCCACCATTGGTGCGTACTCGTCGCTCGAGCGTATTGTTAAAGCCATTGACTACATTGATGCTACTGCAAACTCCCACTCACGGGCATTTGTGGTTGAAGTGATGGGGCGCCATTGTGGGTGGTTGGCGCTCATGGCGGGGTTGGCTACGCTGGCAGACTACATTTTAATTCCCGAAAAGCCGGCTCTGTCACGGGTGTGGCAAGACCAAATGTGTGATATTGTAGAGAAGCACCGCCAACGGGGAAAACGTAAGACCATTGTAATTGTCGCCGAAGGCGCCATTACTGCCGATTTGGAGCCGATTTCGTCCGAAGAGGTGAAGGAGGTTTTGGTCAAACGGCTAGGACTTGATACCCGGGTAACCACTTTGGGACATGTCCAACGGGGCGGCACCCCTGTGGCGTTTGACAGACAATTGGCCACTTTACAAGGGGTTGAAGCCGTGAACGCGGTGCTTGACCTGACCCCCACCACCCCGTCGCCAATGATTGCCATTGACGAGAACAAGGTGTGCCGGAAGCCGTTGGTGGAGGCGGTGAAAATCACCCACGAAGTGGCAGAAGCAATTGATAACAAGGACTTTAACCGGGCGATGCTGTTGCGCGACACTGAGTTTACCGACCACTTGAGTAATTTTATTGCCACAAACACCGCTGATAACTTGGAGCCGGAATTGCCCCTCGAAAAGCGCAAGAAAATTGCCATTATCAACATTGGTGCTCCCGCCGGGGGGATGAATTCCGCCACCTACGCCATGGCCACTTATTGTATGCGCCGGGGCCATATTCCATACGCCATCCACAATGGGTGGGGTGGATTGGCTCGCCACGAGCTGGTGCGGCTGATCAACTGGTTGGATCTTGACGGGTGGATGCTGGAAGGGGGGTCTCGCATTGGCACCAATCGTCAAACTCCTGCGGATACCGATATCGGCATGATCGCATACTACTTTGAAAAATATTCCTTTGACGGGTTGATTCTCGTAGGGGGGTTTGAGGCGTTTTCTTCATTGGAACAACTCGAACGGGCCCGGACCATGTATCCGGCCTTCCGGATCCCCATGGTACTTATTCCCGCCACCATTTCCAATAACGTTCCCGGGACCGAGTACTCGTTGGGTCTGGATACTTGTCTCAATTCGTTGATGGAGTACTGTGACATCATCAAGCAGTCGGCATCAGCCACTAGAGACCGGGTGTTTATCTGCGAAGTGCAAGGGGGGAACTCTGGATATATTGCAACCAACTCGCAATTGATTTGTGGGGCGCAGTTGCTGTATGTTCCTGAAGAAGGGATCGAGTTAGACCAATTGGAATTGGATATCATGAGTTTGCAAGAAATGGTGGCACTTGACAAGGGCCGCGCCCGTCTGGGCAAGTTGCTTATTAAGAGTGCCAATGCGCTGAAAGTGTTGACAACCGATGTGTTGTCTGAGATCATTATGCAAGAGCTGAATAACGAGTTTGAGTGCAAGGCTGCCATTCCCGGGCATGTACAACAAGGGGCATTGCCATCTCCTATTGACCGGACCCGGGCGCTGCGGTTTGCCATTCAAGCAGTGAAGTTTATTGAAGACCAAGTGGAAAATATTAGCCCGTTCCGCAACCAATTTGAATTGCCCAATGATCTGAAGCAAGTGACGCTGACGGCGGCCGTGCTTGGGGTTAAGCTGCTGAAGCTTGTGTTTACTCTGGTGCGGTGGTTATATGACTACGAAACCGAAATTACAAAACGGGTTCCCAAGAAGATCCATTGGTCCAAGACCCGGGCTATTGCCGACCAACTTGTCGGGCGAACGAGAATTAAGGTCAGTGAGTAGTATATTGATTAGTATGACGTTTTTTCAAAAAGGAAAGCTAGCGAGTATTTTATTGATTAGTTTGACGGTTTTTTCGAATGCTGGCACTCTGTAGGCTCGTCTCCAGTGACAGGATCCCACTCCACAGTTGCCACTTTCCAGTAGTCTCGGTGTTTCGAGTAGTATCGAAGCCACGAGCCTAGATTCTCCTCAATCTCGAGCGGGTCAAGTCCTCGGAGATCATGGGTGTACTCATCGGCTTTTCCCAAGCACCCAGTCACCAACACCCGCGAGCAGTCATTACCTGCTAGGCGACGATACGAGCCAGAGCCGGTATAGAGGTGACGTTTTCTGGTAACATCAAACACTGTCCCATTTATTGCCACGTATACTCGGGATTTGGTGTGGCCATTGTACTCGCGGAGCTGGGCCATGGTGAAGTGGGGAGTGCCGTAGATGGCGACGCCAGCAACAGAAAGCCAAAAGTGGGGGTCAATGTTTCTACCGTCGTATCCCCATGTTCCCGTGGACGTGAACCACCATGAGAGAAAGGCATTAAAGATTATGAGCCCCCCAAGGATCCGGAGGAGGTCAAGGGCATTCATGATAAACACTGCGCGTGACGGGGAGCGAGTAACAGGCGCTGCTTACGTAAACAGAGGGTAGTTTAAATATGGTATATGCTCATGCTAGTCTCGTCTAAATACATCATCCGATGCCCCCCTTGCGCTTTCCACGGCAAACGCCTCCTCCTCGTCGTCTTCTTCTTCATACCGAATGTCTTTGATTTCTCTTCGCTTCTTCCCGGGCCATTTGCTGGCCAAGTCAATGTGGGAAGCAGGGTACCACCACTCAAGCCAGTAGAGGATGAAAATGTCCACCACTACACACAACACAAACAACTTGCCTGCGAAAAAGCCGAAATCATAAAACTTGGCGATCCGGTACCACAATGGTTGATTAAGGGTGGTCAAATCAAGCAGCTGGTACACCTTTTCCGTCCGACAGGCAATGTTATCCCACGAGTACATTTTCTCCACCTGACTGTGGAAGGAGGAGGTGTCGATCTTTCCCGCTTGCATGTTCCGAATCAGTTCGATCACTGCCTCCACCAAATCGTCCTCTTCCGGCCGCGAAAACCGCGTCATTCGACTAGGCAACACTTCGGGAATCCCCCCCACGTTAGTACTAACAACAAATAAATTACACGATGCCGCCTCAACAATAACAGTGCCAAATGCTTCTGTAAGCGAAGGATGGAGATAGATATCGCCCTGAATCATAACATCACGCACTTTATCGTGGTGCACTGCCCCCAAAAGAGTGACCCGTTCTTGGAGTTCATAACGTTCCCGCATTTGCTCCAAATCAAGAAACTTGGGTCCGTCTCCAGCAATCAAAAAGTTAACCTCGGGGATGGTGGCACATATCCTGGGAATGATGGCTATCAACAAGTCAGTGCCCTTATTTTGATACAATCGCGATATAACAACAATAGTAATTCGCTGGTGTAGATCCTTCCGCTTCACGGGAGTAGGCATGAAATCTTCTGAAATAAGCGCGTTGGGAATTACCGATACTTTCGACGGATCAAGCCGGGCTCGGAGAACGGTATTTTCTTTACACGTATGCGATACACATATCACCGCCCCAACATCGTTCAATGTAAACTTGACCAACTTGTTGCCTAAAATCAGACCAATGTTGGCAAAGCCAAATAACGAATGGTCGGTAAACACCGTTTTCATCCCCATCGTTCGCCCATGAATGATTGCTTCGTGCCCTAGCGCTGAAAACGTCCCGTGAGCGTGAATAATATCAATCAGCTCCCGAATAAAAATGTCCCGCAAAATAGGGAACGCCGAGAATACCGTAGGAAAACACGCCAGCCGATCAATTACCATGAACGGCACATAATACACTTTGAGCCCGTTCGTCAACCACCGCACCCCTTGGCGGCCGCCATAGTCATGGGTGATGACCACCACATTATGGTTCAAGTCGATAAGCTGCTGCGACAAGTCGTAGACGTGGAACTCGATCCCCCCAGCCTGTGGATAAAAGAAATCCGTTACCATGGCGATATTGTATCCCATGGCATAGTCTTGATTGAACAACCTCGCGCGTGGGAAAATTTGTATAATTCAACCAAGCCATGGGTGAGAAACGGCGTGCGAGCGAGGATGGCGACGCGCCCCCGTTGAAGCGGGAGGCCACGTCGTTAGACGAAGATATCACCGAAGAGGGTCCGCTTACTCAAGCGGACGTGGTTTATTTTAAAAAACAGGCGATCTGGCGCCAAATGGCAGCATACCGGTCCAAGCTGAGATTGTTGGAGCGGGAGGTGGCTAGCGCGTTGGAGGAGGTGGAAAAGCATCGGGCCAAGGTGTGCAAATTGGACGCGTGGTACTCCCAACTTGTGGCGGTGGTGGGGACCAATGACGATGATAAAAACTTGTTGATCGAGATTGACGATGTTGCGTTAGAAAAACGCCGCGTACAATTAGAGGGAGCCCTCAAGGGCCCAGTTTCCGGCAGTGAGGAGTCCGTCATGTCGCGTCTCGGTGCCCAGACGGCGGAAGCCAAGAGATTGGCTGCCTCCAACTTGGAGCTCGCGAAAAAGGTGACGGAATTGGAGGTGCTGGTGGCCAAGTTTGAAAAGTCGCAGTTGAGGGACGATTCTACGTCGCTTAACCGGGTCTTTGGTAGCGTCAAGGAAGAGGAAGCAGAAAAGCCTGTGGAAACAACTGAAGTGGAGGTGGATGAAGCTTCTAAGGAAGAAGTGGAAAAACTCCAGATTTCCCTTAGTGAAATCCAGGCGGAGTCGTCCCTTCTCAAGGAGCAACTTGTCAAGAGCGAAGCTGAAACCACTGCTGCTTTGGAAAAGTTGGTCCAATTGGAGCACAAGGTCCAGGAACCCAGTGAGGAGCAAATCAGGGCCACCGGGGTATACAAGGCAACGGAAGAAGAAAACCAAAAGCTTAAAAACTCGATTTCCCTATTGGAAAAGACCCACGAGGCCACCACCGCTAAATTACAAAGCTTTGCCACCACCAGCGACGATTCCAAGTACCAAGTGATTGCCGACGAGGTTAATCAATTGAAACAACAATTACATAAGACGGAAAGCGACGTTGTTCGAATAAGAACGGCTCGCGACGACCTTATCGCCAAAAACACCATTCTCAAGGCAGAAATCGCCCAGCAACAAAGCCACGCGGACATGGCCGCGCTTATTAAAACGCTATCTAAGCGGCTTGACGATAAACCGCCTGCGTCCGAGCTGCTGGAGTCTTTAACCGGGCTATCTACGGACGAACTTGTATCTAAAGTGATGCTGCTTCAGGCAGAACTACTTGAAGTGGAACTGGCATTTAACGATACTCGTAAAATGGCGCTCAACAAGGTAGAAATAGCTGCCGCTCATGATGCTGCCATCAAAAAGTTGACAGTGGAAAAAAACAAGGCTGACCAGAAGTATTTTGGTCTGATGCGGCTTAAAGACACCATTAGCCAGGAAAACAAGCTTCTCAAGGCGCAAGTGTCCAAGCTGCAGGAAGTGGTGAAGCTGCTACAAGAAGTAGAAAAGATTCTCCAGGGAAAACTCGAACTTGCCACCCGGCAAACCCATGAGTTCCAACAGATTAAAGAAACGGCGATTGGAGAAACCAGCCGGCTCAGCGAACAATTGGCCCGGCTTAAGAAACTTCAAGAAAGTCTGGTGGAGGAAACGAAGCGATTGCGGCTGGAAGTGGAGGCACTGGTGGCGAAGCGAACAAAGTGCCAACAGGAAGTCAACGAAGCACAAAAGGCCCATTCCAAGATGGAGGCGAAATTAAAGGCGACCGAGGCGTTGTTGAAAAAATACAAGAGCAAGAATCCCCTGCTTGTGGTCGAGGACGAACAAGAAATCGAAGGGTTACGTAGCATGGCCAAGTGTCTGGTGTGTCTGAAAAACTGGAAAGACACCGCCATCACTGTGTGTGGCCATGTGTTTTGTAACCACTGTACTAGTGAGAGATTGGCGGCAAGACTTCGCCGGTGCCCTAGTTGTAATAAGGGGTTTTCTGCTAACGACTTGTTGCTGATTCATTTGTAGTACCGTCTGAGGTGCAAGATTGTAATTATATGTATTATAGAAGGGTTCATAAAGGTTTCTTGTGAAGGTTTCTTGTTAAGTCTAGGTTTCTGTGATTGGGTCATCATTCCTCACCGGTGCTGGTTCTCGGGTTACGAGCCCTTACAGGTTCTCCTGAGCTGAAACTGGTTACGGCAAAATTTTCGGCGGCAACAAAAAGGATGACCTCATGAGGGATGCAATGGATTCCCGAATCGTACATGCTGGTTTACCAAATGGCTACAATCGCCCCTAGCAGGCATTGGTCGTCGACTACGACATATCCTACACCCACAAAACACACTACAATATGGTTTTCCGAAGGTGCCGCTTATTAATCTGCAATAAAAAAAAAACTTGCAACCCGCAGAGAGGTTGCCGAAGAGATGCGCCTCCGTTTTTGGGGAACTGGTTCAATAGCTAATATCCAGGCGATAGTCACGGATCCCCCTTCACCCCCGGCAAATGATTACCTTATCTAGTGGGTGGCGTCGTCACCCCTTTTGTCGTCTTGTCCGGGTCGCGCCTGTACAGGCGGAAGAGCCTGCACGGCTGGCATGAAGGTGACGTGGGATGTACTGTTTAAAAAAACGTGATGGCATTGCCTGAGAAGACTCACCGTCATCGAGTCATCCCATGGTACGGCGCACCTGACGCTGTTTCGAATGCTAGGCTTACCCCCGAAATGCTGACATAAGACAAGGGGATTGCTGTTGAGAAAGCGGGATGAAAATTTTTCCCGCACGAGCCCACTTTAAAGGACAACACATCTATGGTGTTGCGACACCCAGGCATAGTTGGGTGAGTCATGGGACACTGGAAACGGTTCCCATGACCGTCTCGAAGTATATGTATGTTTTTTTTAACGATATCACCCCGTCAGGGGCACAAAATGGCTGGTGGCAACGTCCCGGGATCTGGCTGGTTCGCACTGGTGGCGAATTTTTTTTTCCTATATAACTGCCGTCCCCCCCACACCTCAGCCGAGGGACATGTCTGAAGTGGAGGCCAACACGCCGGTACAAACGCCGACGGCAGAAGGAATGAAGGAGCCACTACTGGAAGTGGTCGGAGAGGTGGACACGGTGACAGAACCCACCAAGCCGTTGTCGCCTCCTAACCCCAGTCCTCTGCCCAAACGTAGTCATGAAGATGACGACGACGAAGGCGACCGTAAACGACCAAAACGTGATTGGGACTACCCCGACCCGGCTCTGCTTGTTGGGCCCGACGGTAAGCCATTGCCGCCCCAGGAGGTTTTTGGCGAACCGGCGCCGCCCCCGAAGCCCGAGCCGGACATGGATAACTTGCCCGACGAGCCCATGCCTAAACACCAGGCCAAATTTGCGCTTAATGCCATCAGGGTTATCAAACGCTTGCGCGATGCCCAGCCCTTTGCAAATCCCGTGGACATTGTCAAACTTAACATTCCTTATTACTATAATTATATTCCTCGTCCCATGGACTTGCTGACGATTGAAAAGAAGGTCACTGCCGACGCATACTCTAACGAACAGCAGTTGGTGGACGACTTTGAGTTGATGGTGGCCAATTGTAAGCGGTTTAATGGGGAAAACGCCAGCATCTCCCGCATGGCAACCAACATCCAGGCGCTGTTTGAGAAACACATGCTTAACTTTCCCAGTAGAGATGGCTCCACCGGTGAAGTGGTGGTGGCGGCCAACAAGCGCAAGCTGGTGGCCGACCTGGAAGAGTTTCAACGAGAGGCACGCGAACTGGTGGCTGCCCATCGTCCCAAGCGGACCATCGTGCCCCCCAAACCCAAGGAGTTGCCGTACGACGTGCGGCCGCGGAAGAAGAAGTTTGCCGCCGAGCTTCGTTTCTGCTCGCAAACGATTAAGGAATTGATTCTGAAAAAGCACTATGCCATAAATTTTCCGTTTATGGCTCCGGTAGACACGGTAGCGCTTAATATTCCTCACTACCATGAAGTTGTCAAGGAGCCTATGGATTTGGGCACCATTTCGTCCAACTTGGCTAACAATCAATATGAAAATGGCGACGAGTTTGAGCGGGACGTGCGGTTGGTCTTTGCCAACTGCTATGCATTCAACCCCGAAAATACCGATGTCAATCAAATGGGGAAAAAGTTGGAACAGGTTTTTGAGAAAAAGTGGGCTCAACGGCCCGTTCCCGAACCCACTCCGCCGGCGCTGGATTTTGATTCCGACTACGATCTAGATGATGAAGAGTTTGAATCGCGGGCGGAATCAATGTTGGCGGATGTACCCGCCATTCAATTATTAGAAAACCAATTGAAGCGGATGAAGCAGGACTTGGACAAGCTTAAGGAAGAACACTTGAAGCAATTGCGGGAACAATACCAGGCCAAGCGGGCGGCGCGTCGCGGTAAGAAGGGTAAGAAGGTTAAACGCCCTTCGGCGGAAGCCGAGGCTGGTCCGGTGGTCACCTACGAAATGAAGAAACAGGTGCTGGAAATGGTACCCAATTTGTCCGAACGCAAGGCCCAGGCGGTGATCCAAATCATCCGCGATGACGTTGAGATTGGTAATGATGATGAAGTGGAGCTCGACATGGACATGTTGGGCGACACCACGGTACTCAAATTATATAACTACTTGTTTGGGCAAAAGGCGGCCGCCCGGGCCCTGGGTGGCGGCGGCAAAAAGAAGAGTAACAAACCGGGGCAAGTGCTGGCGGATGACGAGTTGGAAAACTTGCGGAACCAATTGTCGTTATTCAACAACGGAGAGTCACCGGCAGCAGCAACGGGCTTGATGAGCATTGGCCACGACTCGCTGGATGACGACGACTTGAGCTCGGAATCGCTGGAAGAGGAGTGAGCGTGTAGATAACGAAGGTTTGTATTATTATGCTGGTGATAATGAGATATGACACAGTTAGGCACAATTGTAAGTATTAACGTTTCCGCTTGACATCAACGCCAACGTCCCCGCGTTGTCGTTTGGTGCCGCCCGCGGCGGCTACTTCTACACTCATGGCAGCATCTCCCGGGCCGGCCATTTCTCCCGAATCCAAATCATCAGCTACCCCCAGGGTAAACCACTGATTGTCTCCGTTGGCGTCATCGCCGCCAAAGTCGTCCTCACTACCGTCGTTGTCGGCGGAAAATAGTTCAAAACTGGCGGCAATCAACCGATATAATGCTGTGGTATCTTCGGGCTTGATGATAAACGAGACGGTGGTGTCGTTATCCATCTTTACCACCGTGCAATTGTCAACCTGGACAACGACATTATCATCATCATCAATTCCCACCACTGTGATTTGATTAAATCCAATTTCAATCCCCACAGAGTTGTACCAGATGATCAACCCGTGGTTTAACACGTAGACTTCAGCATTTCCGTTAACGTTCATTTCAGCTTCAGCAACGGCGTTGGCTCCTACCACGTGGATAACCGCTGGAAACACCCCAAAAAGCACAGCGTCGTCGTCAGCTTGCGTAAACCGGTCAGGCATTTGAGCCCGAAATACATTAACGTCGACCTGCTGGGTCAAATCGGGTTTATCGTCAACCACCCGAGACATGGACGGGTTCTTGGTGAGTTCTTAGATTATAGCACGTGCTATGATGATGCGATGACTCTGGTGAAAGAGACGCGACTCTGTTTTACACAAAAGGCAATGTTAGTGGCCAAAGTAAATATAAGAGGATAAAACTATGACATTAAATTTTTTTAATTTTGGTTATTTCTTAGGCCAAGACTTTTCCGTCGGTGGCAACACATTACGATGTGGGGTCACCCCACCATACTGATTAAGCCGTATGAAAAACAAGGTGAAGTATAAGGGGATCCGCTCTTTTATTAGCTATCAACTACTACTGTTTCCATTTGTAACAGAACTAACAGACTAACTAAGCCAAGATGAAATACGGGAATAATAACGAGAACCACTTTTTTAATATTTGTCACCTACTATTTCGATTTATTGTTTCTTTTATTCGCCATGCATCGTTATTTCTGAGACAATCTTCTCACCAACGACTTCAACTCCTTGGAATCGTGCTCATCGTTTTCTAACTCTTCTTGCAACTTGACCGACCGCGCCTCTTCCATGCGCCTTTGTTCCTCCACGCTTGGTGGTAATGCCTCGTTTTCCAAATCAGCCTCCCGAGCATCACTAAACGAAGCAATTTGTTCGCGTAAACCTCCAGACCCATTGGAAAGCGACCCCTTCGGCAAAGTGCCCCGGTTCATCTTCTTCAATTGCGCCACCTGTTCCAGCTCTTCCCGCAAAATCTTGTACATACGTGACATCCGGCCGATCGCCAACACCTTGTTCCGCAATACCGCGCGCTTGGCTTCGAGGGAATCGGGCAGCAAGTCGTTTACTGATTCCGGCTCCGCCTCAGCCACGGCCAGAACAATCTGGTCATCGTGCAATGGAGTCTCCTCGTCTAATTCTTCCTCGGTACAGATGTTCAAAATCAGCACCAACATATCGGTAATTTTCTCCCCCACAAATGGTAACGACCATGTAAACACGTCCATGAAATGAGGTAACCAGTAGGGATGGGGCAGAGCATTAAACTGGCGGATATTCATCACATTATTTTCATACTTGAGCACCGCCGCCTTGTTGTTATAAGTGTCCAAATAATTAGGGGCAGAAAACATCGTAAGCAACGACGGGAACAGCATCGTCTTTGTCGGTTTGTACATACGGTACCCGGCGTCCTGGGCTTCATGGGCCCGGATAATCAGAAGCAATCCCGTGCGCTCCAAAAATTGGCAACTGGCGCGGTAGGTGAACGCGTACGAACACCCCCGCACCGTGTTTCTAACGAAAAGAGCCAGCGACTCGTCGTCGTCATAATTTTCTATGGGGTCCGCCCACAACAAGTCACACATAAGACCTCGGGTGGGCGGTTCTCTGAATCGGTTGAGTCTGTGCAAGTCTTCCAACAGCTTGAGGTCCGGCAGCAACCCCCCATGGACGCAAAAGAATTGTCTTTCCCCGTTAGAATTAAGAACAATAGCCGTCAAGGGCAACGAGTTAAACGACGTAAGCGACGCCTCATAAACCGTCTCGGAATATTTGTGTAAACATTCGCTCTTAAAGGTAAAGTATTCGGTGAGGTGGCGACATTCGTGGTTACCTCTCAACAACCAGATGGTTTTAGGAAAGTTGAGCTTGAGAGAGTAAAGGTATAATAAGCACTCAATGGAAAACAGCCCCCGGTCAACGTAGTCGCCCAAAAACAAGTAGGGGGTGGTGTCAGGGCTGCCGCCCACATCAAATAGCCGCATAAGATCGTAGTATTGACCGTGGATATCCCCGCAAATGGTGACCGGAGCCGGCACCTCCAAAAGAGTGGGTTCCTGGGTCAACAATTCCGTAGTTGCAGTCAAGATGCGTACCACCTGCGATTCCGTCAATCTCCCTTCGTTAAAAAAGTGGTCCTTGAGGAAAACGTGGTTGGGCAAGCCATTGGCCAAGAAAACCTGGTCGTCGGTAGGTTTTTTCGACGCTGGTGCCGGCACCAGGGTAACCGCTCGCTCGGTCGTCTTGAGCTTTTGGCCGTCTTCGGTGACGAAAATCAGATAATCAGTTTCAGGCTGGGTCTCGGCAGGCTTGCGCCGTAACGCCGAAAGGGCGTTATTGATCTGAGCCGTATTTTGCGTCCGTGAGCGGGAAGTCATGGCTTGGTGAGACGAGATCGTGGCAGAAAATGCGTGATGAAAGGGATGTTGCGGAAGAGCGCGTCAAGAATGATTAGGGCACGTGGAATTTACACTGCATTCCAGACCCATAACAAGAGTTACTACATCGCTACATCAACCGGACGCCGGTGATGGTGGTGATCATGGGATATTTTCACCCCTCACTGTAGAATTTTTCAGTGCGTCGTCAAGAAGGAAATATATATTAAGCGGCCGTCTAAGCTTCACTGTCTACAAACAATACTTTCGACAGGGCACTGAATCCATTAAATGCCGTCAGTGCTGCACTGGTGTAAGCCCCCAAGCAAGCAAAGTACAACCAATCGCCCACGTCTACTTTAAACCCCAAAGTGGCATCCCCATCCACGCAGTCCAACCCATCACAAGTTGGTCCCCACAACGAACACCGGTAGTTAAGCGGCGAATCGACCCCGTAGACAAACTTGCCCTTGTGGGTCAACACTTTCGCCTCCGGGTGCTGGTGGTCGAACAAGATACAGTTCATATTACCATAGACACCATCATTAATGTAGATCATCGGGTTTTCGCCGTCGCGCTTGGCAATGACATGGGTGGCCAAGGTGAACGCATTGGACACCATAAACCGCCCGGGTTCGGCAATCACCCGGATGTCATCGCCAGCAAAATAGTGGGCAAGCGACAGCCGTACTACCTTTGCTGCTTCGGCGAACGACCCCCGTTCAAAGCCGCCGCCAATGTCAAGGGTGTCCACCTGGAACCCCATGGCCCTTGCCATATCAATTACGGTGCGGGAATCAGCCATTGCCATGCGGATCAGGTCAAAGTCCTTGGCACCCAGCCCAACATGGAAAGCAACCCCTTTCACCGCCACCCCCAACCGCTTGGCGGTGGGTAAGATATCGTTCATCGCTTCGGCCACAGTGCATCCAAACTTGGTCAGCAACCGGCACTGCGCCGCCAGATCATCAGTGGCCAAACGAATCAACACCCCGCATTCAGGGTGGCCTTTTGCCAACTTTTCTAATTCACAAACATTGTCCACCGTGGTCAAATTCACCCCTACTCGCGCCAGGTGGCGTATAAACGAGTTGGTCTTGCAAGGGTTGGCATACACCACCCGCAGCAGGTCGAACCCTAGCAGTAACACCATGTCGATCTCGGTCTTCAGCGCACAGTCGAAATTGGCACCCAATTGCCCCAACAACTTCACCACTTGGAAGTTGGGGTTGCATTTGACGGCGTAAAAGGGATGCACCATCGGCAACTCGGCTTTCCATTGATTGAAAGCACGCTTAATCTCGCCTAAGTCACATACAAAGAACGAGTCCTCTTCCCCAGCATCGCACTCGAGCGAGTCAATCTGGACTTGGCGCCACAACGCCTTGGCCACCAAATTGGAGGGGGCCTTTACGGGTTTCTTCATACCCATTACATATTTCATTTCCGTGCGTTCAACAACGGGGGCAGCCACGATGGCGGCATCGATCACTTCGTAAGTGGGGGTCATTTTGTTCGGCACTTTTGGTTAACACGTCTCTAAGGTCTGGGGGCACTCACAACAACAGTGAGTACAGGCAATTAGGAAACTTCAAGCGGCAGCTCTCGTTGATGTCTTTTGACAGGGTCTAAAGAAATTATCCATCTTAATTTTCGCAGAAATTGCGGATGGGATCACCTGCACACAAGCTTGGTTTTGCTTAATCTAAGCCTGTTACCTCAATTAGGGTACCGAGACCTAGCGGAGGTAACGGGTGGAACAAAACGAAAATAGGAGGCGGCAGCCGGTAGAACAAAGACCAGCCTATCATAAAACGTTGCAACAATGGCAGGGGGGCATTGCTGTACCCAAAGGTTTCAACTTCAAAAAAATCCCATGCCAAGCTCTAATGCTATTTTTGTGACTACATTTAGGTTGACAACCGTGAAAAGTTTGACGTAAATCGGCATCAACACATAGCCTTTTTTTTTCTGGGTAATGTTCACGCGACCAAACATGTTTTAGAATAAATGTAGACTGGAAAATGGTATGAGTCACTGAGGCTACTGCGGGAATAAATATCGTCTATTATACTACATTGCCATTATTGGAACAAAAATTGCAAGTCATCCGGAGTCAACCGGTTGGCAGCCGCTTCATCGGAATTGATGGTTGCTCTGATCATGGTGGCCTTTTTCTCCTGAAGTTCTATAATTTTCAGCTCGATGCTGTCTTCGATACAAAAGCGGGTGATACGAATAGGCCGTTTTTGGCCAATACGATGCACCCGGTCCATCGATTGCCATTCAACCGAAGGGTTCCACCAGGGATCCATTAGAAACACTTGCGATGCCTCGCACAAGTTCAACGCCACCCCACCTGCTTTTAGCGACACGAGGAAAACTTCCACCTGGGAGTTATTCATAAAGTATTTAATGGTAGAATCTCTCTGTTGGGGGGTCATTGACCCGCTTAACTTGACGGTTTCAAACCCAGCCCTTTTCAACCGCCATTCAATAAGATCCAACATTGATGTAAATTGGGAAAACACAATCAGTTTTATGGTGTGCTTATCCAGGCGCAATTTGTACAACTCTTCTACCAACGCTTCAATCTTGGTCAGCGACCGCCATTGGCGGCCCTGGACCCCCTGGGTGATCCGGTTGACGATCAGCGCCTTGGCAAAGAGCTCTTCGTCCACCAACAACGCCGGCTGTTCCAAATCAATGGAAAGGCCAATGTGGCACACCGGGCATGTCAAGTTCGACTCGTCACCATCAAACAGCGCACAGTAGTCGCTGACACAAAGACGACAGAACCTGTGGTGACACTTACTTTCTATAGGTTCCTCCGCCTCATCATCACACAACTGACACATAATCACCCCCTCTACTTGCGGCTGATTACCACCCACTTTTTTCAATACCAAATCGGGATGGTCGGCAATCTGCCGCATCCGGGTAATCAAGGTGAAAATATTGGCGTAGTTATTGAGAACAACCCCTTCAGCAACAAAGTCATTAAACTTCCGTTTCAGGTCGCTGTACAAGGACTGGTACAAGTCCTTTTCCTCTTCGTTGAAGAAATCCTTCCGGATTTCCACCACTCGAGGTGGCAAGCCCAAATCGTCAGCACGTTCAAGCTTAGTTCTCCGTAACATGATTCCATCGAGTAATAACCGTAGATGGTGGAAACTTGTCGCACCATCCCCTTCTATCCCGTATTTCTGAATGTTTTTCAACATGAAATGGTTGAAACAATTGGTGTGGAGCATGGGAGAATGTCCACAATGGTCACAATGGCGGCCATTACTAAACAGCCATTCCGATGATGAACATTCACACTTGTAGCAAAAGTATTTGTTGAATGGTTCGATTCGTAAGAATCGAATAAGGGAGTACATTTCGGAAATTCTGTTTTGTAAAGGCGTCCCTGACAAGCACCATCTCTTTTCTGTTTGTAGGCCCATGGCAGCCTTGGCGGTCCCCGTATTCCGATCTTTAATGTTATGTGCTTCATCAAGGATCACCCGATAAAAGGGGATCGCGTGCAAAGCACTTTTTTCTTTTACTTTACCATTCTTCCGAACAAAGCCATACCGTTCTTTGCGGTACACCAGTTCAAGCACCGCGTATGACGTGAGGATTACATCATACTCTAGCAACTCCTCTACGTTATTACTTCTGTTCGCACCGTGGTAGAGCAACACCTTTAGTGTGCCGGGATCGGTGTGCGCTTCGATTTCATTTTTCCACTGCATTAGTGCCACTGTGGGACCAATGACCAAGTTCGGCCGTTTTTGTCGATCGTTCATCATGAGGGCAATCGTCTGTATAGTTTTCCCCATCCCCATTTCATCGGCAAGTACGCCCCCGTTAAATTCGCCCTGTTCTTGATTTATCAACCAGTAAAGACCTTCTAATTGAAATGGCAACAAGTTGATTGTCATTCCTTGAGGTTGTTCCTGCCGTTGGGGCGGCTGCTTACCAATGGTTTCAAGATGTGCGAACACATCCTTAAGTTCAGGATGGTGCTCATATAGTTGATTGGTTACCCTTGTATAATATGGGATTTTAGGTTTTGCAGGCTTCTTTTGCCGTGGT
The DNA here is from genome assembly GCA_030563345.1 of Diutina scorzettiae. NCBI lineage: Eukaryota > Fungi > Ascomycota > Pichiomycetes > Serinales > Debaryomycetaceae > Diutina > Diutina scorzettiae. Next base: position 169,156 of record JAKUCB010000008.1, read on the forward strand.
TTGCGAGGCTTTTTCGGTTTTTTTGGTTTTTCTTCTGGTTCTTCTTCCACCTCAGTAGGAGTTGAAGTTTGTTCTCGAATCCTATTGGACAATGACAAATCGTCGTCAAAATCACTTTCCAAGTCTATCGCCAATTGGGACAGCTCTCCATTACGTGTAAGGGGACGCGCTTCCAAAACCTCCACCTGGCTCTTGTCCGAGTCATCCTCCAGGTGTGAGAGGTCAGGGGTGAAATCGGCATCAGCAGACTTTTCAACTTTCGCCCGTTTTGGGCGAGGGGCTGGATTCTTCCTGGTTCGACTTTTCCTAGGTTTAGTTTCCTCCACCTTGACAAAGTCTGCCAAATTGTAGTTATCATCACTATCACTTTCAATTAGATAAGGCCCCGTCTTGCGGTGTCTCTTGGGACGGTCATTCACTACGAAGCCGCCTCCTAGATCGTCAGAATCGGACATGCTCGTTGCTATTAGTGATCTCCGATAACGAGACCCGATGCCTGCATTATCTGCAGGAGAAAAAATCATTTGCCACTGAAGCATGTAGGTTAATTCACTATTTCCCGACCAAGACTTGTTGGATCTTTTTGTTCCAATCTTTTTGATCCGCTCCATTTGATCCTATCGTTTACAAGGTGACCAACGTCTTTCATTGAAGCCAATGAGAACATTCAGGAAACAAAGGGTGTCAGTCAGAAATGTCTTCAATTGTAATATAATAGTCACATAGTTTCAGCTTTGGACTTATTTTGTGCGTTACATTGATTAATTTACTTGTCCCATCTCCACATGTTCGGAATTGACGAGAATTATATTCTGTTGTCCTTAATTCAGATTGACTTACCCCAATTCTAATGTCGTTAGTGAAAGTTACTTGTGGTGGTGTATATCCGTTCCCCTTGTTATCATTCTATCGTACATGCAGTTACTAAGCCGAGGTAGCAACCTCTTCAGTCAACGTTTCGTTGGCTCTCTCCGTTCTTTCGGCATCAAACAAAAAGTCATAATAAGATTTGTCGTAGGTGTGGACTCTAATAAACCCATCTTCCCCGCCACTGGCGTAACCGGTACCGTCGGGGTGCACAGCAATAGTGTTCAAGGGACCAAAGTGACCCTTGACTCTACCGATTTCGTCTTCAAAGATCTTGTGGTAGAATCTGGCTTCAAACTTCCCTTGGGATTCGGAAGTGGTGGTGACATTTCGCGCTTCTTGACCACCACCCAAAATCACGAAATCCTTCACCAGAGTGATGGCAGCTGTGTTCATAGGAGCATCGGCCTTGAACACCTTGAGAATTTCCATCGTTTCCACGTCGGTCAACACCGCGCACTTGTCCTTGGACGAAGTGATAAAGTAGGTATAATCACGAGCAAACTGCACATCGGTGATGATATGGTTGTCTTCTTCATTGTGGATGCCGTGGACTTGCGTCGTCTGCAATCGGGCGCCAGAACCGGCGTCGTACTTGGAAACAAACCCGTTTTCGTGACCGGCGATAATGTACTTGCCGTCACCGGTAAACGCCGCCACGGTGGCCTTGGCGCCGTCCTTGGCCGTTTCGATAACAACCGCTGGCTTGGTCGATTGCTTGGTGGGGTTGGCACGATCTATGTTGTAAACGGAAATGGTCCCAATGTGACCCATCACTTGGTCAGCAATCACCAACAACCGCTTGCCATCTGCAGAAAAAGCCACCCGTCTCACCGGCGACGGCAGTTCCCAAGTGTACAAACATTCACCATTTTCAACGTTCCACAACTTGACCGACATGTCCCCGGCCCCAGTAGCACAGAACTTGGTTTCGGCATCGACATCAATCGACCAAATCACCCCCTTGTGGCCTTCAAGAGTCCCTAACCGTTCCCCGTTGGACGAGTACCAGATGGACGCGGCGTTATCCTTGGCCACAGAGAATAAGAGGTCCCCCTCGCGGTTATATTTGACTTGAGTCAACGATCTCTCGTGACCCATAAGCTTGATCGGTCTCATAATGTGCTGGTGGTCTGCAAAAATTTTCAGATGAGCCGCACCGTGCGATATCGACAACGGGCGAAGACGCATTAGAAAACGGTGAAAAAGACGACCCCATTACTAGTTAAGGTGGCAAAGTTATTAAGGTGGCCTATTTGTATCAAACAATAGTGTGTATTAATTATCTATTCTTGAGATTGACCTTCAAAAACAGTCAACTTGCTGGTGGCATCATCCCAGGTGGCACCTTCATAAGTCATGTTTTTGATGGCATCAATCACGTCTTCGTAGGAACCTCTCACTTGCTTGGTGGAGTCCCGGTCTCTCAAAGTGACCGAATCGTCCTTGACGGAATCAAAGTCAATGGTGATGCCAAACGGAGTCCCCAATTCATCGTTTCTGGCGTATCTCTTACCGATAGAAGCCGACGAGTCGTCCACCTTAAACGGAAGCTTTTGCTTTCTGATGTAGCTGCCGACCTTTTGCGTGATGGGCTTGAGTTCGGCGGCGTTCGAGAGAGGCACCACCAACACCTTGGTAGGAGCAACCAAGGGAGGGAGCGACAACACCCCCCGGTCGGCGTCACCGGCCCGAGTGTAGAACGAGTGTTCAAACAACGAGTACAAAATCCGACCGATCCCGAAGGAAGGTTCGATGACATTAGGAGTGTATTCTCTAATGTGTTCGGTTCTGGTGACCTTTTCAATGGCCAACAAGTCGGTGCCAATTTCAACCTTGCCAACCTCGGGGATTTCAACATCAATCTTACCCGATTGCAATTCCTTGGCCAAGTCTTCCAATTCGCATTCAGTTCTCAGCAACAACCATTGTTCGACCTTACCGGCGTCCTTGCGGAACTTGGGGCCAAACTTTTTCTTTTCGATTTGCGCTTCCCAACGTTCAACAGTCTTGGGGGCAGGCAAAGGTTCTCTCACCACCAACTTTTCGTTGGTTCTGGCAGCGTGCACCGACAAATCGTAAGCGGACCGATCGGCACAACCAACACACTCGATCCAGCCGTACGAGGTGTGCAATTCAGCATCCCAGCAGTCCGAGGCGTAGTGAGCCATTTCGTTGGCCATGTGTTGTCTGAACCGGGTCCGTTCGGGGTCAATCCCAATGTGTTGCAAGTACAACGCGATTCTGGCAATAAAGTACCCCAAAGTTTCGTTGTCTACCATACCTTCAGCCACGGCTTCACCGATGGTCTTTTGAATGGTGGCAGTAGAGCCTGATTCTTGGGTTTCCTTGGGCAAAAAGTTGAGCTTGACGTCGGCAACATCGGCGAAACGAGGGTGCTTCTTGTCGTCAGGGTCTACAAAATGTTCGATTTCCGCCTGAATGAATTCTCTCACCCGCAACAACCCCGAACGAGGGGCAATTTCGTTTCTGAACGAGCGGCCGATCGACGCCGAAGCAAACGGCATCTTTTCGTTGTTGTAATCCAACAACTTGCCAAAGTTGAGGAATTGGCCTTGGGCGGTTTCGGGTCTGAGGTACCCCTTCAAGTTCCCCGACGGCCCAATGGCAGTTTCAAACATCAAGTTGAATTCGATGGGCGGTTGCAACTTGCCGCCGGTGGTGGGGTTGGTGATGTCAAACTTTTCGATCAATTCACCAAGTGCAGGACCGTCAAAGTTGTCGATTTGAGCCAACACACTTTCGTACTCCTTGACGACGTCGTCTTCAAGCTTGACGTTTTTAATCTCCTTGACCTTCTTCTTCCGCTTCTTCTTGTCTTCGTCTTCTTCCTTGGCTTCTTCCTTGATCCCCCGCGCGGCCTTGTCCCCCTTCAATCTCAGCTCCAACACTTCTTCCACAAGATGGTCGGCCCGGAAAATTTCCCCGGTCTTGGGGTCCTTACACATCCAATCGGCAAACTTGTCGACGTGGCCAGAAGTCTTCAACACTTCATAAGGAGTAAGACAAGTGCAATCGACTTCCAACATGTCTTCTTCAAGAATAAAGTGCTTTCTCCAAACATCAATAAGGTTACCTTGAAGAGCACAACCGGGGGGGCCAAAATCGTAAAACCCGGAAACACCGCCGTAAATTTCAAACGAAGGGGCGTAGAAAAATCTCCGCTTCAATACTTGTTCGAGAGCTTCTCTCGAAAACGCTTGAGCCGCTTGGGTCGACATTTTTGCAATTCGAGAAACAAAAGACACCGTGAGTGAAAAATTCGGTGCGCGAAGAGGATAATGAAGTGATGGTAACTAGCAATAAACAAGAAGTGAGTCATTTCAAGGAGGGGCATGGTCGAGAAAGCGAACGCCCCATTTTTCCATTGGCACCTGCCCTATATACATGCTATTACATTATTCACAGTCATCTAATCATAAGTTTACGACAAGAGTCGAACAATAAGTTCCCAAGTACCAAACATGATGATGGAGTTGGGAACCGTCCGCAACAAGTGCGGGGTCAACCCCCCATACATCAGTACAAACCCTTCTTCCTTGAGCACCAACTTGAAGCATTGCACCAAGCCAGTGTACTTGGGGACGCCGTTTTCCAACGGGGCTTGTCTCAATCTGGTTCTCACCACTTCGTGGGGATAAGTAATCAACGAGGCGATGAATTTGGCGGCCCCTGCCGCGCCGGACCGCGCTGCCCATTCGTAGACGTAGTCCAGGGTAGTCTTGGTGGCGCCGGAGTGGCCGTGGCGTTCCAAACTCCGTTGGTTGATGACAAGACGCATTCTCTCATAAAGAACCCACTGCAAAGTAGATTCGGCCCCACCCAAATATGATGCCAGCAACCCCCGGTAGAGCGCGGTCACGCCTTCGTTTTTGACAATCAGCTTGAGACAGTGCCACGAGTTCTGGTATTGTTTGCCCTTGGACTTGTCCAATTGCAATCTTGTCTTTACCATCCAGATGGGGTTGGTAGCAGTCAGGGTAACAAACCCGGCACTGATGCCCAGAATCAAGTGAACCCAGGTTGCTTCTGGGTCCGAGGTATACTGTTGAATGATCCCTTTGGTGGTACCGTAGGTGAAAAAGTTGATCAGCCGAGCGGGAATCACCCCGACCAAGTTGGGTCCCAACCCCTTGAATAATGCCCGGGGTCCTTCTTGGACGTAGAGTCCCCGAATCAAGGAAAAGGTTTCCCGGAAATGCTGAAATGCCTGTAAGATGGGGTTGTGCGATTTTGGTACTCGATTGTAGGCCTTGTTATAAACATCCAGCTGCAATCTCGTTTTGACCACGTCCAAAGGACAGGTTACAATGGCGCCCACCATGCCACCGACCCCACCGGCTACAAAGTGGACCCACGGAGCCACTGGCTTGGTGGGAACTTCTTGTGATAATTGCTTCGGGGGAGTTACTGCCAGCACATCGGCGGCTTCAACGGGGCGCATGGTGCTCAGAGTTTCTCCGGTGGTGAGAAATGGATACAGCTCTACTGCATCGTTTTCGAGCTTTGCGATATCTTCCAACTCTTGCTTCTTCATCGTCCTGATGGATTTTTCGCGATGCGCACAATTACTTGCATATTCCATCTCTTGAGATAAGGTTAAGCGATGGAAGAAAGTTATGAAAGTGATTTGGAGATGCGCTGTTTAATGATTATTTAAATGGGAGTATAGTATCTCTTGGTTACTAGGCATATGTAGAAGATGGTTGTCCAATTTCATTGAAACTGTAGAAATTGATAAGCCTTTTTCATTCCGTCTGCGCTACCCGACTGGAACGGATGGCGCAGGAGTGGAGCGGATAGCCCGTGAGTGAAAAGAATGGCCGACGATAATTACATATTAAAAAAGAAATATTTCAAAAAACCACAATTTAATATTCACCCATATTGCCATTTGCTATCGGCCAACTTACCATTATACTCCACCCATCAAACCTACGATGGAGGCCAATCAATACTACCAAACATCAACTGGTCGTTTATGTATCGTAATCTATAAAAGTGTTCTATTTTAATGTGCGAATAAAATTGTCCAAATTGTACTCGTCTTCGTATTGGCTCTCGTCCCATAAATCGGCCAACTTTTCCACCGCCAGCGCCGCCTTGCCCAGAAGCCCTTGGTTCACATCCTCCGGCAAATTTGCTGGGTCTTCAACGGGACCTTGGTCCTTAATGGTAGCTTCGTCCACTTCGAACAAGTCCAACAATTGGTTGGTGTCCATCAGCGACAACCCAGCATTTTGCTGGTTGACAATGGTCAGGGCAATGTTCATCTTGAATTTCTGTAACCCCATAATCTTTTCTTCCAAGGTATCTTTGGTGATAAGACGGTACACATTGACCACCTTCTTCTGGCCCAATCTATGTGCCCGGTCCATGGCTTGCAAGTCATTCATTGGGTTCCAATCGTGTTCAACAAACACCACGGTGTCGGCCCCGGTTAAGTTAAGACCCAAACCACCTACCTTGGTGGTTAACAATAACAAATCGATTGACGGGTCCTCGTTAAACTTTCGCACAATCGCCTGCCGCTCACGTGGGTCTGTGGACCCATCCAACCGCATATACGTCACCAGCGGCAAATACTTCTTCAAAAGCTCATTCTCCACGATATCCAACATGTCCTTCAATTGACAAAAGATAAGCGCCCGGTGCTCGGAAATCACCCCTTCCGCCAGCACCACCTGGTCACGTTTGCGAGGCTCCTGATCAGAAACGCCAATGCCGCACTCCAATAACAAAGTCTTGAGTGACAACAATTTCGGCGCGTGTTCGATGGCGCGTAACTCCAGGTGCGTCTTTGTCAAAAATTGGTTCACCTCGGCAAATTGGGGGTGGTCAGGCAGAACCACCAATGCCGGGTGGTTACAAAGCTTCCGCATATACTGAAGAGCTTGGAAAACGTGGGTACGGCCTCCGGCGCCTTCGGCCTTCTGAGAATCCTGTTCCTTGTTGACCTCTTCCTTGACCACCGCCTTTTGCTTGACGGCAAAATCTTTATACAATTTCTTTTGCAAGTCCAGCAACTCGCAATAGTAGTCCTGGATGATTTTCGGTGGCAAATCCAGCAACACGTCTTCCTTAAGCCGCCGCAACATAAACGGTAGTACCTGCTTATGTAAGCTTTCCAACGCCAACGCCCCCGCCTCCTGCTCTTTCGAGCTTGTTTTGGAGTTTCGCAGGGCGGCAATCGGCTTTGCAAACTTTTCGTGGAACACTTTTTCCGTACCCAAAAACCCAGGCATCAAGAAGTCGAAAAGCGACCACAATTCCAACACGTTGTTTTGGATGGGGGTCCCCGACAAAATGAGTCGGTGTTGGGCACGCACCCGCTTCACCGATTTCGTCAATTTGGACGACGAGTTCTTGATAATGTGCCCTTCGTCCAACACACAGTAGTTGTAGTCAATGGCGGTAATGTGTTCTACGTCATTGCGACATACATCGTAGGATGTCACCACCACATCCACTCCCGCAAGTTGGGGCCGAAGCAGTGCCCGAGCCAGAGGACCACCGGCATAGACCAACACCGATAAGAACGGAGCGTACTGCTGGATTTCTTGTTCCCAATGCCCCGTCAACGACGGCGGACAAATGATAAGCGTGGGCAATTTGCGGAACTCCTCCTTGGCGGTCTTTTCAAACTCAATGTTCCGGTTGTAATGGTCGGAACTAACAATGCAAATGGTTTGTAGAGTCTTGCCCAACCCCATGTCGTCACAGAGAATCCCATGCAAGTGGTACTTGTTCAAGAACGCCAACCAATTGACGCCTTCTTGTTGGTATTTTCTAAGCGTCGCCTTAATCAGAACCGGTAATTCAAACAGCTTGATCTTGGTGGGGTCCATCATTTGTTGAATAAAGTCCCGCTCACGGTCCCGACCGTCCAACAATTCTGCGGGCATGTCAGGCGGGTCCGGAATACCAGCTTCCAACGGGACTAACTTGATAATCAGGGCAAACGTGGTGGTGGCCAACACCCGCACGTCGTGGTCGGCGTCACTCATTCGCCCAAGCACCGGCACAATCAAAAACACCACGTATGGCAAAATGTCGGACCCCATGGTGGTGGAAATGTGGTAGATTGTTTCAATCGCCCCTTGCCGCTGGGTAGAATCGCTGCCGTTGGCCAACATGGGCAAAATTTGCTTAACCAACATCATAAACGCCACCGCGGGAATCTCTTGGGCAATGGTGGCAAAGCACTTGGCGCAGGAGTACCGGAACACCGAGAACGGCAGCTTAAGCCCTCCTACAATCACCCCAAGCTTACTTTCCACCGCAGGGTACAACAGCTTATCCATTCTCGGCAATAATGCCCTCACCATGCCCAAAGCATCGATTACCCGTTGGCCCCGGGTTTCGTCGGCGATAAGCTCGTTGTGGTCAGCATTGGCCAAGTCGTCCAACGAGAATAGCATGAGTTCTTCAAGTTTGGGGACCTTGGCGAACAATTCCGGCCCGTATTTAGCAATAAGCGCCGACAACGATAACATGGCCCCGTTCCGCTTAATCTTTGCAGCAGCGACCACCTTTTCGTGAGCAGCTATATCGGTGGGATCGGTCTTGGCTTCTTCCTTGCGCAACGACAAGATACAATCGGTGTATTGGATATTATGGTGGAGTTCAGGCACCTCCAGGGTGTCGACACAGAGGAACGCCGCCAAATTCTTGGTGATTTTGTCGGCGGCGTTCTTCTTTTCCACTGCCAACAACTTGTCGATCAATTCCGCCACCGCTAACGCCAGTTTCTGCTGCAAAATGGCGGTTTCTTCGCCCTTGACCGAGTCCATGAGCGATCTAATCACCGGATTAAGCTTTTTAGGCACCCCGGCCAACACCAACGCTGCTGCCAGCGATGAGGCAATGATAGCCGTCAGCCGATGGCCTGCCACCGTCTGGGCCTCTCCAATAGCCAACTCCAAACGATGTCTGGCATCCTCTAACGCCTGGTTGGCCAGCATTCTGTAGGTGGCCAGCAACAGCTTCTTAAGCTTGGTGAATGTCTCGTTGACAATAGAGGTGGCGTTTTCAAGCCCGAACGCTTCGGGGCCGGCCTCGGATTCCCCTTGGACGATAATCGGGATCTGGGGCACTTTCTGAGGTGCCACCTTGGCCACAGTAATAAAAACATCAAACAACACCATACACGCCAGTCTCACCGCCTTGAGAGTGGGCACCAACTCCCTGAAATGGGGCAATTTCAGCGGTTCTTGGACCACCGCCATCAATTGGTCGTTAAAGAGGGCCTTGGATGATTCTGGGACCGTTTCAAGCGAAGTGGCATAGTCATGGATGATAAGGGGTGCCAAAAGCCGCCCCGTGGAGTGCGACAGCGACAAGTAGGTAGCTACCTGTTCAAACACCGCATCCGGTTTGGCTAGACGAGCCAAGGTGGTACCAAACGCGTGGGCGGCAGCGCACCGGGTGTTGACAAATATTTCGGTTCCCAACAACATGACATCGCCCTTAAGCATTGGCAAGTCGATGTTCACCTTGAAAGAATCGGTGGGCACGATCGGCTTTGGCTCTTCCGACTTTCGCTTGCGCAGATTCTTAGGGGGCTCGTCGGTCTCCAACGCCCCCATGGGAGACCCCAGGGGACGGATGACTAATTGGAAATTCATGTGATAATTGTGACGCGCAAACCCAATCGGGGTCATCAAGAGAGTTAGGAGCGGTTGCCAGATCTCATCAAAGAGGTTGTCAATGGCAACCGGCGCTTCGGCTAAGAGATGCGCGTACACCTTTTGCGACAACGCTAACACCTCTGGGTTCTGTTCCACCAACAAGTTTTGAAAGATGAGGCGGAGTGCTTTGGCGGAAATCCAGTTTTTCGTCAGGGGGTCGTCAATCAGGAGAAACTCCAACATGGTGTTGAGGACCGCCTTTCGCACTTTGGAAATCAGGTGGCGTAAAAATGGAAAGAGACGCGGTACCAACCGCTCAAACAGCGACTCGGGGTCGTTCTTGGCTTCAAGCTGGATAGTTTCAATCACCTCGGGATGAGTACAGAGCTTGGCTAATAAGTCCATTACCAGGCCAATCAGCGCCGATAAGTCGTCGCGGAGGTTGACTAAACAGTTCCAGATCACCTTGACCAAAGTGTGGATCAAGTTCTTCTTGGATGTGACAAATTGCAGGGCGATCGGTGCCAACGTCAACGCAGCCACCGCTTGCACGTCGTCGTCGGGTTCGTCGAGCCCATGTAAAACCATCTCCACCACCCGGTCTAAGATTTCGGGGTGGCTAAGAAGCACGTCTGTGCGAACCAGGACAAAGTATCGCACTCCTAACATCCCCCCGTGTTTTGCTTCCCAGCATTTCACGGTGACGCCTTGTTGCATCACCATGGAATAAAGACAGTCGAATGTTCTAAGAAGGGTGCGGTCGTCCAAGTGTTTAAGAAGCGCAGCTAGCGTTTGTGCCAGCAGCTCACGGACTGGGGCCACCACGGTGTCGCTTACGTAATCGCCAAACCGGTCAAGCAGGAAAAGTACACACAACCGTACCGCCAAGTCCTCGAGGGTAGCGGAGTTGTTGGCGTCGTTGACCTCGCGAGTGTTTTTCACCACACGTCCCGCACCCTTGCCGTGGACCTTAATGAGCTCCCGCAACCCTAGCGCGGCGCCATGACGCACCTCCCATTTGTCGTCAAAAAGATCGGCTAGAAGCAATTCGTAAACTCCCTGGAATTGCCAAACGAGTCCCAAAACCTTTTTATGTTGTAAAATGAGAGGATTGACGTCGGTTGTTTTGGATTCCACCACAAGCTTGTCGTGCTGGGAGTGAATGTCGAATTGGGGTTGGTCGGGAGCAATATCGCCGTTTTCAGCAAGCTGTCGGGAAAGCAGCAGTTGGGAGATGTCAACGGGGCGGATGCGCTGGTTCAGTTTGGCGTTCACCTTGGCCCGCCGCTTTTGCATTGCTTTCAACCGTGCCAGCAGCGCCGGTTTGGAAGGAGTAGCCGATACCACTTCCTCTTCTATTTTGACCACTGGCTGTTTCTTTTCTTCCTTGACCGGTGGCGGTGGTGTTGCCGCCGCAAGTTCAGCCTCCATCATCACCCGTTGCCGTTTTATCCGCGCCAATAACAGACCATCGCTGTAGACGTCGTCCTGGGAGTCGACCTTATCGGCAAGAAGACGTTTTCCCAGTTTAATGAGCTCGGTCAACGAAAATTGGTCGAATGATACCAAATGCGCCATCAGTTCCGTCAACTTGGCCAATTCGTCGTCCTGTTCCTTCTTGATTGAAAGCGCTTCTTCCTCTATCTTTACTTTGGGACCTTCTGTCAGCTCTTCATTGATCACTTTGTCTTGTACCAATTCCTGTTTGACCTTTTCCTCCTCTGCTTCTTCTAGGGCAACTTCCAGTTCCAGGTTGGGATCACTCGCCTCTGCATGACCCACAATCCCCCCAAATGCTCTGGCGGCGGCAATCCGGGTTTCCCATTTGGACAGATGTAAATATGGGTAAACTCTGCCGAGCAACAGGATGATTTCCTCGGGATGGCCTTTCGCAAGGTCTGCCAATTGATCAGCAGCGGTGTTTCGGATAAATGGGGTTGAACCACTCTCGAGTAAGACCACCAAACGGTCTAATCGAGACATGTTATACTAGGATCAAAAAAAACCAGCGTTGTGGCGGGGAATTCGTTAATGTTACAGTCGGCGGCGGGGGGTTTGGCCGGTATTTATATCTCATAGCGCTGGGGAAAAATAACAAACTTGGTTGGTACACGCTGGTATATAGTTAAGCGCTCGAGATGAGCCAGAAAAAAACATTAACTGGACACATGTTCGGTGGCAACAAAACATAGCCAGCGCATGGGTAGCAGAAGTAGGGTAGCAAGTAAGGTTAGAATGGATAACTTAAACTGTAGCAGAGTGATTATGGCTTACTTGTATTGGTAGCTGGTACCCTTGGGAAAGGACATGTCACACGCAGCAACGCTACGGCTATATTAGATAACATGTAATGGTGTATGACTATTTGAACCTCCCTTCTCTATTCTCCCGGACTTCCTTCTTCTTCGATGCCACTTCATCCCGGCTGGCATTGTGGGCCACATTGGTTTCTTGGTTCATGGGATTTTCGGGGGACTTTTTGAATTCCTTGAACAACAAGTTCTTGTATTGTTGTAATCTCAACCCCGGTTGTTCCTTGCGGATTTCGGGAAGTCTCCGTTCTTCAAAGGCGTTGTAGGCCGCCTTCACCCGCCGTTCAGGGTGACGGTCAATGTCCTTGTCACCGACACCGCCGCCGGTTGTGGTCAATGCCAATGCCGCCAACGCATCATCCAACCCGGAAGCCAGCAATTCGGGAATATCGTTGAGAAAGTCGTCGATCTTACCCGCTCTCTTGGCCGCCACCTTGGCCGCTCCGCGGGACTTAGAGGGATTGGCTTTTTCTTCAGCAGCCAACAATTCTTCCCGTTCCTTCTTCTTGCGCGCAGCCTCTTCCTTCTTTTGCTGTTCGAGTTCCTTCTTGTTGTTCTTCTTCTTCAGCCCTTCGTCCCACTTGGAGGCTTCTGCGGCTTCAAGACGTTCTGCTTCAGCCTGTGCTTTGACTGCGGCATTGTTGGCCTTTTTGGCATTGCCAGCGGCCTTTTTCGAGTTTTCTCCCTTTGCCTTGGCCATGTCAACTAGGGTATGCGATCTCGGTCAGGTGAAGGTTTCGTCACGTGGTTTTTTATCATGTGATAACTATCACGTGGTTTTTTATCGTGTGATAACTATCACGTGATTTAATGCTTCATGTGAAATCGAGTCACGTGATCGGTCCCTATGGAAAACCATTTTCAAACATGTGAATATGCAATAACGATCCAAATTCATTCACTACCGTTTACTCGACTTATCATTTCTTTATCTCAACCGGCGGAATTCCAGGTCATAGTCACATAAAAACGGACCCCGCTCCCACATTGGTTTCGCACCCAACATTCGCCAACCATGTGATATTCCCTTATAATATAGGTTTGTTCCCCACTCAAATTCTCAATACTATAATGTCTAAATATGCTTTAATCCTGGGTGGTACTGGCGGTATTGGTACCCAATTATGTGCCGAGTTTGCTCGTCGTGGCTACACAACTATTTGTATGGCCCCCGAACCAACTCTTTGGGAAGTCGAAGATCTCAAACAGAAATACGGTGACGATCAGGTGATCCCTTATGCCTTGGACATCACCGATCCCAAACAGTGTGAAAAGGCCGCTGAATTCGTCAAGACAGTGACTAATGGAGGCAACTTGGACGTGTTGTATAACAACGCCGGTATTTCCTATGCTGGCCCCGCTGCTGAATTCGACAACGATCGCATGCTCAAGTTGTTCCAAGTGAATGTGTTTGGCCATTTTTACATGACGAAGTATATGTCGGAATACGTGATTAAACGAAAGGGGCTGATTGTGTTTACGTCTTCGGTGGCGGCGCGGGTGCCGTTGTCGTGGGTGTCGTTATACAATGCTACAAAGGCGGCTATCGATCTGTATGCTGGGACTCTTCATACCGAAATGGCGCCGTTTGGTGTGCGCGTACATAGTGTGATCACTGGGGGGGTGGACACTGCCATTTGTGATGCCAACGTGGTGTCGTCTATGCCCCACGGTTCGCGCTTCGATGTTCCTGGCATGCTTGAGCTGATGCGGTCGTCGGCAATGATGTCCCGCCGGGATAATGTTTCGCCAGAAAAATACGCAAAGGCCGTGGTCAAGCAGGTGGTGAGTAAGCGCGACAGGTTTAACTTGTACCACGGGCGGTTGGCGTACATATTACACTGGCTTTCCCGCTTTTGTCCGTACTTTTTGTTGGAATGGGGCACGCTGTTTCACTTTGATGCTCTCAGAGTGTACCGGGCTATCCGTGCCCGGGTCAAGAATGAGGACAAAAAGAGGGCCTAGTAGACTATACGAGGGAATGATTACAATATTTTCCGGGGGCGTGGATGATATATTTTCTAAGCTACTGTTTTGCTAGTACGCGTGTAGACGTAATTATTGAAATACTTTTTTGATTGTTTCTCTCTTTATCTATAATATCTGCGTCTTTTTGTCGCGCGCATTAATCGTACACACTACCCGAGTTCGATTTAGTTCTGCTCCATTCCCACCACCGACCACAGTGGCAACTCCGATACCTTACATATATGTCTACACCAAACCGGGGCGAAGAAGCTCGTCCCCTTATGGATGATGATGACGTGTTATTCCAGCAGCCTGACGGTGGCAACCTCACCCCAGATGTGGCCAGCCTGGCTAACGAGTCTGATGATGACGTTTTCCACGAAGCCACCGAAGGCCTGAGTCATGATTTGGAGCGCCAGGGGCCCCGCGGCGTTTCCCTTCGAGACCGGACTCTCCGATTGTTCAACCGGTGGGTGCCGATACAGACCACCTACGAGAGATTAAATAACGGGATAACAACAGGCAGAATGCAAGCGAATCGGCCGGGTCGATTTATTGGCCTGGGGACCGATGGGGTATTCCGGAACTTGATGGCCAAGCCGGAACTGGAGGCTGAGAGCAACCAGCGTGAAGTTAACCCCCCGACGTATGAGGAAGCGGCAGCGGATTCGTCCCCAGAATACTGGGAACTGACCGTCATTTCTCCCATTTACGAAGACGAGGTGTTTGTCAACGGCTTGCCAGTGGGCAACATTGCCAATTTTGTCTGGAACATTTTGGTACTGGTGGCGTTCCAATTCGTGGGATTTGTGCTTTGTTATCTCCTACACACGTCCCATGCCGCCAAGGACGGGGCCCGTACTGGTTTGGGCGTTACTTTCATCATGTATGGCTGGAAACGCATCCCCCTGAATAGAGGTAGTGCCGCAACTCTTCCCCCTCGCGTGTGGGCTGCCAACCCCTATCAGTATGAAGATGTATGGAAAGGCGCTAACTTGGAAGGGATCCGCGACTCGTTTGTGCTGGCCCTTGGTAACAGCACCGCCGTGCCTGAATCTGACGACGACTGGACAGTAAATCAGGCGCCCTACTTGGCCTATGGCCTAATTGCATTTGGTTTATTTATCATTCTCAACGCGCTCATTGACTACTACAGGGTAAAGATGACGGAACGATCGATCTTGGCCCCGCTGCAACCGGTACTGACCACTATCACCGAAGAAGTAAGCAATGATCCTAATGAGTAATGCAATTTATATCTATTTAAATACCACTAGTTCAAAATGATCAACATCTTTTCATAAATGGTAAATACAATCCCCCCCAGCAATACCAACCGCCCCAATCTTGGGGTGGCACCACGCCAGAACGTCAACAACCCTTCATTCTTGAAGATCTTGATGAAACAGTCCACTGTCAGCTTGTAGAGTTTTTCCGAGCCCAACGCTTGCATTCTCGTCTTGACGGTATCGATGGGCATGGTAGTGTACACGGTAATGATCCCAGCAAGGGACCCCACAGCAAAAGTGGTGGCCGGGTTCAAGGGATCGGTGGGCTTCTTCCCCTGAGACTGTTGAATCATGGACTTGATGGAATTGTAAGATCCCAACCGAACTGCTTGGTTCAGAGCTTGTCTTAACGAAACCGGGACGACCCCGGCGTAAATCCCCTTGAATCCAAGATCTCTACAGAGCTTGACTGTGCCTCTAACAACCCCGTTTTGGTATTTCGGGTTCGGCAGAGACTTGTCATCAATAAGGGCGGTTTTGATAGCTTCAAATGGCGTCACCGCCACCACCGATTCAAGCAAACCAGCACCAAGACCGGCAATTACCCCCCGGGGACCACTCAATTTCCCGTTGGTATCAGCCAAAAGCGACTTGATGTAATCAAACCCAAGAAACCGCACCGATGCCTTGACGGTATTACCTACTACAAACGCAGGACACCCAACGTACAACGCGCCAATGCCTTGGGTTTTGGCAACATTGAAAATAAGCACAAGCGGATTGCGAGATTGTTTGGCCAGTTTGTCGATTAATTGGAGTCTCGTTTTGGCAAATTCAAAGGGGTAGGTGATTATACCTTCCACTGCCCCGGCAGTCCCCCCAGCAATAAAAGATTTAGTAGGATCAACTTTTTTGTCACTGGCCATGGCTGAAAAATTTTCTGGGGAAGTTCTGCGATAACGGCCTAACAAAAGAACGGCAATGCGTGAGTCATGAACGGCGTAATCAAGAAAGCCATAAATTAAAAAACTCACTCCAATTATAATAATTGACCGGTTATCTTTTTATGTGGTGAGTTGTTGCCATTTAAATCCGCTACTTCCGAACGTATCATCTAACTCCGGGAGCGAAGAAACATCGGTGCAGCAACTACCGCACATCATTAATCGCACTTGTCACTGATATCGCGCCACCATGAGTTTTAACCACGATCTCGAACAAGGATACAACAAGTCCAGCCGGTACAGAGATTATCCGGAGTTTGAAATCCTCTCGGGCGCCGTTGACTCCAAGCTCAACCAAGTCAACAAAATCTTACTGGACCCGCCTGTAAGTGACACAGAAGTCACCGATAAGTTTAAGGAAATTAATGAATCGGTCAAACACTTACAAGAGTACTTGGATGACATGCAAAAGAACAAGGAGGACGTCGAGGTGGTGCTTTATTTCCGACAAAAAGAGGCCCTCCAAGTGAAGCTTATCCGAGAATCCCTCACCCGATTTCAGCGGTTACGCGCGAAAGTTGTTAGCGAAACCGATAGCCAACAGCAAACAGTAGCCCCCGGCCAGACACAACTGCAAGTGCAAATTTCGTATGAACCAATTAACGCTGAAGAGTTAGAGCAACAACTGCTTGCAATTGCCCAACGAGAAGAAGAAATTCATCAAATCCATCAGGACACAATGGAGATTAATGAAATATTTGCCAACTTGCTGAACTTGGTTACCCAACAACAGTTCCTGGTTGATAACATTGAAGAAAACTTGTCTAGTTACAGTGCTGATGTCCGTGGTGCTGACCACGAATTGCGGCGCGCGGCTCGTTACCAAAGACGGAGCACTGGCCGCATGTGTTATTGCTTGGTAATTCTCAGTATTCTTGCCGGTCTTATTCTATTAGTGCTTCTCATATAGTCTCGCTGGTCGAGATCATTATTCATTATTTAAAATCCCATACACTCACATGACCATCGTCTCCGCCACTGACAATCACTTCACGGCCATCATCAAGTTCGGCAAAGGTTACGCTGTTAATCTCGTAGACACCATGGGCGTATTCCTTTTTGACCACTATTTCCCACGTCCCTGGGGTGGACTCGCTGTATACAGCAATGGTCCCATCACACCCAGCGGTGACAATTTTGCCAGACTTGGACCATGCCACCAGGTAAATGGGATAGGAGTGTACCTGGGGCAAAACCGCTTGTTCCAGCCAAATCATATCCTGGTGATGAGAAATAGAGCTTGGAATCTCCAGTTTAGGTCTAGACTCTTCGTCCTCCGCTCTCCAAATGCGGGCGGTCATATCATCACTCACCAGCACAAGCCGAATCTGCTCTCCCGCGGGGTCAAATTGCAGACACCACACCGTTCCCTTGTGTCCATCAAGCACACCTACACAGCTCCAATCGTCATCCTCCTCTCTGTAAATACGAATAGTGTCATCATAACTCAGCGAGGCCAATAGATCCTTCGATGGATGCCACGCAACATGCTTGACGTCACCCAGATGGTCATTCAACACAGCAATACATTCAAACTCTTCTAGCGTTTCGGGGTCAGTTTCCCACACCCACACTGTCTTGTCCCGCGAACAACTAGCCAACAAAGTCCCCAGCCAATTCCAGCTCACGGCCTTGACCTCGTTCTCATGCCCTTCTATTATCGCCATAAGGTTCCATTCATTTCCAACTCGAGTCAACAATTCTTTCTGGTGAGCCAAAATTTGGTCATCATCAAGGTCAGCGTCGGGTTCATCAATACCCCACACGGAAATCGTAGAGTCAAACAGACCCACCGCCACGGCTGGTAAATCCAAAAAGTCTTCTAGCGGGTGCTCGACGCCTCCCACTGGTGGCTTAAATGCTACAGACCGCACCGACCTCTTGTGGGACTCTTCAAGGTGGCCGAGTTCAGGGAACCCAGCCTTTTCCAGGAGTTTGTAGACTTTGGCAGATTTGTCGCTCAGAGCAGTGGCCAAAAGTGGAAGGGTAGGATGAGCACTGACACTCCAACACTTTTTCCCATGGGCAGGGATCGTTTGGAGGAGTTTCATGGTGAGCGATCAACGAGGGACGAACAATATTTTAAAATGGGCTATTTAGAAAAGTACGAGAATCATGGTGAAAAATAAGTTTCTGATTTGGACAATGATTGAAACCAAGTTGACTTATATTTGCTTTTTTCATTACGATAATGATGACACCAAAACTTGACCTCATCTTGACTCCGCGCTAATCAATTGCGATCATGTTTCGAACCATTCGAGTTCCCTTGACAAGGTTGAGGCCGATAAACAGGTTTCAGGGTCCACTGTATCGGTTCAATTCAACCAAACCTCCTGGTGATGGTTCCGAGTCGAAAGGGTCCAAGTCTGTTTCCAAGCGACAAGACCAAAATGTCTCCCAGTTCAAAGTGAAACAAACTTCGTCACCACTGGCACCCGCTCCCACTGATGGCACCGGCATTGAAATGTTGATGAAGAAAAATAACAAGCCATATTTGCCAAAGTCGGACCACCAGCGGCTTTCGTATGAGTATCCGGGTCTTCCCAATGAGGACAATTTTGGAACCGCCAAACCGAAAACTGTAACCAGATGGACTCGATACCTCCCAAAAATCATTACTGTGCTTGTGGTTGGCTGGGGGGTCTATGTTGTCAAACTTTGGATGTTCCCCAGTCCGGAAGAAGAATCAGCCAAGGAAATGTTGGATCCTTACCTGTTCCACACATTTGTGGTGACCCACAAGGAACAAATTGATGACGACCATTTCCTTGTTGAAATTGTTCCTAAACTGAAGCACTGGCAATATCTGTACAATATCAACTACGACGAAAAACTGATCTGGAACGGTGACCGCATGTGGCTGGTGGAAATCCAACAACCGGACATTGCCGTCGTGCGCTCTTATACCCCTTTGCCTCTTTATTTCATGAAATCTGAGTACACCCGCCTGGGTGAAAAGAAACCGTTGTTGCGGGTGATTAATAACGATAGTGATGACTACGACAAGGGTGGTACCATGTGCTTATATGTGAAACGGTATAAAGATGGTGAAGTTCTGCGGTATATCACCTCTCGCAATATTGGTGATGAACTCCTTTTGAGGGGCCCCAATATCGATTACCAACTCCCATACCATCCGATCAAATCTCACCAACAACGTCCCGTTTTCAGAGATTTACCACTGAAGGTAGAAGCAGAAAATGGCATTGAAAACATTTACAAACGGTTCCAATTGCCCCCCATGGACAATATGGTGTTCTACGGTGCTGGAACCGGGATTGCCCCCATGCTTCAGGTTCTTTTCTCTCGGAACCCCTATAGAGGATTTGTCACCCTCCACTATTCAGCAAGAAATACTGGGGAGTTGGGGGCAATGGAAAGGTTCCTTTTTTTCTTGGAAAAGTTGGATCGTGCTAACGTAGTCTACCATTACGATTCCAACAAGACATCATTGCGAAAACAAGATTTTGTTTCTCCCGCAAAGCCAAACTATGAAAGTGGGATGAGACTTGAACTGCAAGAAAAACTGGCAGAGAAACGGGGCGACACGTCAGCTGCAGAGAAACTCAAGATGAGAATGGCCATTTTAGAAGAAGAAGCGTCCCAAGCTCCAGTCGAAGTGGAAACTGAAAGAACAACCTTCTATGAGAATGCTTTGGCTCAAGCCAAGGATAGCCAAGGACAAAAGAAACAGCCACCCGCCTGGGCGGTTTCTTGTGGTCCAACGGGCTATTTGGACTACGTGTCTGGAAGCAAGGAATTGGCCACCGGAAACCAAGGCCCAGTGAGTGGTGAACTTGGTAAAAGGGGATGGGACAACTCCAACACCTTTAAACTACAATAACTGTATATAGCAAAAATAAACTAATCCCGTTCCCTTATCGCGCCTACCTAAGTAACTGTTATTTCCAATTTCGAAGCAAAATGAAGCAAAATGCGTTGCACATCTCGGTGCTTTGCACACAGCTCGACCAAATCCTTCAAGAGATCTTTTTTGTTCTGCTTCCAGAGCAAGTCGCAAACTTCAAAAAGTTTCGTCTTCAATCCCAATTCACAAATACGGTGGCTGTAGGCAATAAAATGCTTGTGGAATTCTGTGGTTTCCCCAAGCAACTCACACACCGCCATCCGGTTTTCCAAGTGGGAAATGGAAATGACGTTTTCCAAGTTTTCAAATCCTTCCTTCATCATCATGTTTTTGTTGATTTTGTTGAAGTACTTCCCCCTGCCTGTTCTTGTCTTGCGTAGAATTTCGTCGTTAGTGCGATGTTCCACCAAATCAAGGATCGACGAGTCGGTGCCAGTGACATCGGTATCCTCATTGGAATTCCAATAGTGCGAACCAAATAGCCACCACAGTTCGGAAATTGTTTGCCACACCCCCATGTTTTGGTTATACAAATAGCCTGACCCATTATTCAAGGTGACGACAGGAACCCCCAGGTTCGACACCAGGCACATGGTGATACTGGCTCCCTTGGAAAGACCATCTTCAGAAAATTTGTTTGATAAATCAAGCAACGGTGCGAGATTTGTATTGAGCTTGAGTGTCTGCTGCACCACGTCCCATAATAACAACTCCCCAATCGAAGTCACCGCCATGAGGTATGGCCCTTGACTCTCCAAAAACAGCACTGGAGCACCGAGCACCATTGGTGGTATCATCCGCCGTCCCGAAATGGTGGAGTAAGTAAGGATTTGCCCGTCAGACGCACATATGGCCCAGAAATTAGCCGACTGGGTCACCAACTGCACGTATCGGGGAATAAAGTCGCACCAGATTTGTTTTTCTTTTTTGAAATACGAGATTCTCGTAGGTTTGGTTTCATTACCCGAACCATTGCGAATGTCCAAAGTTCCCTGAGGTGTTTCCACCAGAATATTCAACCGGATCTTAGGGGTGGCAAGTCTCACTTTGGCGAATGCCGTATTAGGATTAACCACCACCTGGCCAATAAACTTTATTGGCTCCAAATCGCGCTTGAGTTTTTTGTTTGTTCCGTCGTCATTCTTGGTGCGTTTCACCAGTTTTGCCACCGAATCGGAAACCGCGTAACACGCCTTGTTCATTTCCATTGGCGATTTAGGCTGGTCGGTTGATGAGGTGAGGGCACTGTTAGATGGGGGGATGGAAGGAGGGGTGGAGCCATTATTGGAAATTAGCATCGGCTGAACCCGCTTTTTCCCATTCTTGGTGGTTACTTTTTGATTGGATGTCAGTGGAGTCAGCACCACCGTAGCAGGCTGCATCTTTTTCTTCTTCTTTGTAGTGGAAACGACAGTAGTAGTTTCATTAGCCGGGTGAGGATCGGCGTCAAGAACCTCAGGAACAACTTCACCAGAAACCGATTCCTTGGGCTTTTCTTCCTTTATCTCTTTGGGTGCTTCTGGAGCTTCCTCCGGTTGCTGTTTCCGGGGTGTGGCCCCCGTCACTAGGACCACTTCTTCGCGAGTCACATCCATGGCACTCAGTTGATCGACCATATCAATGATTTCGCCCTTTTTGCCCCTACCAGTAGGGACATTGTCATCATACTTGTAATCCATGGGTTTGACATGAACATCGTGGGCTTTCTTCAATACCGCCGCCGTCTCGTCGCTCGCCTCGATTCCCAATTCGTTATCCTCGAATATCGCCACTCCCATCTTCCCCCCGGGTGATACCACTATACAAAGCTTACCATTCGGATGCCATGCCAAGTCCACAAGCGGTTCGGTGGTGATATCAGCCAAGGTGGTTATGGGAGTAGTCTTGGTGGTATTCCAAAATGCCAAGCTACGGTCGATGCCTATAGACGCCACCACAAAATAAATATTGTCACCGCGGTCTTCCCCCTGGTCCGAGGTGAAAATCGTGGGATTGAATTCCACCGCAGTGCATCCCAGGCCATGGCCAACCAATGACACCCGATGGTTCCAGCCATTGGAAAGCGACATGAGCGAAATAAGGGTGGTTTGCTGTTTTGACGCCAGCGGGATTGCCACCAACTCGCCATCTGGAGACCAGCCGATGTGGCGCGATTCAGTGAGCATGGGCACCGAATTTACGAGCTTGGTATTTTTATGGATGAGGCGGAACTTGTAGTTGCCCACACTTGTGTACCACTGGTACACATACACCATAGTATCGTCGCCACACGTCACCAAGTAATTATCAGTAGGATCAAACGCAAGCAGTCGCTGGACCACGGCCTTGTCTTTAGTCTTGTCAAGAGTCGTCAATTCCTGGACTGTCTGTCTCATTAAATCGTAGATCCACACCTTAGCGTCGTCAGTACTAAACGCAAAAATGTGGCCATCCGGCGACCACGAAATCAGAACGATGCGGGGCCTCGATGTTCGCTGGACCAAGGGGTAAATCTTTTTGGGGGGGTCGTTTGCCTCAAGATTATAGTACCAAAGGTAACCATCGTCATCGCCAAATACCACCGAGTTGTTGGTAGGCTTTATCCGTACCACTTTGATCGGTGCCGAGTGAGAGACGACTTTCGGGTCTAGCACCACGGTGCTGGGAGTAATCAGATCCAGCTTGTAGATACATAAAGAGGTGCCACCGGTCACAACATAATCGCCGTTTATATCAATTGTCGCCACCCCCTCCTCGGTGTCTAGGAGGGTAAACCTCATGGTATAAACTAGTAGTGGTGTGTCGCGAAAAAGTTTATATCCTGCACTCAGCCCGACAATATCTTCCGCACCAACTAGGCCAAAAGAGATCCATCGACTAGCCATGGGGGATGAGTATGTGGCGGACACGCTGTCCGAGTTTACCGAATATTGGATCGATTTGTTCTTAGGGATCAAGGGTAATGAATACTTTTGTGATATTGACGACGAATACATCAGAGATCGCTTCAACCTCACCGGGCTTAACCAGGAGGTGTCGAAATTGCTGGTGTTGATTGATATTATCACCGATATAAACGATATTGAAAACCACCCAGTTGAGTCGCGTGACCAGTTGGAGCAGAACGCCCGCATGTTGTACGGTCTTATCCATGCCCGTTACATTTTGACGCTGCGGGGGTTGAATAAGATGTTTGAGAAATACCGCCAGGGCGACTTTGGCTACTGTCCCCGGGTCCACTGTCAGTTACACCCGCTTTTGCCTATCGGGCTTAATGACCAGCCCAAGGTGGCGCCAGTAAAGTTGTACTGTGCCAAGTGCGAGGACTTGTTTAACCCCAAGCTGGGCCGCCACCTGGTGGTGGACGGTGCCTATTTCGGTACCTCTTTCCCGGCCATGTTTTTCCAAAACTTCCCTCAGGCCATCCCCATTCATCTGAAGCAAATGTATGTACCTCGCGTGTTTGGGTTTAAGCTTCACGAATACTCAAAGTTGAATAGGTGGCGGGAGTTGCAACGGGAGCGGTTAGAAAAGAGATTGAAGGATAATGGGATGAAGGTGGATGACGTTTCGGGGGGGTTCATCACTGACCAAGAAACCACCTCTTAGGGATCCCCCATGGGAAACCCTATGAGGATACCAATATGGACACCAATATGGATACCACATGTGTATCCCGGTTGAACGGTTGATGGAGTAGCACCAACTCAAGTCGGTTTGTAATGTCCGTCAACGGCGTCGCTGGATGTCGCATGGGCGCCATTTGGTGGAAGAATGATATGAAAATCGGCAATATACGAAAAGAAATAGCAATGTAGAGTTGGTGGTGTCGCCATAGTAGTGTCTACAGTATAATTTACCGTTGCTGTCATATGGGTACTTACATAAGAACTAACGACTGCTGTGCCCATATTGGCATCACCAGTGACAGACTATTGGATCATGCGATGGTATTATGCACGGGAGACAAACCCCCCCAAAGATTGCCCCATTTTCACCTTTTGCCCTACATGTAAGTCAAAGCGGAAATTATCGGGAGCTTCAAATACAAGCACCACTGTCGACCCCAACTTGAAGCCACCCATTTCTTGGGCCTTTGTTAACGGAACCCCTCCCAACAATTTCAGAGCGTTGGTGTAGGTGGCTTCGTAAACGGCGTTCTTCTTTAACTTTTTCTTTTGCGACGAAGTCGATGACGACAGCAAGGTCGTCACCTCCAGCTCCAGTTCCGACAAAAGTGGGGTGTCCTCGTCAATAATTTTCTGATAATGATCACTTTCGTATTTAGTATTGGTCTTGAGGTCCTTGTCAAAATTCACCACAATCGACCCCACGTTGGTGGCCCCCACCGGGATCATCGAGAAGAAGCCATATTTCCAGTACCCCAAGAGGGCCACTCGTTCATTCAACACAAAAAGGCCCTGTAAAGTCTTTTGGAAAAATGGAGCCACCGAGAACAACTCGCCGATAAAGTGGCGTCTCAACGTCGCCACCCAATTGGTTGGAGAGTGGTACCGGTGGTAGTCCCCGGGGGCCAAGTAGATCACGGCAAAATACAACTGTTTGTTTTCCGACGCCTTCAAGTCGCTAGGGGCTAATTTACGCGCCACCGCCATTTCGGTGCGTTTCAGCGGTTTCTCGGCAGTGCCATCGCCGTTATCCATATACTCAAGCTCTTGTAGGACGGAATCGTCGCTTTCACTATCCGCCACCTCGTCGGCCAGGTAGGAAATTCCGTTGATTTCCGCGAATTCCTGGTGCTGGGAGTGGATGGTTTCGTCATCATCCACCTCGTCGGTGAAATCAAGATCATGAGAGGGCACCGCCAACCGCGTCCGCTTAAGCCCCAATAACGCGTCTACGGAATAGGTCATACCCTTGACTTGTTCGATTTCCCCATCCTCAATCACCCCAAATGACAACACCTTCCCGTCGGAAGGCGATACAAGATCGTCGTCACTAACAGGTCGCACTCCGGGGCGAAGTTGCCGGTAGAAAAACTCACCCAAATTGGGATAAGTGGTCAAGTCGGGCTCGTCCATTTCCAGTAAGTTTACCCCAAACAATTTGGAGTAAAGTCTGTACAGCGGCAGCCGGATCCAAACGGGCAAGGTGATTGAGTTGACCAGACCCCACGCCCGGGAAATCGCCTTAAGAGGCAACGTCAGATACATATACAAGTGCCACGACTGGGGCTTGATCCGGTATTGGTCATATAGCCCATCTTCGTCTTCGACCTCTCCCCGTTCGTACCGGATTTTCGCAGCCACTGCACCTAACACTACCGATAAGGAGGTAAGCGTCCACCACTTGATAAACTTACGCTTTTGCTGTCTCTTCTGCCGAGCCTCCTGGGAAAAGAATCGCCGTTTCGCCAGAGAAAACCCTCGAGAAGGGATAAAGATATACGGCAACGCCTGCGACCCGGGGATTCTGGAAAACGCCTGGCGCAGAGGACGAGGGATTCTGGGCATGCGCTTCCGGATCGTCAGGAACCGCCGCTGCTGGGGCCGCTGGGGCCGGATCGCGGCTAACTCTGCCTGGTGCAGCGCCCGCAAGAGAGGGTGGTCGATATCTAACCGCTGTTGGCTGCCATATGCAAACGGCTTGGTTCGAGGAGTTCTCCACGCCCGCATTTCTTTCAAACTGGTTTCTGCCCAAGAAGGATACGATTGAAGAAACCGCACGCGATTCGAAATTTTGTCATCGGCCGGGTAACTGGGGCTCATAGTGCTTCCTAATTGGGAAGGGGATAAAAAGGGGAATACCCAGGGCAACGGCGACACCATATTGGTTGGGAATAATGGCGCCGTGATTGGAAACGATACGATAGCAACAACTTCGAACTAGCCGAGGTTATGTGCAATTAAATGCTTACGTGTAACTTTTATATAATGAAAAATTATCGAGTTGACGACCCCACAAACGCGCACCGCACAGTGGCTTGCCTACTCGGAGCCACTGCTGGGGGCGGCCAACGTCCACATTGTTTCCCGGAGGTGGCAGATAAACCGGTTGGATACATAGTGAAGTCCTTCTTCGTTGGCCAAGTGATGGTTGGCAAACGCGAGCATGAGCTTCAAGTTCCAAATATCATCGACTCTCGGTTTACGAGCCCGGTGATACCAATCAAGTTTATCGTCAATAATGTTCCACAACAGGAGACCCCGGCTGTCGTTGTCGCTGTCCTCAAATACCAACGCTTGTTTGGCAAACGTGTCCACATGGCTATAAATATCAAACTTGAACCTAGACGGCCAGGGCGACGGATCTCCAGTATCGGCTTGGAGCAGCTTATTCGCCACCAGAAGAAGACGGGAAATGGTGGGTAATAGCAGGGAGTAGTTACGCCGTTTGGTCACATATAATGTTTTCGTTTGTTTGAAGCGATCCAAGTACGCCAGTTGGAGGGAAAAGTCCACCTCCACTCCAAAGTAGTCTGCCAGCTCGGTGGCGAGCGAGTGGAGGTTATTAAATGTAGGCACCAAACAAGGCAGCACCAACCGTTTAACCTCGCCGTCTCGGGTGGTTATTTTCACCGGCACTTTACATGGCTTATTGGTGGCGACATCTCTGACTACGAGACACCGCGGCTCCACTGCCAATGCCCAAAAGTATCGTAGCGCTTCCAAGTGGATGTCCCCTTCATCGGGGCGCAGCAGGAACACGGGGTATAGGGCAATAACGATATTGGCCACGGCAAACGGGGTGTTAGCCACGGCATACTGGCCGCCGCCCAAAAACAAAAACCCAAGCGCCAAATTGGTTCCCAAATACGTCCCGTAGCTCATATTTACACTAGTGTCGTGGTACATAGCTCGTAACCGGCGTAACGTTGCCAAATCGCCCGACCCGGCCATAATCACCGCTAGCCCCAACCCAAGTAGCACTTGCACCGCAAGCGCCCCTTGGTGAGCAATGCGCTGGTCGTAGTTATTTGGGGTAATTGCTGTCATCGCCATCATTGCTTCCATAAAGTGTAACAACGTGTCGCGGGCGCCAGGGTCGTGGGTCAGGGCGTAGCGTACCGCCATCGCCATACACGTTCCCCCAATCAAATTAAAGTATGCCAAGTAGTCCAGATTAAGCTCATAGCGGCCCTGGATCCCCGCCGGAAGCTGTGACTTGACCCACGTCACCAGGTTGCCAATCAGATCCCACATGATAAGATGGCGGGCGAGGCAGCGGAGGAGAAGAAGATCAGGCCGCACATAATCAAGCAACTGCTCAGTTGCGGGCACCTCCAACTTGGCAGCAATGGTGCGGTCATTGGTCTGCAAGTATATAAAGGCAATAGCAATAATCGCCCCCGCACACGACTTGTCCAATTCTTCTGCTACCTGGAAGTCTTTCATTGCCGTGGCCACCACCATAAGCCGGTCCACAACATGGGTATCGTTGAGTCCCCGCAAATCGTTCCCTTTGGCCAAGTTGACAAGACCAAGGGCAATGCCTGCGGATAAGCGATAGCCTTCGTGGATGGTTTTCTGGCCGTTTTGGTGGACATAGCCCATTATTTGCGACAATAGAATTTCCAGCATTCGACGGTGCTGACTTTCCAAGTAAAGAAGACCAATACCTACCAACCCCGCCAGCTGGACGTTTACAGGCACATTCAAGTCGTTGGCGCCGCGGGGGAGGAGTGCTAGCGCGTGCACAGACAAAACTTTGGTTAGTTTATTGTCCATTGTGCCGCGTAACGACGCTGCCATTCCCAAAAGAAGCCCCACCGATGTGAGCGGGTGTTTAGGGCCTAAGTAGTTGTAAATGTGCCACTCTTCAAGTTTCCGTAGGTGGCCATTAAGACCCAATCCTAAAAGAAACCCAGCGTGCTGAGCATTAAGATCAGGGGGCTTGTTGAAGATAATCCACGACCCATTAATCCCCTTGGCTTCGGTGGAGATCAGAAGCCCCGCCAGCACCCCATTATGGAAGTTCCCCCAGTCCATTATTAACGACGGCACTGCGTCGTCGGCGAGTACAATGTTGGTCATGGTGGGCGTCACCAACGTTGTCAAATTGAACTTGGCTATGGGGAACTTTTCCGTCACCATCGGCGTTCTGCCGGAATAGAAGAGAGCCGCCCGGCCCACGGGAATTGTCAACGTGCGCAATGCCACTATCCGGGCCAATTCCCGCTGTAACACTACAAGGGCGTATTCAGCAACCCCTTCTTCCACTTCCAAATGGGCTGTTTGTGTTTTTGTCTGGTGGAGAAGCAGGGTGATTTCAAAATAACGCCGGTCGTAGTCAAACATCAACTTGGTGATTCCCATTCGATCGGCCTCGGCCTGGCCGTCCCACGGGGAAATAACGCCAACATCATCACTAAGGACAGAGCCAAGCAAGTGCAGGATGGGTTTCTGGTCGCCCCGTTTGTGGTATGTCGGGTTTGTCTGGGGATTAAGCAGAGATAACCCCATAATGTCGGGGCGGTCGATTAACTGAAGCGCGGGGTTGGTCCATTCAAAGGCGGGGTTTTCTTGGCAAACCAGAAGCGCTTCTTTTAAAGGAAGCACCACCCCGGCAGGATACATATCCAAATCGCCCAGAGTGAGTCCCATGTCGGCCATGGCTTCTACAATGGCATTGGCACCATAATCATTGGCAAAGAGTTCAAATAATCGAAGAACTTTAGCTGTTCTCGGAATAATCTCCATATTCACCCCATCACTCTCCTCGGTTAGATGGGAAAACATCGTGTAGTGGACGCGGTCGCCAAAAACGCTTGTCAACAGCTCGAAAATATTCGGTGGCGTCTCAAATAATTCGCTCGAAAGAAACCGTACTTGGTGGTCGACGTGCTCGACAAAATAATATTTTGTCCACATCAGAGGCCACCCCATCCACTCCGTCAATTGGGCTAGCAATTGGCCAAGTCTGGCGGTGTCCTCCGACGCAAGCATGTCGAGACGGGTATCTTCACGGATCAAATGGAGGGCTACAGTAATAAAGGGAAGCAAGTCACCTAGCTGGTAGTTAAAGGGGTACTCCTCACTCAATTTACGCGCCTGGGGTAAAAGACGCGTGATGGGAGTATGTTCCATCACGCCATTCTCAGGGAGAATGATCGCCAACATCGTAATCACAAACGCCTCCCATTCGTCGTTGGTTCGACTCATCATGGTGGCGGACCGCCAAAGCATGGCAACAGTGTCGCTGATGTTTGCCCCCGCAAGATATTGAAACGCTGATAGGCACCGTTTGAGCACATTCAGAGTGGGGGAAAGCGTCAAGGTAATGGCTGAGACTTCCTTGCCACTTTTGAACATGACGGTGTCGTCGCAGGATCCCACGATGCGGGTGATGGGTTTGGTTACATGGAACGGAGGCGACCGTATGTCAACAAACGGGTTGATTAAGTGGAATGTGTGGGGATCGGTGGCAACTAGCAAGTAGGATGATGATGAATTGTACACAAAGCAATCAATACACTCGATAGTGGTGACGGTGGGGGAACCAGTGGACATCACCGGCAATCGGTAAGCGTAGACGGTGGCGGTGTGTTTTGCCCGGTTCATAACCACCACCGCTTCAAAGTCACTATCCGCTAGACCACACACCTTGATACGGTCAGTGGAGGCGACGGCCATTACCAGTTCCACTTTGGTGAGAATCATATCTTTACGTAAGCTGGGTCCCAGTTTACGATCAGTAAATTCCGAGGTGGTGACAATCCGAGCCATCAGCAGCGCCTCCAGTAGAAGCGTCAGCGTTCGTTTCTTTTCCATGTTTACCAGCGACTGGGCCAACATTTCCGGCTCGTCCTCTAAGATCCGGCTCAGATTCGGGGTCAGAATAAGCACGTGTTTCCGTTTCTTGACAATTCCCGTCGCTCTCAGCCGGGTGCGGACCAGATTACGGATATGGTATATGGTGATGGTGCCATCATGGGGATTAAACGTGGCACAAAGCAGGAGCTTTTTCATCAGCGACGGGTAATAAACAATCGTTTCATGGCTGCCAATCACCAGAGTAGATGATTTAGTCACTGCCCGGAAATCCCCCATGGGATCAACAAGGGTGAGAAATCTCAGGTGAGTAAATTGGGGTGCTTGAGACGCCGCAATTGCCGCTGCCGTGGGAGACGAATCCATCAACGACATGGTGTCTGCTTCCTTTTCGAGAATAATCCCATGCTCAAATGGCTCTGCCTGACGCACGTTAAACGGGAAGCTCACCATGTAGGTGCGGCCATCAGAGTAATATATGTGAGCTGCTTTGGCAAGGCACACAACAAGAGCTTCCTCTGCAAGTTTACAATCTTCATTCTGGCGTTGGGTGTCACTGAATCTGGTATACGCCGCCGATATCACGGGATCATCATACTGTAATCGTTTGAATACAACTGCCCCGGTGATCACCACCACCAGTCGTTTCAGAATTAGTAATGTTCGGTGGTTCCGGAATAGTTTTATTCGGTATCCATTGGCTTGGGAGTATGGATGTTGGATCTCCTGGTGGAGGGAGAGGGCCGGTAGTGTAGCCATAACGCGACGCGACAATAAACATCGTGATGAATTGAGAAGTGTTCCAATGAACGGAAAAGCTTACCAAGGAAGGGAGATTGTTTTTGAGGTGAGAGATGGTTTGCAATTTCATATGGATGGTTGGTGATTGGGTTTGTAATTGTCAAATATCCTCGTAGTCGATAATCTTGGTGGTGTCAGGTATGTCTGACTGTTCTGTTAAAAATGTGCTTTATCTCGACAGCGTTACCAGAAGTACCAAAACGTATCATAAATGGAACTAAAGTTAAATGCAAATCCCTTGAACCAATATTAATGAAAATTGTTCTTGAATCGCCAAGATTGATGGTTTTGCGATTGCTATCAAACAAGTCAACACTTAGAAGTCCATTCGTTATTAGATCAGATTTCCAGCTACCCCTACACGTTATCATATTAGATCTTTACGGGAAATAAACATCCATCCGTTCTTGGGTGTGAAGTGACAATTTGACCCAGCAAAACAGTATTAAGTTTACAGCAATGTTGAGTTCCTCGGTTTGATTGCTACCAACAATGGAATTGAACGATATCTCGACTAAACAATGTTGCTTCTGGTGTCTATTCCTGCCAGATAAGTATTCCCACCAATCTCTGAAGTCTTCTTCCTTATCTAAGATCTTTATCTAAACTGGAGAAACCGTCAGGGTACGTAACCAGATAACATCTTCGCCATCGGGTCAGGTTGTATCCACTGGTTTCCAATGAGGTATACTGTATCATGGTAAACAGTTCTGCATTCGTCGTCATGCTAGCGGCAATTAAGCGATTCCGTCGGTCCGGAGTTCTCGGGCAATAATCTCCATTATTGGCGGCAACCGCCAGGAAATGAAAAGAAATCAAGAGAATAAGATTACCAGTAAATCTCAACCGTTAATTCACCCTCGAATTACAACACCCACTCCGTTCTTCTTGTAATTGCAATTTTCCCCCGCTTTTTTTTTTCTAAGTTGAAGCCATCAATGCATGGGATGCGTGGCTTAACGTTGTAGCCGGAACACCTATATATGGAGATGGCATTTCTATCGATTTCCATTTGAGATCTAAGTTATTGCCCCACTATTAGCACCCCTCATTTCGATTCGCCGATGTTACCATATGTCATGACTACCTGTACATAATGCAGCAGCCGCACACGCAAGGATTTTACAAGAAAAAGTGCCACACTCCACACAACCAAACACTGGACGCTAATTTTACCTACGGTGAAGGGAAATAATAAACTAATATGAGTCGTGGGGGTTCCGGCAATATCTTGCACTCTCAACATGCTCTGGCCCATCACTCCCAAAACAACCACAACCACAACCACCACCATGGTCACCGTCGGGCCCTGGTAGGGGCGCTGTTGGCTAGTGGAGACCTCCAATCGATTTCGCTGGCGGGACTGATGAAGGTACAACCTATTCGGCTGAATCCTCTTCGCCCGGTGGCGCTGAATCGCCTGGGGATCTTCCCCACCACTCTGAATCGTCTGGGGTCGGGATTGGCCCCAACTCTACTGAATAATAAAAAGGTTTACTACTCCACCGGCCGCGGGGGTGCGGGTAACATAACTACTGGTGAAGCCCCTCCCCTGCCGAAGATAGTTGCCCAAGGGGAAAATTACCCTAAACTCCACACCGCCTATGTATCAACCGGTCGTGGTGGCTGGGGGAATATGGTGGGCAACTCTGACCCTGAATTGACTCGCAAGTTACAAGATGTTGATGGTAAACCCGAGCTCGCAGTCACGCCTCTGAATAAGTCATTCCTGGTTGGCCGTGGGGGGTTTGGTAACATCACAACTACTAAACTGAGACAATCGCAAAATCTGAATTGCATGGCAACTCAAGTTTCGCCTGAGGCGAACTTGTATACCATCCTGTCGCATGGAAATGAATTAAAAAAGAAGCGGAACAAGTCGTTCCTCGGAAAGCTCAAAGACTACTTCTCTTAGCCTCATGTTATGATAGATGAATGAATGACAATACACTACTTCAAGTATTCGCCACTTTCTTTGAAATGCGTAGCTGTCGCAATGTAATCACCCATTAACTTTGTGAAAACAGTCACCTTCATGGCAGTTCATCGACGGCCGCGTAGTCTAGTTGGTTATGACGTATGCTTCACACGCATAAGGTCCCCGGATCGAGCCCGGGCGTGGTCATTTTTTTGGTGTGTGGGGCTGATTGGAGGTGATGTACTACCTAAACAAAAACGAGCTATTCTTGACTAATGGGACGAGTTGCTCTTATTTTTCTACTTCTCTTTGAGCAATCAGGGCAATACCATGTCTCCCCGGTTTGAGGAGATGCAGTAATCCCTACACAACCCCAATGGAACAAGATGAACGCACACTCGGGATTATCACAACTAATTACATTACCAAATTTCTGTCGTCCACAATAGCAAATCACTTCGTTTGATGTAAACTCCAATTTTTGGTCCCGGATTTCCCGCTGAATTTCAGTAACTTTATCATAGAGAGTATCCAACTGATGGAATAAACTCAGTTGTTGGCGTTCAATGTGGTTTAAAATGTGTACAAGCCCTAAATCCTGTCCACCTCTTTGTGCTTGTGCCGCTACTTCAATAGAGTGTGCAGCATCGGCCATAACTTTTTCCATGGTTTCTTGTATTTTTCTCAGTTGAACCTCTAATCGCCCTGCCCATTCTAGTACAGTGTTTGTATCCTGTTTACATGGTGAACATTCTGGGTGGGAGTCACTTCGAGGGGGATCATGGCCCCGAAAGGCGAAATCAGGCAAGTCGAGGTCATCTTGATCATCTTCCCGTTTACAAAAGAGAGCCATGAGATTTTAAAACAAGGATACTTCGTGAACTAATAGGCAAGAATTAATCTACAGAATACGATTCCTATATATATATTGTTGATGCAAGTGGCATCTGGTGATATGGCATCGTGTAGACAGCCGCACTGGTTTCCATCCCGCATCTTATGTATGAGTTGACGACCTTGCTCCGTAAGAAGGTTAGGGTCATTACCACAGATGCTCGGCTCTTCGAAGGGGTGCTAGAAGGTAGTGATAAGCAGTCCAACCTTGTCTTGGGTCATTGTATTGAGCGGGTAGTTGGTGGAGGTGATTACCAACAGCTTGAGTTGGGGGTATACTTTTTGCGAGGAGGGATGGTGGTGTGTGTCGGGGAAATCGATGACAAAGAAGATATTAATTGGAAGAATGTAACCGGTGAAAAGCTTCGTGATACCAAAAACCCCTTATGAGATGAGCCTACGAAAATTATGATACTTTATAGACAAATACATATTCTGTTCAGTTTGTGTTAACCCAAGGAATGTTGGCCTGATTCATCTTCACCGCTAATTCCAACAAGTAATCAATGGCTTCATTGTACACCTTGGCCTTCCACACTGTCTCCCCCCATACGTAAATCCCATGGCGTCTCACCAACACCGCCGATGTCCCTGGGTACTCCTTAATAGCTTGTTGAAGAGTGTCGGTTAAATCCTCTTCGTGAGGGGTATTGTCGATGATAGGAATCACCAATTTATCGTAGTACTCCATTGACCCCACTTTTTCAACCTTCCCCGTCTCTTTATTCACTGCCAACTTCGGAAGCGCCTTGATTTGTTCAATATGGGAAATTTCAAAGGTCTTGTCACACAAAAGAGTCACCATCACTGCCGCTTGGGAGTGGGTGTGAATACAGGCACCAGCATCTCTCATCTTGTAACAACTCATGAACAACGGGGTGCATGCCAGCGGCTTGTACTTGTAGTTCTTGGTCAATTCAGCTGGAACGTCGTTGGGCGACTTGAGCAACTTTTCATTGGGCAATTCAACGACAAACATTTCCCAAGGCCGGATCCGTTCTTTTTGCACCCCCAGCGGGGCAATGTATACAATATTGGGGTTCGGCCCTTCGACATCTCTAATCGAAATACCGCCGCCGGTGCCAGTCACCCAATTATTGTCGTAAAACAATCTGCACAATTCACAGATTAAATTGGCGGGGTGATTGGGATCATCATATTCCTGGCCGTTCTCAGGTTTGCCAGATTCAACGGGGTGGGTACAGTGACAGGGAGCAGACATGATCCACGTGCGAGGTGAAGAATGGGAATAATTAAGTGAAAGCCACAATGACGTGACGGATTGATACTGACGTGATACAAAAGCTATTTACATGTAGAATAGCCAGTATGTCGATTTTTTTCATCTAGGTAGTGTAGTGTCATTTGGGCTGCATTCAACATTAATATTATTCACAGTGGGCTCGAGTCGGGTGCGAACTTACGGTTTTATGTTGAACATTATGTGCCAAAAGGATTACTAGTAACGCAGTTTAGGGATTAAATTGAGGTATAATGCCAATGGTCTTAGAAATTTACTTTCATATTTTTCTGGATTTCCGAAATTTCCCTTTTTCCATATTTTCACAAATTGACAAAATGTGATAGTAAATCCCTCAATAACAAACAGTTCTTTAGATATCGATCCACTCTCATCTACTACAATCCGGCTTGTGTCTCGTTTTAACCATGTTCAACAAACCTTCATTTTTGGGGCACTTTGTTTCTGATTCGCACGACCAGTCGCCACTAGTCTCACTACGCTATGTCGGGATTGGAACAACTGTTATTTCAGCTCAAGTTCACCGCCAAGCAGCTCAATCGGCAGGCAACCAAGGCGGCTAAAGAGGAACTACTGGAAAAGGCCAAGGTAAAAAAGGCGCTCACACAGGGCAACAATGACATTGCCCAACTTTATGCACAGAATGCCATCAGAAAGGCCAACGAAAGGGTCAATTTGTTGCGGTTGGCGCTGCGTATCGATGCTGTGGCCCTGAGAGTGCAAACTGCGGTGACGATGCGACTGGTTACAGGGAATATGACCCAAGTTATCCGTGGCATGGATAAGGCATTACAAACGATGAATTTGGAAAGGATTCTGTTAGTAATGGACAAGTTTGAAACGCAATTTGAAGACTTGGATGCGCTGACCAACTATTATGAGGCTACCACTAATAATGTTAGTGCATTGACCACACCTCAAGAACAAGTCGATGACTTGCTAAGTCAAGTGGCAGACGAGGCTGGCATTGAAATGAAACAAGGATTGAATGAGACCAAGGTAGAAATTAATGCCCCGGCGGTAGGGATTTCTGAAGAAAAGGAGGACAAGTTGGCGGAAAGATTAAGAGCCCTTCGTAATTAGGCGCCCGCAGATAATTAGTTAAGCGGCAAATAAACATACAGATTATTCTTTTCTTAACCGGACCGAATCAATTCCGTTCCGCTATCAAGTTTGAAAATATAAACAAACCAATCCATACGTTCAAATTGCCCACCACTTTCTCTATCGTTGTTTAGAATTTGCACTTTATGCTCTATTTCATCGCACATCAAGGACATTATTAGCCGACCAAGCCCAAGTATACATTTTAACCTTTCATCATTCTGGACCGGCCGGGCACCAAAGAATACTTTATCCGAGGCCCGGAGCTCGGCTAGGTGACATATTGGCGTCATGGTACCTCAAGAGTAATGGTTTTGTACAATTTTTTGCCGCGGCAAAGAAGTCGCGGTTTTAGGTTAGACTTTGCTTCGGACCTTACTTGTACGATTCAGAATAACTTCGATCATACTGAAAAAAATCCTTTTGCTGTTTGCGTGACCAGCATTTGCTAATTTTTGACTTTCCTATGTTTCAGTTTAATTTTGATCCAACTGATTAATTCTCTCGTAAAAATATTCGATGTGCGCGATGGTTCCTGGCATGAAGCACGAGGCGAAGAAACTGATTAAAAAACCAGGAACTCAGACTACCACCCCAACTCTTTCCCGTTGATGAAACCCTCACAATTTATTCGTCTCCATTCAGGCCCACTTTCCGGGGAATCTGATGATAATTGTTATCAACAAGAATACTTCCATTTAGTTGTCTATTGTTTCCTAGATAACTGTATTAAAGAACTAACCGGGTTATCATAGATACCTATTATGTCAAATACCTTTTATGATATTAACCAATCAAATTATTTGAGGATTAACAGGAGAATAACCCAACGATTCACCTCGATTAGGCAGGTAAATTTGTTTATTAGATTTCGCAAGCAAGCTTAAGATGCGCTCGCTTTGACGTCCTTTGCATCAGCATTACAGAGTAAGTTAATTAATTCTTAGGAAGTAACGAAATTAATTTAAATACTCTCTGCCCTTCGGAAAAAGGAGCTAGCAAACGCACACACTGTTTTCTCTCACTCTGTGTTAATTTCTACTGCTATGACTGCCGTGGTTTTCGGAGCCAGGTAAATGACCGGTGTTTTGATCGAGTTTACGGATATAAGCTGGCCCAACAACGATATGGAAATTTTCTGCCTCTTACAACCCATAATGGAAAGCCTCTTTTGAATGGGAAATCGACAATGACAACCTATGGAATGGTATTATTGCCACTTTGACCTTCAATGTACATACAGTAGTGGCCCTCAGACGACGCCTTGATTTTATTCGAAGCCTCTTGATTTTTTTTGGCAAAACGCTTGGCTGATATTGCCGCGGCAGACAATGCACAGTTTTAGGTTGGACTTCGCTTCGAACCTTGATCTTACGATTGAGACTGACTTCGACCAGGTTAAGAAAACTTGAATATTAAGGTTCTCTTACAATGAGTAGCTATTTGGTTGACTGTTGTATGCCTCCGGCTAATTTGATCAAACTGCATGTTTGTTTCTCTCGTTAAAATATTTGATGTTCGCGATGGTTCCTGACATGGAATAACTTTTTCCAAATGGAGACGCATGGGGCGAAGAATCTGATTAAAGGACGACGCGCTCCAACCACTATTCTAACTTTTCCCGATCAATTGATGGGCCCATCGTGATACCTTAATTTCAAGCAAAGCCTACATCATTCTGGTGGAAATTAGATAACGATTCTTCTAAACAAAAATAGTTTCATTTAGTTCGTCTATTTATGCCAAGACAAATATAGTGATAGGCAAAGACGATTCTGAATAGCAAAGGTTATTACTAATACACTATCAAATAATTTGCGGATTGACAAGAAAATGACCCCACCTGTCTTCACCTCGAAAAGTCAGGTAAACATCTAGATTCGAATTAAGCAGCATGCATACGCGCTCGCTTGGGCGTCCCTTGCATTAGCAATGCATAGTGATATTTATTAAATAGAAATTCACAAAAGTAAATATAAATACTCTCGGCCCGTTGGAAAAAAGAGCCAGCAACCTTTACCCACCATGTTCTCTCGCTCTGTGTTAATTACTGCTGCTTTGGCTGTTGTGGCATCTGCCAAGGATGTCAATGGTGTGTTTACCGAGTTTAAGGATATCTACTGGTCCAACAGACAAACCAAGCTTTTCGCCGCTCCTTACAACCCGGCATGGCAAGCCACTTTTAAGTGGGCCATCGACGGTGACAAGTATGAGGCTGGTGACGTCGTCACCTTGAACTTGCCTTGTGTTTACCTGACTCCCTCCGACGATCCCCACTTTCAATTGCAAGCGGAAGACCAGTCTTTTGCCGATTGTATTTTCTACAACGGTGAAGATAGCAAGACATACTCGGAAGTCAAGTGTACACTTACCGATGCTGTTACTCCTAATGTCAGAACTCTGGGCACGGTGACTCTTCCCTTGTTATTCAACGCTGGCTTTGGTCCTAGTAATGAGGACACCACGTGTGCCTCTACTTTCGGTGACTCTGGCTTTCAAACTGTTACCGCCTCGGACGGTGGTAACAAGTTGGAAAAGAAGGCGTTCTTTATTTCTCCTTTGATCAAGGCCAAGGAAGCCCTTCGTCGGGCACCTGCTGGAAAGTACCAAACACACTATGCCACCAGTGACAGCTGTCCTGATGGGTATGAAAATGGTATCCTTGGGTTCAAGACCCCCAAGGACATCCAATGTGATGACGTTAAATTTGCCTTCACCAATGAAATTAACACTTACGGTTTCCCGCAAGATGTTGCTTTCAACTTCGAACACTCCATTGAATGTCTGAACAACTACGTCCAACTCAAGTATGGTGCCTTGCCCGCTGGCTACCGTCCCATTCTCGTCGCTAAAGAAAATAACGAGGGCAGATCCAACACTTTTGTTACCTACACTGACTTGTACAACTGTAAGTACGCCAAGAAGTTCCTTGGTTTAGAATTCTCTGGTATCGGTTCAAGATTCCGGCTTTTCAATGACTACAAGAGTGGCCATACCGCTGTTGATGGTAAGGTGGCTTACTTGGTCGGCGATAATGTTCTGGGTGACAAAGAAAACACCCTGGCTGTTCCTACTTCTACTGAAACTGCTGCTCCCACGACCGCTACTGGCCTGGTGCAAGATGTTGAAACTGACGAGGGTATTCCCTTGACTGAAACCCTGGCCATTCCTACCATTAGTGAAACAGAAGTGAGTGCAAACCCCACCGACGAAGCATCTGCCGAACCCACCACTGCTTTGCCCACTACTACGAATGAAACGACCACTCAAACTTTGCCCACCACTACTGAAAAGCCTACTGACGAAACTACCACTCAAACTTTGCCCACTACCACTGAAAAGCCTACTGACAAAACCACCACTCAAACTTTGCCCACTACCACTGAAAAGCCTACTGACGAAACCACCACTCAAACTTTGCCCACTACCACTGAAAAGCCTACTGACGAAACTACCACGCAAACTTTGCCCACCACTACTGAAAAGTCGTCAGATGAAACTACCACTCAAACTTTGCCCACTACTACTTCTAAAACTGCTGAACCCACTACTTCGTCTCTGACTGAAGTTCCGGTTCCCACCGTGACTGTCACCAATGAAGTTACTGTCACTAAAGATGTGACTCAATACGTCACCATTACTGCCATCCCCTCTGTTGGCAATTGTGTTGTCCCGGTGTAAGTAATATATGCCACTTGTTTTACGAACCAAATATATTGAACAATCTTAATTTTTATTTTTTATTTTGCCAATCTTTCAAATTAATCTATTTTTATTCGTTAGCACTATTGTAAACTACTGAAATAAGTCATGTCACAGTTATTGAATTCCCCCTTCTGTTGGTGGACCGCCCAGCATGTAAATGTACCGATCTGGTACAACCGTCAGGAAGAATTGTAAAGTTCAAATGTTCAGCATCGTGATACGTTCAAAAGCACCAATTTGGAAGTCGTAAATATTGAATTGAGGCTTATGCCGCAATGCCCATACAGTTGTGGACATCAGGGGACATTTCAATTCAAGCCTCATTGAATTCAATATCTTGAGCAAAATCAACTCTGCTTGGAAGGGTCATTAATAAATTTCAGTTTGTCAATTTTTACTTAAAAATCTACTTACTTGTATATGCTGGCGTAAGCTTAGTAAGCCATGTGAATTAAGATTATTTAGTCAACCTTGATTTGGCTAAACATGCGGCGGATGAAAAACAATGAAACCCCAAACCCAACGGAACCGCAACACAAGAACACCAACAACAGCAGCACCACCGCATAACCCAATGTCAACATGATGGATAAACCCGACAAGTTTTTCGTCCACATGAACGCCAACGCGTGCAACAACACGTACACTGCCGGAGACCCACCGATGATAAGCGACTTCCATTGCCAGTTGTAGTCCTCGAAGCACAAAGTATAGTAGATCATCAACACGGTGATAAGCCCGGTAAGAGTGATCATCAACAAGAAGCAAAAGAACAAGAAGCCAAACATGTAGTAGATACGATTGAACCACAACAGTCTGTAAATGAACAAAAGTTCAAGGAAAATCAGGGCAAACGGAAACAACCCACCGATTAACATGTTAGGACCAAACTTCAAGTACCAGGGCTGTTCGGGAATTTGTCGGGGGATTTGGTTGGTGCGAACCGGGATTTGCAACAACGGCTTCTTCAGTTGCAACAACAGCCCCAACACCGACAAAGGAATGGAAATGACAAACCAGATAAGGACAATGGCGACCATGGTACCGAAAGGAATCGCCCCCGACAGTTGAGCGGCAACAAGGAAAAAGTTGAGCCCGACAATAAACGCAAACACTACCCCAGGCACAAGCACGGGGGTCAAAAACATGTTGATCTTCCAGTTTTCCCCGCCCCACAACCGG
Source organism: Diutina scorzettiae (assembly GCA_030563345.1). NCBI lineage: Eukaryota > Fungi > Ascomycota > Pichiomycetes > Serinales > Debaryomycetaceae > Diutina > Diutina scorzettiae. The sequence goes on from JAKUCB010000008.1 coordinate 209,633, forward strand.
TACAAGTACCCGGAAATGTACGACAGCACGATGGAGGTGATGGTAAACACAATCAACATGAAAGTCAGCAAAGCGCCTCTATTCAGGGGAGACAACAACCCAAGAAGGGCAATGGCAATGGTGACGGTCACCATAAACAAGATTTGCACCCCCAGCCCCACCAACACCGACAACAACATTCTTTGTTGAGGAGGACGGAACACGTCCCCGTGCACCAACTTCCACCCGGTTTCATCGGCAATGTCGTCATCCAAGTTCACGTCATTATAGTTGTCGATATCAGCCTTAAGGGTGCGCATAAAAATGTGGGCAATGATGATCCCCAAGATGATCAGCACTAGGGAAAAGTTCACCAAGGCAAACCATTGGATGTTGGAGTTGTACACGTGCAAGTAGTTGTCCCATCGGGTAGCCCAGGGGGTGTCGGACTCGACAAACTTGACGGAATAAGAAAAGTTGACGGTGGTGTCTTCCGACTTGGAAAGCGCCAATGGCTCTTCCGTGTCATCACAATAGGTTTCGTCGTCAGTTTGTTTCCCCAAGTTATTTATAGATTTCGGACGCACCATCGCGCCCACCACCCGGTACTGATTGTCACTGCGCTTGTGGTACTCAATCTCAATATCGTAATGGTTGTAAAGACTGGCGGGGTCATTTACCGGGTTACCAATCAGGAAGCCATTGGCAAGCAATTTTGAGGTGTCGAAATCTTCGGTGGGCGACACCGGCAACTTGTCAATGATCCAATTGTGACGGTAGCCAGCTCTAATGTTCCGCAACACAAACCGCGCGTCCTGGGCCAGGTACTTGGATTGGCACAATTTTTCACACTTGCGTTCCTGCAACATGTTAATCTTGAACGGGGAGTTGAAAATCCGGTCGCCAAAGATAATCAGCCCCAACAGCTCCAGCTGCTTGATTTTTTCAGCTGGCGCACAGAAGCGGAATTTCGGGTAGTAGTAATCATAGGAGTAAACGTAGGTTTTTTCTTGATTATTGGAGTCGTGCTCAGATGGGGTAATGTGGTTGACCAAAAGGGGGATATCGTCACCAAGCTTGTAGTCCGTAGGGGCTACCCCTGGGAGGTAGAACCCGCAGACGAAACTGGCAGCGAAAAACACGGCCAATAATAATCGCATGGTAAGGAGATGAACACGAAACGCCAGAAGTGTGTTTTTGGGCGCGCCCAGGGGTCACGTGACGGGATATATGTACGAATCCGCGCCAGATCTTGGCATCAGATTGACATGGTGAAAGGTATTGTTTGAAAGGGGCTAGTTTGTGTTTAAAGCCGATGAAAAATAGTTGGGAGAAATAATTGATGGTTTAGAGTAGTGATTATAATATTAACTGGGTTTTATCCAAGAGTGTGGCTATACAAATAGTAGTGAGGTGAGGTTCACTCTACCACCAGTTTCTTACACTGGACAATAAATGCCAGAATCAAACAACAACGCATGACCAAAGGCAGCACTTAGCCACATATTAAATAGAAATAAAGATAACGTGGTTGAATATTACCAGAATCCCGAGGCAGCAAAAATGACCTGCAAAATGACAACTGATGAAGAGTGGCAAATCCCAAGGTGGATAGCAAAACGCGAGGTAAATATTTTTGATATTGGTAACCACCAAAGTATTATACACTGCGGTAAATGGGGTCACTGGATAATGTCACTCCCATCCACACAGAGACACGTCTATAAAGTACATGTGATGAGAATGGCGCCACCTCCAGTATAAGGTTGGAGGTACTTTTCTCATCAACCTTCCCTTCAACTCGCCACGTATCAATGATTCTGGTGGATGGGGCAATTGATGATTTCTTATGGTATACACACACCCCGCATGGTGGTACCCAGGCGGTAAATAGGGTACGATATCATCGTCGTTCACAACGCGAACAAGCCCCACATTAAGCTTTTCGTCAACAAAATTTGTCGGACAAATACGAGACGTGTGAAACGACGCGTCCATGGACCGCGCCATTTGTCGGTTTCCAATTCGCGGCATTGCAAACGCTACCACCAATGGGTGGGAGTCAATGTATTCGAGCGACAAGAGGGTGACCAATGCCCCCCCCAAGGAGTGGCCAACAAACACCAACTGGTAATCGGGATGGGTTTCGACCAACCTGGAAAGAACGGCCCTCTCAGCATCCATAGATGTTACCTTTTCGTAAAACCCTTGGTGTACCATACACCTATCACAAAGCCAATGTGGAACAAACATGATCTTTTTATTATCAGTCCAGTCCTCATCACTAGCACTTCCAGCGAGCACCATCAAGATTTGTTTCCGGTCATGATCAACGCCAATCACCCCCAGTTCCCGATCAATGTAATTTTGGCCGAATCGAAACATATGGACAGTCTCAAATGCAAATGGCCAACCGGGACAATACACCGAGTGGAGGGCCCAGGCGTAATGGACAAAGTCAGCATAATCTTGTGGAAATGCCACCACCAGAACCAACCACACCCAGACTAACATTTAGAAAACCACAGGATATACAACTAGCAATATACACCACGCTCATGGTTTCTTATTCTTACCCGCACCGAGAGTCAGTGTGAAGGCGCAGACATTTTACGGTACATGCATACAAACCACACCGGGGACACCGCAGGTAATCCAGCGAGTTTCCGCAAATACAGCATAACCGAACCTTCAGCTTTTTCATCTGCGGTTTGGAGTTTTTCTTTGATTTTTTTTCCAAGTCGGAAAAATCAACAAACTGATAGCACAGATTCAAAATGGTGTTCACCAGCATCAAATTTCTTTCCTCCTCAAAGTACAGGTTTAAATTCCGCCTCGCAGTCAAGATTTTTTTGGTGGAAGGGGTATTGCCCACACGTTTATCTGCTTCAAACGTTCTCGGCAAGTCAAAAGACGAATCCTTATTGAGATCGGTAAGGCGCTTCAGAACCAATCTTTCTATAGTGATTTGCTGGGCCAGTTTAATCTGAGCTTGGGTTTGTTCTCGGGCTTGGACTTGGGCTTGCATCAATTGGGTGAGGTTATAATTCACCTTAGCCCGCTTGGTAGACGACAGCGGAGCGTCATCATCGCCAAGTGCACGCCTTTGGGGTCTTGCCGTTAAATTAATCGACAGAGAAAAGTACACCGTCAGCGAATTTGGGTTGGTCTTTGGAACTTCCTCAACGAGCATGTAAGATGAGTGGCGAGCCGCACGCGACCGAACGAATTTGGTGTATGTAGTGAGGAAATGGGTTATGGGAAGAACGCCGTTAGAATGGACAATGAGCAGATTTATCGGTATAAGATGGTTTACTTGTTTCATTTAAAGGTAAATTAAAATTGTTGTGCTATTTATAGTGTTCTAGCCCCATATTTGGCCCATACTAATTGGTTGTCTGGTTTCGTCTACTGAATTTCCCCAGGAATCCGATTTTGGCGAGATCTATAATAAAGTGTATACCAGTGGCAGTAACAAAAGTTACACAAACCACACTACTGCATTCAAGCGGGTCATTAGCGTTTACCCCTCACCTCATTACCTTACCTCCTTGGTCACATAAATCGTTTAGTATGAGACACCCTCTCGATCTCCTCAATGTTGATGTTTGGTCACGAATCCTCCAATTGGTCGACACCTCCAGTCATTTGCATTTGATTTGCGTGCTACCGCCAATTTACCCCGCTTACTCCATAGTTAAACTGATTCCTTCCACTATTGATGTCATAGATGACATTCCTCCTATCTTGTACCAGCTGGCGGAAAAGCTAAAGCTAATTGTCACTTGGCGGTATTGGCCACACCGCCAAGCAAACAAGAAAGTTGCTAGTGATCTTGATAAATTAATCAAGACTAAACATATAGATGTACGCATCACCCGTGCCATTGTAGAGTTCCGCAATTATGCCGACCGCCATTGGTACCATCATCCGTTCCAGTTCCAATTCCTTACCCACCTTCTCATGAGGGTCGAAATCAAGGATGCCAGCCTATACATTCCCGATTCCGTCCGCCACCTATCAGTGTCTCTTAGTTCCCGAAGCCAGAACCTCACTTGGAGTGGGGGGGTCCGCCTACACCACCTCCACTTTTACTTTTTCCAATTGAACCATGTCAAGGCTGTAGACCGCCAATTGTTTCCCAACATTAAATACGTGGAAACAACCGCTTGTGACACCGATGCTAACTATTGGATTTCTAAATGCTTTGGTCAAATACACATCAATATTTATTGGCATGGCTGGTTAGTGCGCACCACCATTCCCGCACCATTCCATCATGGCAGAAGAATCGTCAGTAAAAGAAGAGTATGAGTTGTGGAAGAAAAACTGCCGCTACATGTACGAGTTTGTCCTGGAGACAGCGCTCACCTGGCCCTCGTTAACGGTGCAGTGGCTCCCACAACACACCACCAACGGTGAGGGAAACATCGATGCAAGGCTTCTCTTGGGGACCCATACTTCGGGCCAGGACCAAAATTACCTTAAAATCGCCACCACCGAACTCACAGGCGACAAAAACTTGACGGGCGACGGGCCACGAGGCAATGCTCGCATCAAGATTGTCAAGAAGTTTTCGAACCAGGCGGAAATTAATCGGGGACGGGTCCAGCCACAGGATGGCAATATCGTGGCCACCATCAATGGGTTGGGTGAAATTGATGTCTACAATGTTGAAGCCGACACCCAAGCACACTTCACTCCCCACCTGGATAATGGGTACGGGTTGTCGTGGAATCGCCACACCAAGGGGTGGCTCTTGACGGGGTCAGATGATAAGTCGGTGGCGGTTACAAATGTTGATGGTAAGGGGAGTGATGCGACCGTGTTAAAAATAGACGACGCCCACCAGGACATCGTCAACGATGTGCTGTGGCACTTTTTCGACGCCAATTTATTTGGCAGTGTCAGTGACGACAAAACCGTCAAGTTATGGGATCTGAGAACAAGCACCCTGAATGCATTGTTCCGCATCGATGACTCTAAAGGCATCAACACCATTGCGTTTTCGCCGTTTCTGGAAAACTTGTTCGCAGTGGGGAACGCCAGTGGATCGATCACCTTGTTGGATAAGCGGAAGCCGGGTCTGCACCCCCTTCATCTGATGATGGGCCACCTGGACTCGATCAACATGCTTGAGTTTTCTCCCCATAATGACGCGTTTATCGCCAGTGGTTCGCTGGACCGCCGGGTGGTCATCTGGGACTTGTTGAAGATTGGCGAAGAACAACAACAGGAGGATGCTGAAGATGGCACCCCCGAATTGTTTATGATGCATGCCGGACACACCGGTGGCGTCACCGACTTGTCGTGGTGTCCTTACTCGCCTTGGACATTGGCTTCGGTGGCGGATGATAACTTAGTCCACTTGTGGCAGGTGGGGAAAAAGATTGTAAATGATGGCAAAGAGGAGGAGGTGGCCGATAATGATTTAGAGTGATGATGTATTATATAACTATTTACTATTTACACGTTGTTTGTGGTTTCGTTTTCCGGCTCTTGCCTGGCCAGTTGCCTAGCCTCCTGCTTTAACCGGCGATATTGCTCTTCTTTCGTTCTCTTTTCCAACTTGTACTTCGTACTCCGGTGACGGCGACTCTTCATATGAAGGGTATGCTGCTTTTCTCCCACACTTACCAAGGGATTGCCGTGACCATCTTTACAAATATCACAGGAAAAATGTTTCCAGTCTTTTTCCAGCCCAAGCGTCTTACCCAGAGTCACCGTACTTAAAAATTCTTCTGTAGGAAACATCGACATAAGACGATCAGGTGCCTGCGCGGCACTCACTTGGTTTCCTGCCAAAAAGTCTCTTGCAATGTTGATCCCGCGGACCCCTACCGTCTCCAGCCAATGGTCAAGATCAGTAGCATCCAAAAGGTAAAGCTTACCTCCGTTCACCCAATCGAACTTGGCTTCCTTTTGTAGTTCCACCCCAAGCAATTTGCGGATCCACTTTACCTGCGATTTGGCATACTGTCGAGTCCGCGACTTCATCCGTTCCACGCCTTCGTCCCAGGCGGCTGAGTCAGCTTTACCTGATTTAAGCCATGGCAAAAATTCCTTAAACCCAATCACTTGCCACACTCCCAGAGTACAATCATTATTTTCAGTGGTCTGGAACACATCATACATGGTGGCTATTTCATCGTGAGCGCCCAGCGCAATCATCTTATCAACCCTAGTATCAAGGCGTGGCACGAGCACTTCCCGGTCACAGTAGACCCAGAACAAAAGCAGATTGTATACTAGCGATGACCCTTCCATCTCTTCAAGTTTTTGATCACGATACAAGTCACTTGCACGCTGGCCCGTTTCATAGTACACTTCAAGTGCCCGACGAAGTTTGCGGCCATCTTGGGGATGAAACTTGCCTGCAATTACCGGGTCGTGTTTGTTCAAAGTTTCCCAAAGTTGTTCAACAGGCCCATCCAATATCGCCACTTCTTCGGCAGTGGGGTCCCGAACTTTGGCCACGTCACTGGATATGGTTTTGTTGGTGAAGAGCAAGTTTTGTAGATAATAGTGAGTGCCGCCAATGATGATGGGGACCTTTCCGCGAGCGTGAATATCAGCAATTGCCCGGTTTGCCTCCTGGGAAAACCGGGAAATATCATAGCCCTCCGTCCACCCAACGTGGTTCATCACATGGTGCGGCACCCCGTACCGCTCTTCGATAGGATGCTTATTGGTGATCTGATCTAGACCTTTATAGATTTGCATGGAATCGGCGTTGATGATTTCCCCGTTTATAGCCCTGGCTAATTCAATCAGAAATTGGGACTTGCCCACGCCAGTGGTTCCAACAATCGAGATAACAGGAGGTTTTGTAGACATGGTTCGGACGGCTTGGCCCATGAGATGATCGCTATCCCGCGCTCATAACAGTGCGAATATCGATATAGTTTACTACTAGATGCTATATAGTGGTTACGCCCAGCTGCCCGGGGAAAGACCTCTTTGTTTCCTCTCTTCCATTTTCCGCGCTTCATTCCGGCGGTCAACCAAAAAATTTTCACACTCTTGCACCACTGCGGTGCCCTTTGTCAAAAAATCTTTATAGAACATTGCTCCTTCATCTAGATGATTCATCAACTCACAGTAGGTAACGTAGACCGACTCAAAATGTTGGAGCACTTGTTGACGATGGGCTTGGGACTCCGAGGTCCGGTTTTTCCATTGCTGCTTGAAATCTTGGAAGCTGGCGGTAATCTCCTGCTGAAGTTGCTGTTGCAAAGTTCTTTGCTCCTGGACCGAATAAGATTCTGAGCTAAACATCCTAATTTGTTCTTCATAAACGGGCTCGAACATCCGTTCATTAAACGACCCGTTCTCGTTATAAGCGGCCAGTTTATCCTGCCGGTACTTTTCAATAACCTTTCCAAGAATACTGTTCCCCCGGCTGCGAATTTCCACACCGTCAATGATGGCGTCGCGGTCACTCACCATCTTATCCAGTTTTGCTAATAAATCCCGAAGGTGGGAAATACAATTGGTAATTTTTGTGTCGAGGGCAATATACTTTGAATTAGGAATGACCTTGGCCAACGATTCCAACGAGCCAGAATACGTTTGAATATCAAGCTTGATGCTGATGTATGTTTCCCGTACTCTCTCATCCCCCGCTTGCGCTTGTTTCAAATAGTCCCGGAGTTTACCAAGTTTATCGATGATATCCTTTGCTGCCACCGCTGTGGGTGGTCTTACTTGACTACCGAAATAGCCCCGTAACATTTGGTCTTCCGAATTATCCAAATCGATGCGAAACTGGCATTCTTGGACGAGTTTCTGCAGTTTCATAGCGAAAGTGACCACCTCGTCAATTTTAGATTCCAACGCCGCCGCCCCTCCCTTTGCTGAAATGGACTTGGCATGTTGTATCAAAGAGTCTGTCAAGTTCTCGGGTTGCTGAATGGCATCAAGTGCCAGAGGAAGATCAAGGTCAGCCAAGAATCTTACCTGGTCACCAGAAAGCGAGTTTAAAGGCGAAATGATCATACTCTGGACGTATTCATCTTGGCGCTCCCGAAACGCTTGTGCAACTTGTAAAATGATGTAGGGCAACAAGTCTTCGAACGCATTGATCCCCGTTGGCGGGGATACCAACATGGCTGGAATCAACGGTGCCACCATAGTGGAAGCAGCAATCGGCTTGAGATCCAGCTCCAGCGGTACCACTTGTAGGTATATGAGATCGTTTTCCTTTTCTGCCATCAGAAGCGACTCATTGATCGCTACTTCTAGTCCGGCAAGATCTTCAAGTACAAACGAATTGACATAACGTTTATGCCGGAGCGCTTGCACACACCTAGACAACGCTGCACGTAAATGGCCAACCTGCTCACCGTAGTGTTGGTTCTCCAACTCGATCGATGCCATCCGGTAATGGGCGGCAGCAGCAAAGTGGTAATGTTTAACCCGCATGTGATTGAGCCACTCCAAGATAATCTGCGGCGACTTGGAACCCGCTTGGTACGCCTGATTGTAGATTTCAGACAACCCAAGCGAGAGTTTGGCCACCACGGTGTCTTTAAGGTTATTGGATAAAGCCTTTTGCCAGATCAGTTCCTGGGCTTGTGCCAACATGAGATTTTGTAGACACAATAGCGTTTCCTTGTCAAATTCACGAGGAGCGGCTTCGGGATTGGATTCGGTCTGGCCCTCAAGATATTGCCAGGTGCCGGCTGCCAACTGGAAGTAGTTACACAGTTGTTTGAGTCCGTCATCAGTGTGCCGGGACTCTTTCACAGCCAATTGGCAATATACAGCCCCCAATTGAAATACTACATTCATTACTTCCGTCAAAAACCGTCGGTCAGCCACGAGCGCCGACAGACCATGGCCAATGGTGGGCTGCCAGCCAAATTCAACCAAATCATCAGGAAACTTGGACCGTAACAGAGCAAGCAATGCAAGGTACTGTTGGCAAGCCTCAATCGATGCTGGAGTGACATTCGTGTCCGTCATGTCGGCAACCCGGGCATTGATTGCGGTGGACTTGGCTAAGTCAGCAACAAACTGGGAAGGAGAGTGAAAGTACTCCTGTTCGATGATGTCATGGAGACGGGCACCGAGGTCTAGTGAGCCCAGCTTCTTTAAAGGAACCGCTAGGATATTGGACATGGTTGCGGTGGAAGGGTACACGTGACCTATAAAGATTAATATTCACATTCCCAGCGTGATATTTACAGGTCCTAGAATACTTCTAACATATATTACATTAAGCCAACCAGTTGGCAAATCGTTTCGTCAAGTCTGCGAAATTTCTCCCATTATACTCTCTTCCCTTATCCCACAAGTAGCGGTCCAATTCCGTGCGGCCCGTGTCAAAATCTAGTCGGTCTAGCGATGGGATTCGCGAACCTCGCACTATTTTATAGCCAAGATATAACACCACAAATACAATCAATGTCCCATAACTGGAAAAGAAGAACCAGGTATCCCATTGGCCAGATAAGAAAACCACGTATCCCATGCACAATAGAATCATGGACGAACCTATAAGACCAAAATACGCCGTGTACGGCTGCAACGGCAGCTTATACGGATACTCCTTGTCGTCCCGTCCAATGATATCAGGTCGCCTTTTTAGACCATAGTAAAATCGAAGGTAGGAAAGGCACATGGCAAACCACACCAAGATTCCCAGCAGCGAGATCACCAGCGTCAAATTTTGGAACAGAACCGTTGCCAGTTCATTGACACAAATGTATGCAAACAAACCAAACGCCAGCAGAAACAACACCGCATAAAACGGGATGCCATAGCGATTGCACTTTGTCAAAAACTTTGGTGCCTTGCCTTGGAGCGCCAACGAGTAAATGGTCCGACTAGATACGTATATTTGGGCGTTGGCACACGACAAGGCAAAATACACGAGAAAACCATTGACAATGGCGCCTCCGGTACATTGGTTGACACTCTGGAGGGCAATATTCCACGGCAGCTGCGAGCCCAGGCCAAAACCGGCGTATGACCCCTGGCCACCACATCTATTGCCACCGACGTGCTGAATGGCAACGTTTGTGTTCATTTGCAGCTCGGGGATGCCTGAATTGCCGGAATAAAACCGGAGAAGCCGAGGATCTCCGGCATACAAGTTAAGCAGCACGGCAAACACCGCCAAAATGTAAAACACAATCACCCGCACAAATACCCGTTTTGTGGCCAGGGGAAGGGCCCGACGAGGATTCTTAGCTTCACAGGCAGCGATGCACACAATCTCCAGACCGGAATAAGCAAACAGCGTCACCAAGAGCGCCACCACAAACGACATGAATCGACCGCGGGCGCCCTGGATGCCATCCCTCCAATTGGTCCCAGTATCATGCAAATTAAACGAAGGACGGAAGAGACCATAGATAAGGTCATCTTTAAAATTGGATTTCGCATAGTCCCAGTATCGAAAGCCAATGTAATCGTTGCCAAAACCACCGACATTAATGACGATCATGAGAATAATAAGCCCCAACGCCCCAAGCAACTTGAGAAGCGACAGAATGTATTCTATTTCTCCAAATACCCGTATATCCATCAAGTTGCATGCGGTGGTGACCACAAGAAATAACGTGACAAACCCGGCCGCCGCCCCCTTATTCTCAAACAAGTGAAGATAAGGATAGTAGCCTAATAAAATTACACACGCCACCGTCTCGCCCGCGAGACCAACTGCAAAACTGAGAAAGTAAAGCCAACCAGCGGCAAATCCAAATGCATCTTCTACGAACCGCAGTGAGAGCCCCAGCACTCCGTCAACCACCAGTACAAACGTAACCATTTCACAAAACAGTACAAGCGTGGCAAGCACAATAAGCCCGCACACCGAGAACGCTAGCGTGGCACCAAAACCACCGGCGATATTGATGGCCTTACCGGAGTTAAGAAAAAGACCCACCCCAAGAGTTCCTCCAAAGGAAATCATTTGAAGATGGCGGATTTTTAGCAGTCTTTGTAAGTAAACGGGCGAGTCTGGCTTGGAGTCCGCCGTCGTTTGTCTGTTTAAATAGTCGTCCATAGAGAAATCCACAGTTTCGCAATAGCTCTCACTTTTATTAGTGGATCCATGGTAGGTCGGGGCTGGCCTATTGGGAACGGCTGACCCCAATTCTGATGCTTCAAAGTCTTCAGGAATACCCACAGTGGTGGCCAAAATATTTCCCGGAGCCGGCGCCGGAAGCCGACCCGCAATCAAATCGTTTAACTCTGTTTGACGCATAAACACCTCGTAGTCATCAAGCTGGGTAAGATCAAACACCAGTTCATCGTCTCCAAGTTGTTTCCGGGTGGATTCGTACCAATTTAGATATTTATGGCGATCGTCAACTCCAACGGGCGGCTGGCCCTGTTGGTACATTGTTTCAATCACCTTTTCATCAAGAATAATACCTTCTTCGTCCACTTCATCACTCTCACCGAACATTCGTCGCACCATCAGTGGTCCTGTCAGACCTGCCGTCGACACCGACACCGTCTCTTTATGAGACAGGGACCCTATGGTGGGGAAGAGCCCATTATGGGCCATATCATCGTCACTCGAGGAATAGCTCAGGGCCCTCGAGGGGGTCATTATCAATTAATAGTAGGAGATAATTGACGGTATTATCTTTGTTCTCCCTGCATATTGCTACGCACCTAAGCCTGGGCAGCCGCTAAAGGGAGAGCAGGGGTTCTAGCACTTGGTACCGTATCAGGGCGATATCCATTGGTTGCATTGTCAACGGCGTGGTAAATGTCGTGGGTGTATGTAAGGGTTTTTGTTGTAAACTCAAAAACACCTCATCTGTAAGAAAGATACCTTTCCCTCTGATTAGCGGCGGGAGCATCGTCCTGTATGTACCCTGTGGAAGCACGTGACACATACACGTGACTATTGTGCGAGCTATAATCATCTCATCGCAGAAAATTCATTTCATCAGTTTCATCCCATATGTCTGCTCCCAACCCCAAGGCCTTCCCCCTCGCTGACTCGAACTTGTCTCAACAAATCCTTGACCTTGTCCAACAAGCCCAAGGTGTCAAGCAATTGAAGAAGGGTGCCAACGAAGTGACCAAGTCGCTTAACCGTGGTATCGCTGAATTCATCATCATGGCTGCTGACACTGAACCCATCGAAATCTTGTTGCACTTGCCCTTGTTGTGTGAAGACAAGAACGTTGCCTACGTGTTTGTGCCCTCCAAGGCCGCCCTTGGCCGTGCTTGTGGTGTGTCGAGACCCGTCATCTCGGCCTCGATCACCACCAACGATGGGTCTCCCATCAAGAACCAAATCTATACCATCAAGGATAAGATTGAAACCTTGTTGATCTAGACGTGTGAATCCTAATGACATGATCTCGCAAGAGTGATATATAGAGTTAACGACAAAATTTAACTACAATAAACACTATAACTAATAGCATCCAACATCGCTTGTAGAAACCTTTGCTTTTTTGACTACCCTTCACCATCTCATCGCGCATCGCACCATGTCCGCAGAGTCCATCACCAGGTTCCTCCGGTCAAAAGGGGACATTGGCGAGATATGTATCCGGGCCAAGGAGCTAGTTGATAGCACCGAGCAAGTAGTCCCCGATGCCCTGGGGTTTGTTTTGTCGTTATTGACTGATCGGCTCAACGACACTGGTCTGAAATGGCGATTCGATGCTCATCCCTGGAACACACTTGCCCTGGTTTTGACTGCTACTGATTCTGGTACCAGGCTGAAGGTATTTAAGAGATTGAAACTTGTGGATATTATGATTGACGTGCTTCTGAAGGGCCCTCAAGAGGTATATGGACCGATGTTCCTGTTTCTCGAGCAGTATGCATCCCAAGAATACGTATCTATCGACGAGCCTCAAGCGATTTCTTTAGTGGCGGCATTTGCACTGAAGCTTTTGGGGGAACCGCTGTGGGTTCGGATTATCTCCAATCTTTATCAGTTACACCAATTGGAGGTGACTTACTCACGCATGCTGAAGAAGGCATACACCAAGTTTATTGGCAGTGCCCTTCCCCCTATCATCAAGCTTCAATTAGAATTTCCGAAATCGAAACCTTTGACCGCCGTGGTGGAACTGGTGTTATACAATGATAAACTTGCCAGTCATTTCCTTACCGTGGTCACCAAGGAAAAGTTGCTTGAAAAATTATCTTCCATCGAAATTAACTATTTGTTTGAACTTATTACTAACCACTTCCAACGGCTGGACATCAAGTTCTGCGAACAAGTGTACCGTCAGTTCATCTCCAGTGATGCTACTGATGCCGAGCTGTTGTTGGAAATTTTGAGCCGTACAAACAAGCCTCTTTCGTACGAATTGTTCTCTGAGGTTTACAAGGCGGAGACGGCCAAAACAAACATCAATTGGAGGTTGATTGGTTATCTTTTTGCCTTAGATGTGGAATTGGCAATTGAGCACGGTTCTACTGTCATGGCAAGCATTGACAAGACCACCCTGTTGGATTTAGCTCCAATTATCGTCGAGGCTTACATCAAAGGTAGAGAATTTTCTGATTTCCTCACCAAAGTGTGGCCGGAAGCGGCCACAAAGAATAAAATGTGGTTTAACGAGGAAATGATTGATATTGTATCACCGAAAATTGACGAGCTTTCCATTCCTCAACTCAAAGCAGTCATTGAAGCCATTAAGAGCGATGACTTGTTTGAATGCATTGTTAGGGGCCTTAATGCTTGTGGTTATCAAAAGATTGACCAAGCTCGTGAGGCAGTGGTAGCAAAGGTTAATTTGTTTGAGGGTAATTGGCGGATCGCATACTTGGTGGCAAGTTTGTACCCCGAAGAAATCCCCAGCGAAACCATTCCTTCGAAAGACGACTACTATTATTATACTCAATTTCGGTTAATGGAACTTGGTGTCGGGTTGAAAGACCACACCAAATTTTCTGGTCAAGTTTCGAAATGGATTTCTGCAAAGAATATCGATTTCATCGTCAGCAGATGGCTCCCAATGATGGAGTATCTTGGTGTCAGTAGCAAAATTGCCGAAATAATCTTCAAGAGTTACGATACTTCTAAGATTCAACGCTTTTTAGCGGAAAACTCTGTCATTTTTGAGCTCGAAAATTTGTCGGCTGCCATTATCGACATCGTTGGAACACAACATGAATTGTATCTGGAAATTCCATTACAAGCCTATTCTAAAAACCAACGGCGCCGGGTAATCGATGCTCTTATCAAACAAAAGGAAAAGCTGGCAGTTGTGGCACTCAAGCACTTGTTACTGGCAGACCTTGGGTTCCAATCTTCCCTCGAATCTGATTTCAACACCATGCTCAAATACCTTGGACTGGCCACCGATGAAACCAGATCTTTGGTGTTTGATACTTGCCAAATTATCTGGCGGGCTCACATCCGTCATGGTAATACCGAATTCATCACCAATGCCATTTCCAAGCTTGAAAAGTCAAAGGTTAAGAAAAAGGTAACCCCCGAAATGGAAGCCATGTTGATGATTCTCTCATCGCCTGTTAAACCCGAAGGGATCGAAAATCTCCGGGCCCAATTCGTTGACAATGTATTCAAGTTGCTTGATTTGGTGGACCTTGACGAAACCACAACCACTTGGTTGTTATGGGGCCTCATTTTGGCGGTGGACGTGTCATCGACAAAAGTCATTCTGATGATCAAAAGAGTTGGCGGTGATACAAAGTCGCCAAGAATCCAACTGAGTCTTTTCAGTTTGGTGGCTAAGGTGTACCCTACGAATGTTGGGGATGCTATCTATGTGTTGACATTGTATTACCTGCTCCTCAGCGTTGGAGTGAGTGGGTTGTTTTCTGCGCTTACTGAATATATCGATCGTGTAGATGACGATACCTTTAACCAAGTGGTTAACTTTGTTGGTGTGTCCATGGTTGATGTTTCTGAAACCAATTCAACGGTATTTGCTGATCTTATTGTGGTTCTTGCGACCCGTTTGACTAAACAAAACGAGCTCTCCAACCGTAACTTCACCTTCTTGTTACTGCTGGTTATAGATTCAGTGTCCACGATGAGCAGTAGCGCTCTTTTGGTGGTGTTGGACGCGATCACCTCGCTCTTGTCTACAAAGGCATGGTTGTTTGACCAATACAGTCTTGAACAAACATTAGTATTGGTGACCAAGGTTGCGTACGAGCTTCGGAATCGCCATGAATCCTCAACTGTCGAGTGTTTCATCAAGGCCACCAGAGTTGTGTCTCTGATCTTATTGTTCCACCGGTACAAGTTGTCGCAACGTCACCATGTGGTTGTGGCCACCCTAGGCAACTTACTTGAACCTTTGACGGCTGCTGGGAACCGAAACACCACACTTAGTGAAAGCAAAGATGCCGGAGAAGCCTACGCCCGGTTGTTGCTGAATCTTTGTGAAGTAAAGATTGTCGGAGGCAATTCCGATTCTCTTACATCGGCTTCCGCCGTGGTCAAAAAGGAACTACGCAAACATTTACCCGTATTACTCGTGACCTATATTTGGTTTGCACTTCAACATAACTTCCGTCAACAAGTGCAACAAGCGCTTGTAAGCGGCATCTATAATATTTTCGACGTCTTATCATCGCAAGAACTCAAACTAGTGAGTTCGTTGTTAGATGGAAGCGGTAAGGCGTACTATAAAACCCTCTACGGCCACTACAAAGACGAAGGTAAATGGAAAGACCAATAGCCAATATACATCACGTGACCCATATTCGCACTTACATTGTGAAAACTTTCCTCTCTCCCTCCTCATCAAACATGTTCAGATTGGCCCTCCGTTCCGCTGCCTTGCGCCCTGTTTACAGAGCCCCCCTTGCCATTAGAACCTATGCTGCTCCTCCCATCTCCATTGAAGAAGTGACCAAGCGGGCTTTCGAAGCTCTCAAGACCGTTTCTGCTGTGGACGAATCGAAGTTGAACTTGGAAGCTTTCTTCCAAAAGGACTTGGGCTTGGACTCGTTGGACACCGTTGAAGCTTTGGTTGCTTTGGAAGAAGAATTCGACCTTGAAATCCCCGACAAGATTTCTGACGAAATCAAGACTGTTGGTGATGCCATTGACTACATCTGGAAGGAAGAACAAAACTTCCCTACTGAAAACTAAACTCCGCCCCCAATAGCATGGCTGTGTAAATAATAAATTAACATGATAATTGGTCACTCCATCTATCTCAATTTTCATTGGCCACCCGGCGTTTGCCGAAAAAACGCCTACGGACCGCCCCCGCGCGGAACCTCTGTAGGCGAGTGACTAAAGATAAAGCAACCACTAGAATTGTAACCTGGGTGCTTCCATGTTTTTATTTTTGTTCGCGTCAGTAACGCCTCGATTCGCATTGCTCTCACCATGACTAAAGAAGAGTTGCCACCCGATGAAGATATTCTCTCCCACACCGATGATGAAGATGATGACGATGGCGCTGTAAGTGATCACGATCGCAACCCGGTGGAGTACCCCGGCACTGTGATCCCTGATCTCAATCCCCAAGAAATTGACGCTGATCAAGACCTCACCGCCAATCTCCCCGATGACACAGATTATATCGAATTGATCCACTTGAAGATCACCAGTCTTGAGGATCTTCATTTGGATCGGTTCACCAAGCTCGAGGCGCTTAATTTGCGGCAAAATCTCATTACCCTGATTACGGCATTAAAGGACTTGGCCCCAACAATGGAGGACTTGGATGTTTACGACAACCGGATCAATCACATTTCCTCGCTGATTAAGCATCTTGTTAACTTACAAAACCTTGATTTCAGTTTCAATAACATTAAGAATATTAAAAATATCGAAACTTTGGTCAATGTGGAAAACTTGTACTTTGTCCAGAACAAAATCAAGGAAATCAAGGGGTTGTCTACGTTGACGAAATTGAAGAATTTGGAGTTAGGGGGCAACCGTGTTGATGACATTGGCGAGGAAATGCTCTTGTTGCCTTCCCTCACCCAATTATGGTTGGGCAAGAACCTCATCCCAAAATTGCACAACTTAGACAATCTAGTCAATCTCAGGGTATTATCGCTTCAAAGTAACCGCATCACTAAGATTGAAGGGTTGGAAAAGTTGGTGGCGCTCGAAGAATTGTACCTTCAACATAACGGCATCACCAAAATCGAGGGTTTGGAAAATAACGTCAACCTCCAAGTACTCGACGTTCAAAATAACAAATTGGAACACCTCAGTGGTCTTTCCCACTTGACTAAATTGACTGACTTCTGGTGTCTGTACAATAAGGTGGCGTCATTTGAAGAGATTGGTAAGGAATTAGGTAAGCTTCCCGAATTGGACACGGTGTATTTCGAAGGAAACCCAGTCCAATCGGAGAATCCAACAGCATACCGGAGGAAATTGAAGCTCTACCTTGGCCCCAGCCTTCAGAAAATCGATGCCACATACATTAAACTGTAGGGGGCGAGTGGTCTACATAGTGAGGTTTGTCAATAACCACCGTTGTTCGTAATCAATAGGATATATACGATGTTCAAATGTTATTTCTGGTGGTTGTATCTGTGGCCACAACCATGCTTATTTGAATCTATTACATCAGCTTCACTCCCTAATTCGCCAAATCATTATCTTCCGGTTTGTAGTTATCTAAAACAATCCGGTAAATGAACAGCGGAGCAAACCCGCCCACATTGGTGATGTAAATATCAATATTTTCAGGGGCAATGTAATCAGTCAACGGGTTTTCCACCGCCTCGACGTTTTCCACAAACCGCAGTTCAGGGTACGGCAACACCTTGCCCAGGTTCCCCACTTCAACCAAGTTCCGCGGGTTATAAGGGTAAACCGGCGACAATTTATACAGACCGACCACGGCAAATACCGGAGTGCGGTGCTCTTTGGCACATTCAACGACATTGCCGACACCAGCATTCAGAATACACCCGCCATTAGCACACACCCCCGATGACCCGATAATAACCTTCCCTACCCGAGACATGACGGCGTAAATGGTGGTGTCAGGGATAAGCACAGCTTCGATATCGGCGGCACCTAACAGCTTAACAAACCGATGGGCCGCTTGGGTATTGTTGGGGTAATTTTCCGTCACCAACACAGTGAATTTTCTCTTGGAACGCGCCTTTATGAGGAATTTGAGAATGAGTTCGGAGGTGGGGGTGGGGCATAACAAGATTTCGTTATCGTGGATCATTTCCAACGACATGGGCTCGATGGAATCGTAGACATTGGAAATTTCATTATCGATCATTTCCCGAATTCCCTGGATGATAACCTGACGCAAATCACTCGACTTTGCCTTGGACACAGGGCCACTTTCCTTGGGGACAGTGGAAAAGAGGGAAAACATCAGCGCCACCATCGGGTCCCGTTCCAGATGCTCCAGTTCGGTTTCTTCACGGATAATGGCCAATACCCGACGTACAATATTCCCTGCAATCATTTCATGGGGCTGGGCCCTTTCTAGCACTACCCCGACTTCTCTTATCACGGTAATGAGTTCTGAGGGATAGGTCCACCGCACAGTGGAAATCACCTTCATGAGTAACTGGGCAACAGCAATCGCCGTTACCCGGCCAGGAGCAATTTGTTGTCGCTTTAAACCGGCAACCACCGGTTCCACGTGGTTGAGGACTTCGTTAGAAAGCATATGGTGCGATGGTCTTGGTAGAGCGAACAACGAGATCGAACGAGCGAAGCAAATGTGAGGAAGAATGAAAGATGTTTACGGAGCAGTGTGTTAAAAAGGGGTGTTTGAAATGTATTTTCGAAAGAAGAGAGTGGGGTGTCTTGATGCCTCTTTCTTAGGTATCCTAATCAAGTATTTTTCCTCGACTTAGTAACTGAAATAGGCATGTTTCTTCAGTTTACATCGAGATGCGGTTATTCTTGATATATTCTATTGGTGACTATCAAATTTGTTGATTATCTTGTTTGCTTTTATTTCTTGAAACCCCCAACTTTGGTTAATTATATTATGGGATGAATAAGTATATACTTTCTGAGAGTGGGTCAATTGACAGTTCCCAGGTACGAGTGAAAATTGGAAAACGGTGATGGCCAAGACATTGACGTCTTACTTGTGTACCATTTAGGGCTACTTATGGCTTGGGGTTTAATTTACCGTGACGCTTGTATTCTTCAAGCTACGACATTTTGTTTAATATCACCGTGATCCAAGCAAATACGTGAACCTAATAAAAAGACCCGACTATTTTATTAAAGATTCAGTTTCATTCATTTTATTCTTTCATACAATTCCTCCCTATTCTCTTGCGTTTTTTTTTTTTTCATGTTTAGTTTGTGAAACACCTCGCGTCGTAGCGTTCGCACTCATCCATCATGACGGTGTTACAAGATCTCCGAGCAGCCACCGTCAACAATAGCCCACTCACGTTCCTTAATGAAGGCAAGGAGGTGGATTCTATCAAAGACGCCACTGCCATCCGTCTTTCCCCCGACAAAACCTACCCTCTTGACGTTGAAACCAACTTCTACAACGATGATAAACCCCAACAACTTCGGGCAGTGGTGTTCTGCTGGCTTCACAATGACTCGCTGATTGTGGAATATAAAAATGCTTGCGCTGAAAATGGAATTCCCGATTTTAAGTTCTTGGTGAAAACTGAACTTTCCACCTATTTGACGGGGAAGCTGGACTCTTGTGATTTCATCAAGGATGACAGCAGCAAGAATGGCAAGGCGTCTGCCGAAGTGGCGGACCCTCAACTTAAGCGGATACTTGCCAATGAACGCGAGCTGATGGACCACAACCAAGCGCTTCGAGGTACCAAGAACGTCGATTTCGGCTATTTAATCAGCGATGCCAAAAAGTTCACCAAGCAGTTGAAACGTTCCAAATCTCCGGTGACGCCGGTAGCCAAGAAACTGCGGTCCAATCTCAAACAGCCGATCATTATCGTGTCCCCCGCCACCACCGCCCTCCTTCAGCTTTCCAATATTAAGGAATTTTTGGAGGAAGGAAAGTTTGTTGAACCTGGCCACCGTCCCCAATCTAATATCATCACTGTCTCTCACCAATCGGAGAACCTTGTACTGGCGGCCCACCAGATTATGGTGGTGGATAATGTAGATTTGTTTACCAAGCCCGAGTATTGGGACCGGGTGTGTGCCATTTTCACCACCGGTCAAGCGTGGCAATTCTCCAAGTACAAGTATTCCCAACCCGAACAATTGTTCCAAAACTACGCTGGCTTTTACTTCGGATACCAAGGGGAACCATCACCCGCGGCTCTCAAGCTGTGGAATGTTCGCGAAATCAAGGTGGACCGGGGGGACAAGCGGTTCCGCGATAAAATGATTGTCCGGGACTTTTGGTTTGATATCGAAAAGATCTTGATCTCGCGGGGGTATGGGAAGTGATGATTGTATAATAGTGACGTGCGATGTGGAAGGATAGATTCCTATGTAAAATTCAATATTAACGGGTTCTTAATATTACCATCTAACGATTGATCTTTTGATTCTATGTACATTCAACGTGCATCCGCTTATTGGTAGTTCTTTTCCAAGTGTTGGAACAACTGGTATACCTCTTCCACTGTCTTGTTTTCAACTTTCCGGTTGTCTCTGGTCCGGATTGCCACGGTGCCGTTGGCAATGTCTTTGTCTCCCACCAAGATGATGTAAGAATACCCTTTTTGCACGGCATCCTTAATTCTAGTGCCGATGGTATCACTACGGTTATCAACATCAACATAAAAGTTGTGCCCCGTCATTGGTGCCAATTCGACCCCTTCAGCAACAATGTCACCGGCCAATTGCTTTTGGATGTCTGCGGCAGCCCCATGATGAGAATCGTTGACAGGTAAAATAACTGCCTGTCTTGGATTGAGCCAGAACGGCCATTTCCCCTGGTAGTGATCCAACAAGATGGCAAAGAACCGTTCGAGGGAGCCAAACACCGCCCGGTGGATGAGAATGGGCTGATGGTCATGGGTCCCGTCCTTACCGATGTACTTGAGGTTAAATCTTTGAGGCAATTGAAAGTCCAACTGAATAGTCCCCACTTGGTGTTTCTTTCCAAACGCATCCGTCAAAAGCACATCAATCTTGGGCCCGTAGAACGCCCCATCTTCCGGCCGCTCTTGCCATTTGCCTTGCTTGTTCAAAACCGAAGCCAATTGTGCTTCAGCATCATTCCAAGTTGAAATCTCGCCAATATACTTTTCTGGTCTTGTTGACAAGTAATACTCGATATTGGTGATGCCAAACACCTTGTAGGTGTCTCTGATGAGCTTAAGGGTATTGTCGATTTCCGCTTCAATCTGGTCCATTTCACAGAAGATATGGCCATCATCCTGGTGGAACCGCCGGACCCGGGTCAACCCTGAAAGCGCCCCGGAACTTTCATTCCGGTGGAGCGATGAAAAATCACTGAACCGAACAGGCAATTCATTGTAAGACCGTTCCAACTTGTCAAAAATAATGCAATGGCCTGGACAGTTCATTGGCTTAAGCCCATATTCATGCATGGTGTCGTCCTTGGTGGTATCATTTCCAACAACTTTAAACATGTCATCCTTGTAGTTTTCCCAATGACCCAGTTGTTCCCAAAGCTTGGACTTGTATATAAGCGGGGTGATCACCTCCTGAAACCCGTACCGGGTCTGCTGGTTTTTCATGAATTGAACCAACTTGTTGAAGATCCGGGTGCCATGAGGTAAAAAGAAAATCGAGCCTGGGGTGATGGGATCAGTGGTATATAATTGTTGTTTGTGGGAAATAGTATGAGACACATTAGTCGACAGTTCAGTCAGACTATGTCTGATGAAACGGGTAAGAGGCCTTAACTGTCTCATCGTAAAGAGCGAACGATGAACGAGAACGAGCGGTTTATGGAGAGAGGTGAAATTTCTTAGAAGAAGTGTAGCTGATTAAGAGCGGATTATAAAGTAATATTCGTCAATGAATAGTTTTTTATGATAAAATATTTTATTAGTGAATGTAACTTCGTAACTCCATTTCGTTTACCAGTGCGCGAAGTGTACTATGTAGTCGAGTGTCGCCACCAGGGACTACATAACGCCTTCCAAATAGCAGTAGCGCCAGTAGTACTATGTAATGCTTTCTTAATAGCGTATCCGGGATATACACCTGTGTGAGATAATATCCAAGTACGGATTAGGTATTGTCTCTTTCATGTTGATACTCACACTCATTCTTAATGTGGATATCCGGCACGGTATGTCATTAACGGAAAACTATATTGATAGTGGCCGTTTTGGGAACAAATTCAAACTGTCTATGCTTCCAGTAATAATTCGGGAGTGGCCAGCACACTCTCAACCTTCACCGCCGTTGCCACCTCCCCATTCTCACTCTTCACCGACGTCCCCGCGTCAACCTCAGCCGCGCCATCAATCTCGTCCGTAGAAAACGCCATAATAGACAACTTAAACCCCGAAAACAGTTTGATAGGTCTGGGCCGTTTCACCCATTTCCGGCATGGTCTGCCTGTCTTGTCCAACAGAGTGGTGGTGACGGTATTCATCACCAACCCCGCGGTAGAATCCCCTTTAAGCCCCAGGTTGATTTTGAAATTCGATAGCGTGGTCTTATCCTGATCGCCGCCGCCAATCGGTGTACTTTGCTTCCCTTGGCTGGCATTGGCCGCCGCCGCCGCCGCCGCTCTTTCAGCTGCAAGTCTCCGTAACCGGGTCTTTTGACTGGGAATGTGTGGTAGCGTCTTGAGAAATTCCTTGGAAAGCCTAAGCTTCACCATATACCGTCGAGGAGGCATCTTTGGTAAGTGTGGTGGTGGTTAAAAAAAGTGCGCGACTGTGTTGGTAGCTCGAGATCGCCACACCTTTAACTGGATGAGTGAACGTGACCAGGACCAACCAATTGCGTTTTCGCCGCTGTATACTTATGAACTGGGATCCCAGAACCAGGCAGATCCCCCCTTTGTCCGGAGCAGGCTCCCGTCCCAGCTTGATCTATTATCGGACAATCTCAAGCTTGACGTGAGAGCACACCAACGGACATACGAAGGGGCATACACGAGGACGGCGCTTGGGGGGCTTTCGTTTGCAATCATGATTATTAAATTGTTTTCTAAAGAGTTTTTGCCAGTTGGGGTGATCTATACTGTGTATGGGTTATTCTTTTATCTCATGGGGATGTATAAAGGGGGCCAGGTTGATTTCTATTACAACCCCCACAAGGACAAGGATTTCTTCCGTACGCTGGGTACATCGGTGGTAATCATTACGGGTGTGAGTTTGGCGTGCTACATAGCATTGTTGGTGTTAGTTTTGAGAATGTAGCTGGCTACATGGTTAATATAATGTAATGAATCTGAATTAAGATACCATGCCAATGCCAACGATAAACATTTGTAGAATCACTTGCATTGTCCAGAACCCTACCTTTCGGAGCCGTACTAACCGTTCTTGTTCATCGGCGACGTAATCGGCAAAGTTTTCGTACACCTCTTCCGAGATATCGTCCATCAAAAGCGAATCGTACACAGTCCACGATCCGGCAAAGTCTTCCATGTTTTTCACGATCCGGTTCTTCACCTCGATAATGGTATTTTTCGAGTTGATGTACCCTACTATTGGCCGGATGAGAGCGTAGTTGATGTAACTCAAATCAGGCAGTTTAAACGGAACGGTGGCTCGTACATGGTTTAGCCTGATTGTTAAATCAAGCACAAAGTACTGGGAAATGTCCCCCGAATAGTCCCCTTTCGTTAGCCGGGTGTACAGGGACCCGTACGCCGGTTCCTTTACCTCAGGGTTCTTGTAACGAGTGGCTTCCTTTTTGATCAGGTCCTTGATCATGGAGACGATTTCCGTAACGTTCAAATTATCATTTTCCTGGGGCACCATGACGTCACCAATCATATCCACCTTGCCCGAAGTGATCCACCCAAATGGACCCTCCATCCCGGTGTTCAAGTGATCAATGTTTAATTTGTCGACTCGGCATCGGGTAATCCGCTTCCACTTCAGGTGGCCTTCGCCGTCAAAGTCATCAAGCCGTTGTTTTTTGTGCACGGTAAATAACGCATTATCATAAGCTCCCAGCACCGAATCGGCATTCAAAAAGTCATAAAACAACCAGTGTTTACGTAATCGAGAAAGGTCGCATGTGTAGATGGCGACATTAAATGGACGGAACGCGTTGGGCTGTTTAAGGGTGAACAACACGTCTTCCATGGAGAAATGATCAAAGTCAAAGTCCCCAGGTTGCGATATATTCTTGTAGTTGGTGGCATCATCTTCCGGGTCCCAATGGACGTGGGTCCGGTCCACGACCCCTCGCAATCCCTTGATTTCAAGAGTCTCAATAATGCCAGTGCCATTTAACCACTTGCGGAACGATAATGTCAAGCTGACTTCCTCCATTGTCAAATCAAACTGGGTGTAGTTGCCGTCATCTTCATATTCAATGTCCTCTCTTGTCTGGAGCAGCGCTTCCACCGCTTGCAGCTGGGATCCTTGAACAAAATGCTTCTTCCTCTTGACGGGGCGGGGGCGTCTCAGCACAAAGCATTTCCGGAAACAGATTTTGCCATCACGCCACCCAGGGACAATTGCGTTTTCAAAAGTCACATCCAAGTTGGAATTTTTGGTGATAAATTGCCCCACATTCCGGGCAACGAATTCTTGGGCCAACACTGTATTCGCGGTAAAAATGACCAACAGGAAGAAGGTGGTGGTAGCAAGGAAAAAGAGTAGGGCATTCCCCACCATTAACCACAGGAAAAATGCCCCCCAGTCATCGGTGTTGTAGGGTCTATTTGAACGTTTTAGCACCCATCTAATCCGAGCTCGTAGTTGCTGGATCCACCCATTGGCTTGTGCGAGTAATTGCTCCTTTGTGATACGTTTTGGATGAGGCAGCGATGATTGTGACGGGTCGGAGGGCAGGTTGGATGGGGAAGTTGGTTTGGGTAAATGTGATTCTGGTGATATATTTGTAGGTGATTGGCTCATTTCCTTTTCATAGTCCGATCGGGGGTTGGGATTGCTAGATTGCCATCGCCGGTTTACAATCAGCGACAGAACAGGAAAGGTATGACGTAGCAGCGGTGTGGTACGTAGCATCCGAGTATATGGACTCTTTACGCTGGTCTGGCGTATACCTACACGCCATAAGGCAATCATATAGCTGGTTGCGGATAGATATCTAGATGCGATGCGCATCCCATGTTAACTGACTATTTGAGATTTAAGGAACAAAGCAATTGTAGAATAACTGGGTTGTAATTGATGTAATTGAGTTACGTACTGCTTATGAATGTCTAATCTATAACATAATTTCTTGGTAATCGGTAGATGTCACATGATGTTGCCTTATCTATACGGGCTCCTAACGCAACCTAATGCCGCTTGTCTCCAAGGCACTGAATAGATTGTTGACACCTTACCACATGAAGTTAGCATCGTTGTTTTTGTTGGCGGTTGCAAAGTGCTACGAATCAGTGGACTTTGGCAATAACGATGGTATCCAATTCGAATCCTTGGCTGTTCCTGAGCACCCTGACTATACGTTACGGGTCCACAGTTCTCCACAAGCTGACAAATATGTATTTGACACCACCAACTACATTACAGGGTACTTGGATGTGCACAATTGGAAGAAGCATTTCTTTTATTGGTTCTTCGAGTCGAGAAACGACCCCGAAAACGACCCGGTGATTCTTTGGCTTAATGGCGGGCCGGGATGTTCTCTGTCACTTGGGTTATTAATGGAGTTGGGGCCATCTTTTATCAATGCCAGTATTGTTCCTGAATTCAATCCCTATCTGTGGAATTCCAATGCTTCGGTACTCTTTTTCGACCAGCCTATCGGTGTTGGTTATTCATACTCCGAGGATTCGAACGATAAAATTGATTCTACTTATGCGGCTGCTAAAGATGTCTATGTGTTTTTGGAACTCTTTTTCCGGAAATTCCCTCAGTTTAAACATCATGACTTCCACATTGCTGGCGAGCTGTATGGTGGTCACTATGTCCCTTCGTTTGCGTCGGAGATCTTGCAACATCCTGAACGGCTGTTTCAATTGACGTCTATAATGGTGGGTAACGGGATAACTGATCCGTTGGTGCAATGGCCATATTACGCCCCCTATATGTGTGGACTTGGCGGGGAACCAGCAGTTTTCAACAAGACTGAATGCCAGAAAATGGCTAATGGTGCCCCCCACTGTGTTGCTGCTACCCAATTGTGCTACGATGAGCCTAACGCCTACACTTGTCAGTTAGCGGGGAGTATCTGTTCCGCAAACTATATGGTGCCATTTATCAGAACCGGCCTCAACCCGTACGATATTCGTAGGCCATGTGGAGATGAGTCTTTATGCTATAAGGAAATCAGTTGGGTTGAGAAGTTCTTACTGCTTGAGGAAGTCCGTCGACAATTAGGAGCAGAAGCCCCATCGTTTCTGCTGTGCAATGATTCTGTTGGGAGAAATTTTGGAAAAACCGGTGATGGGGCAAAGCCCTTCCAGGGCTATGTTACCGAATTGCTCGAGCTGGGAATTCCGGTATTGATCTACGTAGGTGATAAGGATTGGATTTGCAATTGGTTGGGTAACGAAGCATGGACGAAGGCTTTACCCTGGAAGCACAATGATGAGTTTGCCAGAGCACATCCCCATGATTGGTGGGTTGATGGTGAACATGCCGGTACTGTTACCAACTATAATAACTTTACCTTCTTGCGGATATTCGATGCCGGTCACATGGTTCCCTACGACCAGCCTAACAATTCATTACAAATGATCAACCGGTGGATTTCCGGCAACTATGGATTGAATTAGTTCAGTGTCTAGACTATTTTTTTTCAATATCCACTCTTTCTCTAAATTTAGATTTTAAATTGCTTTCGGGTAACAAGTTGATACACATAAACAGATAGAGACATCACTGCGCCAGGGACACTAACCTAATCACCATGGTGACAACCGAGGGCCGTTGCTGGCACGGCACCATTGTGAGCCCCGCCAACCTCAATATCAGGGAGGTTTCACCCTGTTAACGATAATGAATGATAACATTCAGTTTGGCAAGGACTTTAGAGAAAAATACTACCAGGGGTTTGGTGCCGACGTGGTTCCCGTCAACCATGGGCTGTATGGTGCTACCTCGGACCCAGTATATGCCCACTATTTCGAGGATATGAAGAAGGACTACAATTTCCCGGATCAGTACCTTCGGAACACAGTGTTAGAAAATTACCTGGTGTCATTGAAAGCAATTGGGGAACTTGTCCATTGTGATTATCACCTGCTTGCTCTTGTTGCTAATGCCACTACTGGAGTTAATGTGGTGTTGCGTAGTTATCCATTTGCTAAGGGGGATAAGATTGTTATTGCTAATACTACCTATGGAGCATGTGTGAATACGGTGAAGTTTTTAGCCGATCGCTATGGAATTGAAATTGTGGTAATCGATCTAAACTACCCGTTGGAGGATGACGCCGTTATTCAGGAGTTTGAACGAGTATTTTCTCTATACAAGCCAAAGTTGGCGTTATTTGACACCATTTCATCCATGCCTGGAGTCCGGGTGCCATTTGAGAGGTTGGTGGAGTTGTGCCGTAACCATGATGTGTTGTCGCTAGTTGATGGTGCCCATTCGATTGGCATGATTCCATTGGATCTTGGAAAACTCCAAGCGGATTTTTTCACTTCCAACGGTCATAAATGGCTCGGGGTACCGAGGGGGTGTGCCATTCTTTATGTGGATCCCCACCATTGGCACCATATCCATACCCTCCCAGTTTCACACTCCTATCTTAAAGATCTGACCGAATTATCACCGGAATTGGAACAAAATTGGTTGATTGACCGGTTCAAATTCACGGGAACCAATAATTTTGCATCATTCACGGTAATTCCTAAGGTTTTGGAATGGAGGCGCCTGGTTGGTGGTGAAGAAGCCATTCATGACTACTGTTTCAAGCTCGCACGCGAGGTGGGCGAGTTGGTGAGTAAGAAATGGGGAACTACTGTTTTAGACAATCGTTCCAACCTGTTGGTCACGGCAATGGTGACGGTGGAAGTTCCTCTCGATCAGGTTGGGCTCACAGCAAGGCAGATGATCGATAACAGCCAAGAAATATTGGACCATGCCAGTCGGTTTATGATCGAAGAAAAACGGACATTTGTCCCTTGGATTATCCATAATAATCGTTGTTACGCCCGGTTTTCCTGTCAAGTGTACAATCACCTCGAAGAATATGATTTTGCTGCGGACCAGCTAATTATAGGATTGAAACTAGCGGCGGAAACGTTGAAATATTTTCGTGAAGATTACGTGATTGTGTAATTCTAGACGCTAATTCCTAATGCAACGCGAAGGTTTCGAAACATGACGAAACAATACCTCTACCTGCAATTCCATGTATGCCAGTGCCAAGCTACTTTAATAATTGAAGTGTTCTCTCATAACAGTAAACAAGAATATATGCCTAAAATAAAATTAAAACCCGCATTGGTTGGGGAATTGTCTGTCGCTAAAAGGTTGGGGGAAGATCCCAGCATCAACCAATTGCTTCATGTCCCATTCGGGTGCGTTTTCAGTCTTCCAGTTCCAGAAAATCCACCCGGCGTTCAATTCAAAGGCGTCCAATTGTGCCTCGATGTATTTACGGACATTCTTTTTGTAATCGTCTGGCCAGGTGGAAAGGTTAAGAATAGGATCACACGAGCCGTACTTGGGGGAGTTATCGTAGTCACCAGAGTATCTGGCGCCGCGACCAACCCCGTTAAGCCAGGGAGCACAGTCGGTGAGAGCAGCGGACCATTCACCACAAACGTTCCACTTGTTATTAGCCTTGTCGGTTCTGCCCCAGTCACAAGCGGCCTTGATGTGGTCATCGATGGACCGACCAACTTCGCTGGGCGAAAACACTTGGTAGTGGTGGTGGTCCAACACCACGCTCCAGTAGCCATCGTCTACGTTCATGAAATCGTCCCAGTAGTGGGAGTCTTGGTAAAAGGCGTCATGAATCACCACAGGAGTCAGGGACCCAATGGATCTAAGATTCTTATAACCAGCCTTGTAGAACACCTTCAACGCTTCCATGTCAAGCACGGGCCCGAGAGGTTCGTTCACCAATTGGATACCAATGACAGTGTCAGACCACTTGTCGGTACCGTAGGCCCAGAAGATTTGTTGCAACACCCAGAGGGTGGTGTCTTGGTTGGATCCCTTTTGGAAATCCCAGCTGTCTCTCAAACCCGAGTTGTCAAAACCGTTTTGAGAGCCAGGGGCACCGTGCAAGTCGATCCACACCTTCAAGCCTCTGTCTTGGGCCCAACCGAGAGCGCGGTCGAGGTATTGGATTTGGCCTTGGACATAGGGATCATCGTCCAACAACTTCCACGCCCAGTAACCGATGGGGATCCGGAGCAAGTTGACGCCAGCATCCTTAATGTCATCGAAATCTTTTTCAGTGTACCACGTGTCCCAGTGATTGTCCAATTCAAGATGGCAGTTATCTTTACCAAGGGCTTTACAGAGGTGGTATTCATCAACCGTCCCGGGCGCAGCCTTAAACAAGGAATAATTAATATAGGGCTCAAGGACAAACCACCCACCAAGATTAACCCCTTGAATCTTGTCGTTTTGATAATCCCATGCGTCAAAACGCTTATTCAAAAATTGAGATGGGGCCGCCAAAGCCAACGTCGCTGAAAGTAATGCCAGCCACAACATCAACAATGAATTATTACTAGTGAGAGAATTGCCAGTACTTTATACGCACAATTTCTCAAAACCCCTGCCTGGCCAAACCACCGCGTTTGTGACTTGTTCATGCATGCGTCACCTGCAGCATTTACATGTACCTAGTTTTTGTGGAGGAGCTGTAAGGAGGGGAGGTGTGGTAGCGGGGATTACAACCTTAACCACCCAGACCGGAACTCTGGGTTTCCCCTTAACTACCCCGAAAGCTTCCATTTGGCGAATTTTCTGCTCCGTCGGAAAAACCTCATTTGTTGATATTTATTGAATGACGTAACAATCTGCTGGCTAGCGCCGCCCTTCCTGAAATCGCTGCAGAGAATTTTTGTTATGCATATCAGGTTGCGATCGTGGCAATGCTACGGTGTTTACTGACACGAGTTAAAAATATGTTGGCAGTGGTAACCTATTGTAAAGCTTATTTGAGGGGAAGTGTAATACTCGCCGGAAGAGTGGTGGTGGTTATATGGGCATTATTACTTGCCATGGCTGCCAAAGCCTTCTTTCTAAGTATGCCCCTGGCGCCAGTAATATTTCCCGAATAGGCACGGCGGGCGTGGACTGTGGTTAGCAACAGCCAAGATCTAGCGCGTTAGGAGAAGTGGCTTGGCGGCGGTTGAATCAGGGGTCGGCGGTAGCATTGGGGGAACAGGATCCCTTTTGGTGGTGGCCAAGCATTGTTACGTTAGAGAAAGAAATTTTGCTTTGCACACTGTTTACCGCGGCGCTTGCTAACCTAGGACAATTTTTTGACAAAGGGGATTACTAAGGTAGTTACTATTGTCAATTCTCACCTCGCCCATTTCGGCATGAGGATCCCCCACTCTATTAGCATCCACTATTCCCCGCCCTTTTGCAGCCGACACTTTTAGCAAGGGTTACATTGTCACAAATACCACCTTCTGGTTTGAATCCCGTAACTACTAGAATAATTTAGACCGGCTAGAAAGGAGTTGGATGCAGCAACAATATCAAGGGGTTTGCCCCCCGTTCAGCGGGTACTGTAGTTGCCTGCGGAAGAACCTACGGTAAAAGCCTATTGAGCAGCCATCTCACCCTCATATCGACATGACGACATAGCCGGTGGGCAACAATGTCGGCAATTCATGACTCGGTTGCCATCTGATTAACCTAACCGGTTGGTGGTCACGTGCTTAGGGTTAATACCCTTGCGCCAGGACTGCCAAAATTTTTCACCATCGCGCCGCGACTACCCATACTTACTAAGAGTAGTCCGCTTGTGCTTAATTTGATTACATCTAGTAATGTCGGTTGAAACTGCTTTGTCCTACGCCGCGTTGATCCTCGCCGATGGTGACGTGGAAATCTCCGCTGAAAACTTGAAGACCTTGACTGACAAGGCCGGTGTTGAAGTCGAATCCATCTGGACCTCGATCTACTCCAAGGCTTTGGAAGGTAAGGACTTGAAGGAATTGTTCTTCAACATCCAAGCTGGTCCCGCTGCTGGCCCCGCCGCTGCTGCTGGTGGTGCCGCCGCCGCTGGTGGTGAAGCTGCTGCTGAAGAAAAGGAAGAAGAAGCTAAGGAAGAATCCGACGACGACATGGGGTTCGGTTTGTTCGACTAAATGCGTTGTATTTAATACATGGAATACGATTATTCGTCACTGTAGACATAGATTAGAGATAATTGATGCACTCATGATTAATTGTGTTGTCCGATTTACTGTTGATGTATTATTAAATGGCATGGCATTATTTTGTCCGCTGAGGTCATCAAAAGATTGAGGAGGATAATTATTGATGTCATAATAAGCCGTACTATGTTGCGGAGATTGGTTGTAAACTATTGCCTGGTTTCGTAAAATCGTATCCAACTATTCCGCTTAAATGTACTCTTATGGTTTACTTTAGATTGTCCGGACCCTGTTTTGGTACAATGATCATCCAACCATTGACTGTAACATATAACTACTGTGAATAACCTGCATCAGTGTCCAGGCGGGTTGCCAACAGTTCGGAAGGGGTACTGCAAGATTATTACGCTTCCTATTACATCGAATCGTCCAATGAGTACAGTACCTGAAAGCAAACGTAAAAAAAGTCGGGAAGGAATAACACACGTTAACTCTTGTCTACTGGGTAACCCAAGTGACTACATGGGTACCGGAATTAAAATTTAGGTTATTGAATTCAATTGTGATGGATTTTTTGAAATTTGTACAATCAAGAGCAAAAGGGGTTGTCCAATAGCACCATAAGCTGATATCACATATACGAATTGAATAGGTCCCTCGGTTTCGTATCGATAGCAATCGTTTGAGATCTGACGATTGATCGGTATTGGTAGTTTTCACGTGGATTGCTAGCAAATATAGTTTAGTAACTCTGATTGAGTAAGGGAACATATTCTCCAGGAGTATCACTATGTTTCCCTAAATTTCTTATCTAATAAATTTTAAATTGAAAGCTATTTCATGAAATCCAAATCAATCATTAACATCTCCATATTTGAATCCGTGCTCTCCGATCGCGCCTACTCGCATCCCTTGCTAATCCGATTGCACCAATTGATGATATCACCCATACTGAATGATGACCCAGCGCTAAATTATAGTATTATCTCCTCTATAACATCCACCGATAGTCTTGCCCCACCCCATATTGACACTTTTAATGATGTCCCCTCTGTTGTTTTTCTTTTGGTCACGTGGTTAGGGTTTGCACCCCTAATCTTCCTGTGCCCGGCGCACCATCGAAAATTTTCACCAAAAGAGGTGGTCTCTCCTAAGTTGATACTTGTTGCGAAATGGCTATCAAGCAGAACCAAGTCCTTCAAAAGAACCATTTCAGAAAGCTGACCTGGCAAGAGCGGGTCAAGGTTTACCTTGGCCAAGCTAAGGCTAAGGAATCCAGACGGATTGCCAGAGCCAAGAAGGCCGCCAAGGTTGCCCCTGCCCCCATTGATGCCTTGAGACCCATCGTCAGATGCCCTACCATTAAGTACAACAGAAAGGTTAGAGCTGGTAGAGGTTTCACTCTTGCCGAACTCAAGGCTGTCGGCTTGGCCCCCAACTACGCCAGAACTATTGGTATCTCTGTTGACGCCAGAAGACAAAACAAGTCTACTGAAACTTTCGACGCTAACGTGTTGAGACTTAAGGAATACTTGGCCAAGGTTGTCATCTTCGACAAGAAGACCCTGCCCGCCGAAATTGCTCAACACAAGCAAGCTTCGACCGTCGCTGCCTTCCCCATTGTTCAAGAAGCCCCCGAATCCGCCCCCAGAGCTGTTGTCAAGGGTGAAAAGTCTGCCTACAGAACCTTGAGAGACGCTAGAATCACCAAGAAGTACAAGGGTATCAGAGACAAGAGAGCCAAGGACAAGGCTGAAGCTGAAGCTGAAAAGAAGAAGTAAGGAGTGGGTATTTGTAGATCATAATAATACGAAACATAGCTGAATGTATACTAGTACGGGATGAGGTTGGTTTTTACAGCGATGACCTTTTCATACCTGCACAGAAGAAGAAAACGAAGTGTGCGGTGATATAGTACAAATCTTGAACAAGGACGAACACTTTGAATTCGACGTCGGCTATTCTTTGACTTGGGCATTTCTTTGCTATCTTCAATGAATTCTGCTATGCTGGCTGCTTAGACCTTATCGTGTCTTTCTCGTTTCAGTCCAACTGGCTTCATGATGTAATCTTCTTCGCCTTTTGAACTGTAATGATAATATTGAAGTCATTGATATAAAATAATAAACTACTGTGATTCTGGTTTCAGTCGTTGTATAATTCGATTTACTATGCCACCATCGATAAACGACTATTTGTTGTACACAGACATACCTAGAAAACTCAAAAAATAAGAAGAAAAAAAACTAAGATTCTGATAAACTCGTACTTACCATAATAGTATCCAAGCCATTTAGCTTCTAAAAAATATACGTTATTGAAAGAATAAAGTTAGCGGGGTTTTATTAAGGGGACGAATTATAGAAATGTATGTATTAGTTAGAGATGTTCTTAAAAGAGTTCACAAAGATAGCAATTTAAATTTATGTAGAAAATAAAGTGATCCTTGCAATTATTCACCATTATGATTCACAATTCATTCTAATAGTCTTCCGACTCGTATTCTTAGAAAAGATCGATCTAAGTTATCATCCACCATTAATTGAAATTGAACTTAGTAGGGGACATTTCAACTTGCTAGCAAACCCTTACAACAATGAGTAGGGGAAACGGAAAGAAACGAATTGTCCACGGAAACAATCTTGTCCATCTTTACAACACGAATTGCGAACACAAACTGGAAAAGTATTTCCGCATCGCATTAAACTTTTTAAAGAATTCACCAAATCGGTAAAACCTACAGTCATAACCCCTAGGATTGTCGTCTCTATGCGCTTTATTAAAGCTATTACTAATAAACATGAAATACAATCCAAAAACCCCTTAACGGTAAGACTTTTGGAATCTCGCTCTGGCACCACGACCACCAAACTTCTTGGGTTCCATTCTTCTCTTGTCGGCAACCAACAAGGTCTTGTCGTAGTCGGAGTAGATCTTCTTCAATTCGTTCTTAGAAGCTTCGTCAACGTACTTTTGGTGGTAAGCAACCAAACCCTTGGCAATGGCTTGTCTGATGGCGTAGACTTGAGAGACGTGACCACCACCGGAAACCTTGATTCTGACATCAACGGCGGCGAACTTGTCAAGACCAACAATGGTCAAGGCTTCCAAAACCTTGTCCTTGAGGACAACGGGTTGGACGAGGGTGATAGGAGCACCGTTAATCTTAAGGAGACCCTTCCCTTGTTGGATGTGGGCGACGGCGGTAGCCGACTTTTTCTTGCCGAACGACTGGATTCTGTTGGCGCTGGACATGATGATATGTGGACAAGCTTTGCCTCACAAAATTTTCACTCTCAAACCGCGACTGGTGGTAGCAACCCTAATTCACGTGACGCGATTTTGAGGTGTGCGACAACTGTCTTGAAGGAAAATGGTCCGGGAGGAGAAATAGAGCGCATGGTGGATACCTGAGTTCAATAAAATACAGCTTGAGATATAAATTTTATATCTAGTGTCTTGTGTCGACTTGAATTGATCTCGAGTAGATGTTTTGATTTAGCTTATGTAATCCGCGACCCCACTGTGCGATAGAGTATGTTTGGGTAATCAGTTATCTGGAATCAAGGCTTATGTGGGGTCTAAATTATGAAGTATTATATGGTTTGTGTGTACATTTCATTGTGTAAATGGAATTATTAAATCTGTAAGTATTGTCTTCACAATTACGACACCCTAGGTAAACTTCATTTTGTCATTATACCAAATTTGTAAATTCTTCAACAATTTCCGTAATACCTCGCTCGCAATATCAATGCATCTCCAGATCATATAAAGTTTAACAATCGATTGAAATTGCCAAAAAGATAATCCAGTCACTACAAACGACACCAGCACAAACTACATTGAAACGTTGTTTTCCAGATACTGTCACTTTATTTACATTTATCCTAAGCGCGACTCGAACTTACACCCTCCACGTAACCACACATGTGGATTGATTCCAACCCCCAACTACTGCTATCCCTCCCGGAAGACTATGTCAAACTCATTGATATCCCCCATACACCATTGCTTGCATATATAACCCGGTTTCTGGTGGTGCTAATTAACCAGTATACCCTTGTCCCGGTAACTACCCACACTCGAGACACCAAACTGAATGAACAACATGGGATAAACGTGGATATCAAGACCAAACACATCCATGTGCAACTGGCGCAATTAAACAAGGTGATTCAATTTCAGTTGGTGGTGCAAACAAGCATGCAAAATCTTATATTGTACCATGGCAAGATCGAACCCAACCGAAACCTTTATGAAGTGATAAAGAATGACAATTTGATTCAGCTGGGACTCCCATTGGCTGGCCAAGGTGAGCTGTTTCTGATCAAACTGATGCTTTTGAATGCCACCCGGTTATTGTCGGTGGAGGACGGGGTGGAACGGATCGAAGCGCCAGGGGGTGAAGATGAAGAAAAC
Source organism: Diutina scorzettiae (assembly GCA_030563345.1). Classification (NCBI taxonomy): domain Eukaryota; kingdom Fungi; phylum Ascomycota; class Pichiomycetes; order Serinales; family Debaryomycetaceae; genus Diutina; species Diutina scorzettiae. Next base: position 245,281 of record JAKUCB010000008.1, read on the forward strand.
TTTAGCATTGAGCTGGTGAAATTAGTTGTAAGCAAGGTGCTTAAGATTTCCATAGGTGTTTCCAAGTGGTGGCTCAAAGCAACGTCGCACAACCTTATTGTTTTCAACAATAGTGAAGACGACTGCTTGCAAGTGGTGAATCTCCAGAATTTTAAAAATGAGGTGATTGTGCTAACCGAACAACGGTGGTATTTGGGCAGCCGTATCCGTTTTATCGAATATAACGAGTATAAAAACTACTTTTTGCTCGTCAATGATGCCCACGAGTTGTGGTATATGGAACTTGCCAAAGGTGACCATGGAGTCACCACAAAGGGTCACCGCATCAAGCAATTCAACCCCATAAATTCTCTCTCCATGCGGTTCAGTTCCTCAGGGGTTTTTCTTATCAAGGTGAACTCCCAGCTTCGAATCTACTCGGAAAAGCTTGTAGCGGTAAAGGCAATTCCGGTTCCAGAAAAGGCAGATATGGTGTGGGCTCCCTCGGGCAAGTTTTTCATCCTTTCCGACCAGGCTACTGGGTACTATCGGTTTCTCACCCGGATGGGCCATACGACATTTGACTCCCAGGTCATTCTGGCTGAATTGTCTCAGAAGTTCCTTGTCGGCAGCACATTTTTGATTACCGGTAACAGCAACACCGTTCTTGTCATCGGGGAGAAATTGTGGCAAATTCCATTACAGCATGTCACCGAAACCGGCAAGCTATTCTACAACTACGAGTATCTTGGTGAATTTTCCAGGGCCGGCGTCAAACACCCCATGCCCCCCCGGTTTAAAAAGATAATCAGTCGGATGGATGGGGATGCTTGTCGGTTTGATATTTCCACAAACATCAATCGCCAGTACGCACTTTCCTTTGGTGACCACATAGCAGTGTCGACCCCTACCACCTCCTCGCCCATTCGGTGGTACCATTATTCTCACAACAATGACCCTATAAATGTAATCACCACTGGGTGGTACAAGGAATACTTGATTCTAGTGGTTGAGGGCGAGGAGAAAAATGAAGTCATCGTATTGGACACCCGCAAGACCAAGTATCAAATATCATGGTACCGTTTTAACGAGGATTCCATCATCCACAGAGTCGCCCTCGATGGTAAAGTGCACCGCCTGTATTTTGAAGGCGACCAGTTGGTCTTGATTATTGGCACCACTATTACTATGGTTAAATTTAGTGGCGATAACCGCAAGGTGACTCTGGAGAAAACATCGATTAACTTGCTGCCGATTTCCAACAAATTGGCGGTGTCACTGATAACCCAGTGTAAGAAGATTGGCGAGAGTTTTTTGCTTTTGCTTTCTCTGGGAGAGTTTTTGATCCTCCAACACCTTCTGGACCACCTGTATGAGCTTGTGATTATTGCTCAAGGTATTGATTGGTTCCGGGTGGATTTTGTAAAATACACGGTCGGGGGGGCGGAGTACATTGCTGCACTTGGTCGCGATACTGTGTTTATCTACCCGTTAGTGGCGGTGGTATCAGGTAACGCCCCCGAGCCGATTATTATTCCAATTGAGGGGTATCTGCCGTTGGGATTAGTAATCCTGGACAAACTGGTGGACTTGTCAGGGGTGGAACCCACTGTTCATAACAATTTTCTCCGTAACAAGGGATGCCTTAAGGTGGTGCTCCACCACTTTATTGAGCATGAATTGATTCACACTCCGAAAGAGGAAGTCAACCACCTGGTGACGCTGAAGTTCTCCCGCTATGAAATGTACACCTACTGTCTTGAACTTCTTCTTGTCAGGTACTTGACGGAAGTGGAAAATCCCTCCGTGCTTGATAAGTTGTTGTTGGTGGTGGACAATGCAGTGTACATCAATTGTTTGCGGAAGATCGAGGTAGGATATTGGAACAAGTTTTTCACTGCATTGGGTATTACTGCTAATGATTACATGTCCAAGCTTATTGAGCTGGGAGACGTTGAGCAATGTTACCACTATCTTATTATCTACCTCAATGCTGATACAGACAGCGAACCCGATAAGGAGGTGATTGTGAGGATCTTCAACATGTTGCAGGATGCAGGACGCTGGGACTGGTGTTTTGAATTGAGCCGGTTTTGCAAAGTGTTGGATCCGGAATTGTTAGCTATGCTTGTGACCCAAGTTAAATTGAATGGGCATAGAGAGAATGGTGGTTTGGCAGAAAAGGTAGAGGCTAAAGAGAGTAAAGTTTGTTAGATTAGACGTATAGACGACATTGGTCTTAAAAGATACTTACCTTCTATATTAGAAAGAGATTCTTTTCGATTTTGAATCAGTCTTTCTTTCTTTCAATTAGTGAATCAGTTCGGAATTCACCTGATTGCAAGTTTAATGTAGACAACAAACATTCTTATTTTTAAACATACTTCAAAAATCCCAACAAAACAAAACAAGCATTAACCCCAAACTCGTCCCCCGTTTATTTTTCACTCTCTTCCCTCACTCTCTGTTGACTTCCCTCATTAGTGGTTTCGCGCGACCAATGAGGACCGTGAAAAAAACCATTATTGACCATGACCCTTGCCACTGAGTTTGCTGAAACCACGCGGAGACTGGCGACCCTGGCCGACATGCACCGGCGGGTGATTCACTTGTACCGCAAGTACGTCCGTAACGCCAAGGAGATCCAAGATTTGTATGAATTGGACATGCCGGTGGCCTCGGTCAAGACCAAGATCAGACAAGAGTTTGAAAGACAAAGATACATTGAAGACTTGGGGGTCAAGAACGTCTTGTACGCCAAGGGTCAAATGGAATTCCAAGAGTTGCTTAACTTCTGGAAGCAACAGTGTCACGTTATGAAGTACTTTGACCAACCCACTCAACCGGTGGTGAACAACCAATCGGAGTTCATTACCGCCTTTTTGAAGGGCAACAACTAGATAGCATAATAAATAAGCGAGCGAGAAAGATACGGACGGTTTTTATGTAAGGCTTGTTGGAGGGGTTTTGTTGTGGTTTGCAGCAATGATGTTTGTATCAAAATGCTCTTCACAAGCGGGCAATTAGTGACCCAAAGAATAAAACTTGTTGCCCACTTGCCATCACTTGTATATCGTATATAGTGTCTACATCATCCGCATTGCAGATACATCAGATTAATTGTCGGTAGTTCTCATACATTCCTACATTCTAACGCCCAGGCATTAACATCACTATTCCATGGCAGGTTCATCAAGGACCTCGTCGCCATACTCCATATCGTCATCAACCGACGCTTCTTGGTATTGTTGGTATTCCGACACCAAATCATTCATGTTGGATTCGGCTTCGGTGAATTCCATTTCGTCCATCCCTTCGGAGGTGTACCAGTGCAAGAAAGCCTTTCTCCGGAACATGGCCGAGAACTGGTCGCCAACCCGCTTAAACAATTCTTGGATCGAGGTCGAGTTCCCGATAAACGTGGCCGACATGTCCAAGTCCTTAGGAGGAACCGAGCAAACCGCGGTTTGCACGTTGTTGGGAATCCATTCGACAAAGTATGCCGAGTTTCTTTGCTGCACCTTGAGCATTTCATCTTCGACTTCCTTGACCGACACCTTCCCCCGGAAGAATGCCGCCACCGTCAAGTACCGCCCGTTTTTGGGGTCGGACGCCGCCATCATGTTCTTAGAGTCAAACATTTGTTGGGTCAATTCAGGCACCGTGATCAGTCTGAACAGCTGGGAGCCAATCGAGGTCAAGGGCGCGTACCCCACCATGAAGAAATGGAGTCTGGGGAAAGGAACAAGGTTGACGTACAACTTACGCAAGTCCGAGTTCAATTGACCGGGGTATCTCAACGAGGTGGTGACACCGGACATCACCAGCGACACCAAATTATTAAGTTGGTCATACGACGGCAGCGGCAACTTGAGGGTCTTTTGACAAATATTGTAAAGAGCTTCGTTATCGATGCAGAACGTTTCGTCCGAGTTTTCCACCAATTGGTGCACCGACAACGTGGCGTTATAGGGTTCGATCACCGTGTCCGACACCTTGGGCGACGGCACCACCGAAAAGGTGGCCATCATCCGGTCGGGGAATTCTTCCCGGATCTTAGAAATCAACAATGTCCCCATCCCGGAACCAGTACCCCCCCCAAGGGAGTGGGTGATTTGGAACCCTTGCAACGAGTCACAGCCTTCGGCTTCCCGACGGACAATATCAAGCACCGAGTCAACCAATTCAGCCCCTTCAGTGTAGTGACCCTTGGCCCACACGTTACCAGCCGACAGTTGACCAAAAACAAAGTTGTCGGGACGGAAAAGGTTGCCAATCTTGGACGCCTTGATGGCGTCGGAGGTTCCGGGTTCCAAGTCCACAAGAACCGCCCGGGGCACGTACTTGCCCGACGACGCTTCGTTAAAGTACACATCCAACTTTTGTTTACGGATGGGGTCACCTTGGTGGTAGTTCCCCGAGTTATCAAGGTCGTGTTCACCACAGATGGTTTCCCAGAACGCCCCGCCAATCTGGTTACCACATTGACCAGTAGATAAGTGGATCTAGTTGTTAGTATACGTTATCGTGGTTCTTCAATCACTTACAATTTCTCTCATGTTGGTGGAGTTGAGGTGTTGTTTTTTCGCTAGACGGGGAGAAAAAAAACGACGACGCGACGTACGCGAGCGAAGGCAATTAATAACTTAAATGAAGAAAAGAGCCGCCGATGATCGGGTGAAGGTGCGCGGTAGCTGCCGATGGATTAAGGCATAGTGCTTCTATTCAATTGAGATGTTTTTTTTTTTTGCATTTTCACCGGTACGACATGGTCGTCTAGATCACTTGCAGTCTGCATTAGCCAAGGTACCACCGATAGGGTGATATCCGCGCACCCAGGCAATACCGTAGAGGACAAGTAGAGGTCGTGTAGATGGCCAAACAAATTACTTTTAATCAGACGCGTCGGATTATGATCCCGGGGGCGACACTGTGGTGATAACACTAATTCAGTTAATTATCCACATGGGGAACCAGGCGGTTACGAACATAGATAGCCGTTTGTTATCGATGGAGGAGGATGATGTCGCAAAATCATCAAGCACTAATTTTTGCACCAAAGGATTCCTCTCTATCCAAGCCGCTACAGGAGCCGCTAGCGCCTATCTTCAAAAGTGCGCACGGCTATTGCCAAAATTTTCATCTCCAATGCAAAAAACTGAATGGTCTCAAGTGGGGCAAAAGCCCATCCAGGTGTTGTCGCCTGCGTTTGTGTCTAACGGGCACGTGTTTACATCCGGTGCTGTTGGTTTCAACGCCGACGGGTCTCTTCCCGATGGCATCAAGGAACAAACCCACAACGCCATCCAAAACCTTGAAAAGGTACTTAAGGCTTCGGGGTCTTCGCTCGACAAGGTGATGAAGGTGTTGTTGTTCATTTCCGACCGCGCTGATGGCCCTATTGTCAACGAAATCTACCACCAATACTTCCCCCACGCCCCGGCCCGGTCGTGTATTATGGTGCAATTCCCCAACGCCAACATCAAGGTTGAACTTGAAGCTGTGGCTGAGGTGACCGACTTCAAGTCCAACTTGTAAACAGCGTTGTAAATACTATTTATTTGTATATTAAAGATCACTGATATATCGTGTAAGAAATTGTCGCGCGCGCACTTTTCAAAAGAACACCACATCTACGCCGCCATGAGCGACACCATCCAGAATCGGACGTACGAGTTCCAGCAATGTGTCCAGTCGTATGACAAGATAAACAAGCGCAATCACACCCCAGTTGCTGCCCAACACCCCCCTCCAAAGCTGCATTTTTCTCAGCAGGCGAGTGTTATCGCCAAAGATATTCTGCATGTTACTGACTTGTTGCTGAAGTTGGCGTTGCTTGCCAAGCGAAAGCCGTTATTTGATGACAAGCCGGTGGAAATTGGTGAATTGACCTACGTCATCAAACAAGATATCTTCAAGATTGAGCAGAATATTCAAACATTACAGCGGATCATGAAGGGGGACTCGCTGATCCAGGTGGACACCCAAACGCTGCAATTTTCCAAGAACGTGGTAAACTTGCTAAATTCCAAGATGAAGAATGTTCTGGGAGAGTTCAAGACAGTGCTTGAAATCCGGCAGAAGAACGAAATGCTCAACAAAAGCCGGCAAGAGAACTTCCTCAGTGCCACCTCAACGGTGAATTCTACCCGTAACCAGTCCCCGGTGGGCGGTCGCGCCGCTGGCATTCATTTACTGGAAAACCCCTACATGCAATACGACGACCCCCAAGACGAGGTGTTGTCGTTGCCGAACCAGCAACAGCAGTTGTTGATGATGGAGGAACAGTCGGGAGCATACCTACAAGAAAGACTGCGAGCGGTCGAAACCATCGAACTGACTATTAATGAGGTGGGCAACTTGTTCCAGCAATTGGCAACCATGGTTAATGAACAAGGGGAACAGATCCAGCGGATCGACGAGAACGTTGAAGATATTAGTTTGAACATTGAAGGGGCCCAACGGGAGTTGCTCAAGTATTATGCACATATCACTTCCAATCGGTGGTTGTTTCTTAAGATCTTTGGGGTGTTGGTATTATTCTTCTTGATTTGGGTATTGGTAGGTTAGTAGCTGCTACGCTATGGTTTGATACGGAAAAGTCCATAATTGAGTTATGATCAATCAATGCATAATTATAGCAATAGCACTTGTTTACTAGAACGAAACCAGCCTTGACATGTAGACAACCGCATCTCTTTTTACCCTTTTTGATCTCTATTATTATGGGAGATCTTGCTGCAAGGCCTGTCAATCGTGAATTTTCTGCAGATCATCAAAGAATTGGGATTGGCCTGCATTACCAAGAATTTCTTGGAGCAGGAATTTTTTGGAATACTTCAAATTGATATCGCGGTGATGTTTGTTATTATTACCAGCCAAAACTTCCCACATGCATGAGATTGAAACAACCCAAGGTGCTTGTAACCAATGGTGGTAAACAGGAGGTAAAATACAACCCTCGTTTTACCACCATGGAGCCGAATGAGGGTGGGGGCGGTGTTCCCATTTGGAAGTCCGAAGTTTTTCCGGGGCCCAACCTGCATCCAATCGCAAGCTATTTAACATTGTCGATATCGCTGATTGTCAGTACAGAATCACCATGCAAGAAGCACATTCAACTGCTGTAAACTCCTATAACTTGAACCACGCCAATTATGACGCCTACCGGCCCTCCTTTGACCCCCTTATTGTTGATCCGTTTCTTGAACAATTGGGGCTTGTCGCCGACGGCAAGTACGATACGGGAAAGAAGATCCTCGAAATCGCCGTGGGAACGGGCAAGTTCACACACAATTTGATTAGCCACGGATGGGGGCTTGGATCCCTTAAGGTGATGGATCCGCTGGAGGGAATGCTAGCTTCTTTCAAACAAAACTTTCCCCAGATTCCGGAAGATGACGTTATACTTGGAAACTCATACCAGATCCCATTGCCCGACAATTCCGTGGATGCAGTGGTGATTGCCCAAGCATTCCATTGGTTTGCTGAACAATCCAGTTTGGACGAGATTTATCGGGTTCTCACCCCAAATGGCAAGTTGGGGTGTATCTGGAATTTCGAGTACGCCAATCCGTCGTTTGACATTAAGTCTGCCGACGCCAAATACATCGATGGTGGTGCGGCCAACTTTGCCGAAGTCACTAAACAACCCACCGGTTACAAAGTGTTCGAGCAATATTTTGCTCCGGCACAATGGAGCAAAAAGTGCTGTGAGTTGATCTACTCGAAAGAAGGCGGGGTTCCCCAGTACCGAAAAGGAGAATGGCGAAACGTATTCCGTAGCACCACCTCGTTCTCCCGCTCGGGACCCGAATTGTTGTTATTGAGTGTCAACGTGCAATCTGACACTGACGTGGTGAATTATTGGCTCACAAGACTGTTCATCACTAAATTGCCCGAGCACGAACAGAAGATCATCGTTGCCAAGATTAAACAAATCATAGACGAGGATGCGAAACACCTCGACAAATCGAAATTAGTAAAGCCAGTAGGGGCGCATGCGGTGGTATACAGAAAAGAATAAAAAGGGATGGGGTGAGGTTATTGTTTAGGAAGGGTGTAGACATATATCGGATGATATGTGCCTCGTCGGCGGTTACTTAATTCGGTATGTGAACTTGCCTCGTAACTATTGTTCGGGGAAATATTAGCCTAATGTCGGTAATCGGCCACCAGTCGAAAACGGTCGGCCATTGGTGAAAACCGGCTATTGTCCGACTAACCTTCAATCGCCCGGTGGCGATTATGTGTGTAAGCGTGACACTTCAATTGTCTCTCACCTGATACAGGCGTATTGTTCCATGTCGCCGCGGTAGGATGCCGATTCTTTGTTTATACCGATCGGCGATCAAAGATTGCGCTCTGCGGAGCATAACCACAAACCGAAGCATATTCCTAACCGTGTTTAGTAGCACAGTGTCGACGTCGTCATACATTGTGCATGTACATACATGTGACCCCTCGAGCCTACCGCAAATTAATCTTTAACGGCATGGTGTCAAGGCTATTGTAGGATATTTTTAAGGGGGATATTTGTGACTCCGGAACGTTGCTATTGTTTCCCACCAATCCATGAGATGGCGATAAATGGGGGTAATGCGATGACGCCCGATGCCACCACGATCGGGGTGCCACCCCTGAAGTTAGTCGACTAACTGAGCCCCGAGACCACCCCTGCCTCGGGGTGTGTGGGGAATCACTGCTTCTCTCGTCGACAAAGTCGGCTGATATCACAGATGCGTTATCCCCGATTTTTCACCGGCTACATAATTATATTGGTGAAATGCTGGCAGCCAAGCGCTAACCACAACTACACCGTGTGGGCTGGGGAATTATTGGTGGTGTAGTTAGCATGGTGGTGCGTTGTTCGGCTAAATTTGGGGCAAGAACACCCGGAGTCGACCAGGAACCGGCAATATGTGAGGATGTACATCCATCGCTTGATTGCATCCACATTAGGCAATAAATAAATAATTGCAGAGAACCTTTTCAAACGGGATGCTACCAAAATGCTACCAAAACTTTGTATTGTTTATAACCATTGAGATGTCCTGTACCTAAAAACCAACCTTTTACAACATGAAAAACGCAAACAGCGACAGCGCCAACACTCCGACTGCTATCCACCACATCTTGTCAAAGTGAGAGGTGGTGGTTTCTCGAATGGCAGTGGTACGGTACTGGTTTTCCAACAGCCGCTTGACCCGGTCCCGCAACGAATCGCGTTTGCCGTTGTCGGTGGCCAGGGCAGTGGCGCCAGCGTCAGAGTTGGTGGGGTTGAGCGTTTCCGTAGGCAACATCATCGGCGGCTTGTAGGCGAGATAAAGCGGTTGCATCTTCAGCCCATCGAACTGGAAAATTTGCAACGTTTGCCGGCCGTGGTACGCCAGCACATACACCAACACCTCGCGGAAGTTGGTGGGCTGGTAGTACCGAACGTAGGTCGACAGGTTGGGATTGTTGCCACACGGCTCACTGATCAACTGGCGGCCGTCCACGGCGATAGGGTGCAACACCATCGACCCGTTCAGCAAAAGCTCATAGGTGCCGTGCTGGTAGGTGATGGAACCGGTGGGACACCGGTGATCCACGGGATTCGACACCACCCGGTACAACGCTTCTTCGTAATGGCCATCTTTGGTGAACAGATAGGAAATCCCTGGCAAATCGGGTTCGATCAAAAGCTCGTCCACAGGGTCGTAGAAACCAGGCCCGGTGAACACGGTATTGGACTTGGATACCCAGGTACCCTCCAAGTCTTCCATAGTAGTGGCTCCACACACCGCAGACACCGCGGCAATTACAAGCAGCTTCCAGAGCATGGTTGCTTTAATTTGGTAGATAGATTTTCCTCACACAGGCTGTGCTGCGAGAAAAAAAGCAGTAAATTTAGTTGGTAGGGGGCGGCGACAAAGTGGTGAAGTAAACACTGGGGGGAGATGGCGCCAATCTATTTAATATACTGTTTTAAATTAAGGATGGTTCGGAGTCAAGGTCACGTGATTCCCGCCCCTCCCGTGCCATCTAGGTTGGCTTGGTTGCTGGTGAGGCCATTAAATGGGTGAGAAAAGAGGGCAGTGGGACATGCAGATAGAACTTTTGTAGAACCGCGACCGCTTTACACAATAGAAGAGACAATGGTGCACAGGCCATGACTAACAACTGAAGTGTCCAAGAACGACTATGCACGACGGTGACATCAATATCGACAACTTCTAGCGTGAAATCCTGTTTAGATTGTCTAGAGCATCTGTGCATGGCAGGTGACCACTGGTAGTTAGTGACGGGGGCTAATTGGATCACCGCCTCTGCTCACGTAATCAGGTCGCCCTGGCAATTTCACTCCCTGAAATTCACAATCGTATTTGTTGAAAATTTTACTGCCATCTGTCGAAATTGATAATTATCACCAATTTTTTTTTCAAGTACGAAGGGCTTGCAGACGTGATTGCAGGCTATACGATTTGTTCTTTTTTGGGTTAAACTCTAAATGCCCGATCCCATGGCATTTTAGTACATGTAGATGGGGTGATTCACAACACGTTGCCTTGACGATTAGTGGAAGTGGATCCAGCAAACATGGTGGTCCAAGAGATTGCCTCCATTCGGGAGGACCGGTGGTGGTTAGTGAAGTTTTGTAAAAAGTTTAATCGAGGTACGCGAAACTTAATTCGTGGGAACCGCCAGTACCAACGGCGAAATACGACCTCAGCCAGGATTAAACGATGGATCTAGGTGTTTAGCATAGGGTTTACCCAACCGAACGCTTGTGTTCATGTTTAGATTAAAATAAGCTTTGACATTCTCGTCGCTAGTCACCAGCCTGCAAGAAAAAATAGAAAGTGAAACATGTTGGAGAAGTTTTTAGACTATCGATGTTTAAATCACCAACCTTCACTACATTCCCATTTAGGTCAAAATCCCCGTGGCTTTTCGGCATTTAGCCATATTAGAACGCGTAGACAGAGGAGGCTCAAACTGGCGGCGTGTGGCCGCCAGGATTACGGGAATCAACTATTTCTACATTCACGCGTTTGCTGAGCACGCAGTGGCAAGGTGGTACGGTGCCGCCAACTTTAGCCTGAAATTATCATATGGAGACCGACAATATACGGTGCGCTAACCCACCATCACCATGGAGATGGTGATCTTATGATTGTTTCCCCTGCTTTCTGCAATGTGGTGGCCCCTGAGACCTACCTTCATAAACGGGATCCGTTTGTGTCGGTTCCCACTCCAAAACAGTCCGATTGGGCGCGATCTTGCGTTGGGGTGCTCCAGGCGATGAAAATATTGGCGAAATGGTACCGACGGAATACTGGTCCAGGGGGGGGGAGGGGCCAACCGTGTTGGGAGTAGCGCATTCCTTATTGTGTGGCGTGTTGGGCGTATTGCTACTGGTTTTATTCTTAGTCACTGTCATCACCTAGCTAAGCGAATCATCATCTACATAAGCGACAAAATACAGGGGTGGTTCGTGGTCATTCGTGTCATTAAAACTATACTGTTCATGCTATTAATGAGGGATAAAAAGGAGAACAGAAATGAAACATACGGGGATTCCCGTCCCGTGCTAATGCTTGGTAAAAATCGGCGAGTCGTTCTCCAGTAATGGCGTCAGGATTCCCTGACGCCGGCAGTAGTCGTAATCAAAAATGTCGACACCGGTGGGGTCGTCACAACCTTGCAGCAGAGCCAGCGACGTGAGCAGTGTCAGCGAGGGGTGAGGGTGATGCGGATGGATAAAAATGCCATTTTGCGGCAAGCTGGGGAGCTTGTACATCAGCCGCAGCGGCAACAGAGTCGTGGATGACAGGCGGTGCTTTTGCGGCAGCGGGTCCCGGCGCAGGGCCATCAGCGGCGCCGCAAAGAGTGGCGACACCAGCAGCATCAGCAGCGCCGCCAGACCCACGGTCAGGGTCAGATTAACACTCAGCACCGAGCTGTATGCCAGCGCCGAGTATTGGGGGGGGGTATAAGGATAACTCTTTTTGCGGTCGCTCGGAGAGTGTTGTTGTGTGGGGGGCACCAGCGACACCACCAGCGGGCCAGCCGCCAGCACCAGTTGCACCCGGCGGGGCCCCAGTGCCGCTTGCCGCTTCACTGCCGCCACCATCGCGCCCGGCGATTCCACGGTGGAAAACTTGTAGTGAAGACACACCTGGTGGTAAAGGTATTGCGGGCCCTTGCCGCCAAACAACCGAAGAATGAATTCCAGCAGCTGCAACACCAGCTTGATCACGTACTTTTTAATGTGCTTGTAGGTATGAAAGTCCAAGGGGGCGCTAGCTTCGAGGAGGCCCCCCACCAGCTGGTAGCAATGGTGGGAGGTGGTCAAGTTGAATGTCTCGTTGATAACATTGCAAATGACGTGTGCCAAGTGCACGGGGTGGGCTTCCACCAACTCAAACTGGTAGAGAGAGGCGTAGGTGAGGAAGCGCTTGATGTTGAACAACTGGTTCGTCAGCAATTGGTGGGGGACGGTGGAGTCTGCCACGACCGTCGGCATCACCGCAAACTCCGCCAGCAGCATCAAGAACTCGTCCACACCGGCGTCATTTACTCCCCACTCGAGTGTCAGCAACACGTGCACTTCCATCTGCTTAAACATCCCTTGGTCGTATCTGCACTTGGCACCACAAAGCTTGACCAACTCGTGGAGCTTGGGCAACCGGAACCGCTCGGTGGGACCAACGTACTTGCCTCCCGAACCGTAGCCCACATCTGCAATGGTTCGAATGCCGTCGATTTTGTCGATATTGCTAAGATTAACAAAGTGATTGTTGCCGCCGCTGACTTTGGCAGCAATCCACAAACAGGTGGTGATAATAAGCTGGCTCTGGTCAAGCAAAACAATCCGCTTCAGGCAATACCGATCAAATAGCCGCACTGCCTTAGCAACAACAAAGGGTAAGATTTTGAGCCGGAGGCCCATTTTCATCAAAAAATCGATCAATTTGGCCCGCACCTGGGGAGTGAGGTATGGCTGTTGACGGTAAAGTTCCACGTTGGGCTTGTGGGCTTCGATTTCCGCCATCATCGCCTGGTGAATATCTTCGTCATACTCGTCAACGGCAGCGAGGTGGCGGTCGACCTCGGTGTTGTAGAGGGGCACCGGGTATTCATACTGGAAGAACCGGGGCTTCATTTTTACCCGGTCAGTTATGGTAGCGGGGGAAATCTCGAATATGCTTGGGGTGGATATTGACTATATATGGTTAGCCGTGGCCGAATCTGGGCATAAAAAATAATTGCGCTGTGAGTCGGCTAAAAATATTTTCGATGTTAAATATTTCCCTGTCTACAAAGGGCGATGCAGGCGGTATGGCGCTGTCCACGTTAAAGAGGTGTAGGCTGGGGCAGGCGTTGCGAAGGACCCAACCATTGGTGACAACCACGGTCACCGTTTACATTGATCTCGTTGATGATATCTCTCTTCGGGGGTGATTTTCCGACACCATGCCAAAACGCATCTAATAGACGAGATCGTTGGTCATGCAGCAGATTTTGGTACAGGTAAACATTTGTGGATTATATAAGCTATCGTACTATTTGAATTATTCACATTCCTATCGATGTTGAGCCTCCTCCGCAATGTGCTGCCAGTCCAGGTGAGACACAAAATAGTATTGGAGGCCGGCTATGGCGTACAATCCAATGACCATGCCAATCCAGAGACCATTGAGTTCGAGGCCTTTGGAGAATGCTAGCCAGTGGGCTAATGGTAGCGCCAAGCCGTAGAAACAACCTAAATTGATATAGCCGGAGATGCGTTGGCGGCCCTGGCCCTTGAGAATCCCCCCAGTGGCACAAGAGAGATAGTCCAGAAGCTGGTAGAGAGCGGCAATTGCCATGGCCAGCGACGCAAGCCGCACCACCTCGGGGTCGTCGGTGTAGAGACTGGCAAACCACCGCCGCCCGGTGTACAAGATGGTGGCGTTTACTATCCCGAGCCCAGCCAGAGACCAGAGAGTGGCTTCCGCTACCACCTTGGCGGCATCGATCTGTCCACCGCCCACGTACCAGGCGATTCTGGTGGTGGCGGCGATGCCCACGGCAAACGGAACCTGGTAGAGGAGAATACAGGTGGTGCTCAAGATGGTCTGGGCCGCTAGCACCAGCGTGCCAAACTTGGCGGCGGAAAAGGTTATGATTTCAAACGCCAACCACTCCGCTTCCACCATCAAGATGCCGGGAATGGCAAGGCGGATCACCGGTTTCCATTTTTGGAAATATTCGCTGGATACAATCAGCCCCGGCGGCCAGCACTGGGACCCGTCCACAAAAAAAATGTAGCCGTAGGTGAGAATACACATGGTCCAGTTGGTGATCACCACCGCCCACGGGGCGCCAATGAAGCCGAAGCCAAGTGTGGGGTCCCATACTAACCAGTAAGTGAGTGCAGCGTTGAGGGGAGCACACACTGCTAGAATATAAGTGGTTGCATCAAAAATCCCCTGGGCTTGGAGAAGGTGCTTCCCATTCTCAAAAAGAATAAACCCGGGGAGTCCCACCGCCACCACTCGTAGATATTGTCCTGCTAAGTGGCACACGTTCTCGTTTCCGGGGCCCATCACCCGATTGAGAAGCAGCTCGCTATTTTCCCACAAAATAATAATGGGAACGGCAATTGCAAACAAGAAGTATGTACAACGAATGAATGCCTTTCCTACGGCGGCGGTATCCCCTCGTCCAAACGCCTGAGCACAAAGAGTATCAAGGCATGTTGCTACGCCTGCAACAATGGCGAACCCGGTTATATTGGCTGTCATGCTCGCAATCAGCACTGCTGCGAGATAGTCGTCGCCAATTCTGCCCACAGCAAACACCAGGGCCACTGTGAGGGAAAACTCAAGCAAAAATGTAATGGTAAGCGGAATCAGGGTCCTGAGCACCGCCTTGGCCTCATCTTTCGGTGCAGGGACCCTGATTTCTTCAATGGCACAACTGCCGTAGTCAGACAGCAACGGGGGGTACAGTCGTCGACGGGTAGAGTCAAATCCAAACAGCACCCGTCGCTGCTGGCCACCAGGGATGTGGACATGTTCATCTATCAATAATGGGATTTTTGCCGGTTCCAGCACCCGGCGTTGGCGGGAGGATTTGCTAGTCAAAACGGCGGTGAAGATTTGGTGCGGCTCAGTAACTTGGAATTTGGGATGAGCTTGCCCGCGACAAAATGAGCACTGGGGTGAAGTGATCGATGTGTGGTTGTGGTTAGAGGCATATGTAACTATTGGTGCTAGTCACGTGCGGTGGAAGCAGGTCACGTGCAAACAATCCCGTGCTTACCCCCGTGCTGCACCCGAGCGTCGCCAGAGCGTCGCTTTCCCCCAACCCGGTGTCCCCCACTCCCAAACGAACAACCACCATTGCTATCTTTTTCCACAAATCTCATCAACATATCGGGAATATTTTATTCGGTTACCATCTTGGATGAGGCTCCCTCTCGCCAACCGCCCAATCGATTATTATTTCCGATATTGGCTGAAAGCGTATTGGGCTGAGGTGTTCCTGCACCTCACTCGGCTATCGCCACCTCGAAAGGGGCTAAAATCAATCCACCTTTTTAACGTGATGCCACTAACCTTATTTGCGTGTTTGTAAATATTCCCAATTCCGGGTCTGTCTCCGCCCCGGCTTTATCATCTCCATTTTTCACCCGTCACCTTGTCCCAACCGCACCCAACATTTGATCTGCTCGGTTAGCAGCGCTTATCTCGCGTTCCAAAATGGCATAAAACATAAATACAACGGGAATTTACTCAAAAGGACCATAAGCCATGTGGGTGGTTTTTACACAAAAATCTAATGTCCGTAAACAGAGGGTGACGCGACATGCAACTGGCCATTCCAATTACTGCAGTGCCTTTTGCAGAATAGTAATGCAAAGTGATGTTGGCCTCCACTCCCTAGTTTGGTTCCATGCAGATCTCCATGTAACATTACTGTAACTGGCACTACTTTATATCATAACTAATATCATTAATCACCCCCACCACCTGGGCTAGCTGCAGATTAACGGTGGCGGTCTCATCTATCTCAAACACTAGCTTGCCGTGCGCCTGGTCGATCTTGGTGGGGACGGGGAATTTATCGCCAATGATCAACAGGCACACCATCGATTCTAGGGTAATCTCCGAACATGCAAACAATTCCCCGATCTTTGCGAGAGAAATTTCGGAATAATATTTGCTGAGGCGAATGATGTTCCCCTGGAGAACATTATGTGTCCACGTTTGTCGTGGATGGACACTTATTAGGCGCGACACCAGGCCCCCCATTATTTCCAGTCCGTCGTGAGAATCGAGAAGAGCGTCCACCATTTCCAACGGCACAAGCTGGTCGCCCTCTACGAGCCGTAACATCTCGTGGGTGATGGGATTAAGCGGCACTGGCTCCCGCCGCAAGAATTTAACCACGCTCAGCTGGCGGTGGTCGGGAGTCAGTAGTATCAACAAGTGAATGATTTTGGTATAGAGAGCGGTTTTCAATTGCTCGAGCCCGGTGATTTTAGGGAGATTATTCACCGCTAACACCTTTTTGTTGATTAAATCAAACAACTTGGCCGGATTAAAGAGTTGGTATTCGGTCAATTGATCATTTAAAAGCGTGGTTGCCAACACCGCCTCGAGCGAACTCAGCTGCTCGCACTCACGGTAGCTTGGCCTGGCACTAAACTCTTGTAAAGCGTAGCCCCACTTGTCCGTCCCCGCAAGTGTTGCAAGTTTTGCCACCAGCCGAGCCGTATCTCCCATGGAACCCAAGCCCAGCTCCATATTGTCCTCTATCAGGGAACGACAAATGGTGCGCTCTATTGTTCGGTCACGTGCACGCAGCGTCACCGGATGCTTTATGCTGAGCAACAAGCTTAATAATTAGTAATGCAACTGCCCCGTCTGCACAGAGACAAGAATGTGGGGGATAACACTTGAGTATTTTCTCCCCATCACGTTGGTAGATTTCCATTTCCCCATCTTCCGATCTCCACGTCACTAAACTCTTTGTCATCTGATGCCAACGCTTGAGCAGATATTGTCAACGCCCCTGCTGAAATGGCTTGCTAATTCACCTATCACATTGTTCAACACCCTTACTATCGGGTAGGGGTGGTAGTAGTTAGGGGGACGGCCCCATTGTTAGGTCCTGTCAGTTTCATCTGTGAAGAGCCACCTACATAATCTGGGCACTAGATCAAGGATGACGTGCAATAGATGAATCTTAGATATTGCATATTACATGACAATAAGAAATACTAGACTTTGGTCTACATTCTGTGAATTTCTCCACATTGGGAGATCTAATCTCATCACTAGCTCGCGACTACTGCAATGATGAGAATGGAATATGCAGTGGCTAATTAGCGCTGCATGGGCGGTGATGGTGCTGCCATGGTTATAGGCTTTGGATTTTGCATCGCCGGCGTCAAAGTTTGTTATTGGACTCGTACCTTCGTACCCATCGTCGTACCCTAAATCATCTCGGGGTTCCGCCCCTGCACAGAGCTGGGTGTTTTCCGCGCACCTCGTTTACCGCAGAATTATAAATATTTGACTTGCCTCCAGCGGTTCTCCACATGAAGTTGTTTTCACTTGCTGTCTTGCTAGTATTGCCGTATGTGTTGTTGAAGGCGATGAACGCCATTTACGACACTTGGTTGCCCACCAATTATCGCTTTGACAGAGAGGTGTTGGCGGCGATGTGCACCCAAGTGGTGGAAAATCACCCCGATGGTAATGCGACCGCCATCATGTTAGAATTGGCGCCCATGCTTAAAAAGGAGTACCCTGATATCATCAACGATCTCAATCCTGATGACTGGGTCTTCAACAACGCTGGTGGCGCCATGGGGACGATGTTTATTTTGCACGCGTCGATCTCGGAGTACCTCATTTTCTTTGGCACTGGTACCGGTACCGAAGGCCACACCGGCATGCACTTTGCTGATGACTACTTCCACATTTTGGCCGGCCATCAAAAGGCATCTTCGCCCGGTCAATTTGCTGCCGAAGTGTACAAACCTGGGGACATTCACCATTTGGTCAAGGGCAACATTAAACAATACATGATGCCACCCGGCGGGTTGGCGCTTGAGTTGGCCCAGGGGTGGATTCCTTCCATGTTGCCGTTCGGGTTCTTGGACACCTTCTGCTCCACCTTTGACTTCTACACCTTGTACCGCACTGTCTATTTTACGGGCTACGACATGATCAAGAACTTGTTGAACGGCAAGTTTTAGGTGCTAGATCTAGGTTTCCAAATACGTATATACATAATCGATCTAACCTAATTGGCGATGCCTCCTGTATATAAGTGAATCTCGTAATGACGCAGGCACCTTAGTTACCATCGGTGACGATAACCGGTGACAATGGTGCATGTCGAAAATCTATCGTGTCATGTCTATTAAGTGTCATAATCTATAAGTACAAGCATTAAGTCGTTACATTCCCCGCAAGCTGGAGCAACAGCTTGGCTACCAGGAATGAATTGGGCGTGCCCATGTGTCCTTGAATTGGCAGCAGTGTTAACAACGGTCGCCGAGCAGGCTTGGCATCGTCCACCGTCACGTTGGCAATAGTGTCTTCGTCATCAATGGTGGTGTCTTCGGCGGGAGTCGCCCGGCGGGAATTTTTAATTGGAGTTTTGAGAATAATGTTAATCGAGGGGAGAGAGTTGCCAGCAACCGCGGCCGCGTAGGGCAAAATGAATGATTGCTGGTCAGCGCACAGAATACGCGGTAATTGCACCCGCGTTCCTGCGAGGGGAAGCTTTTGCGGTGGTGGCTGGTAGTATGTCAGCGTCTGCTTGACGCGGAAAAATCGAAGTCTGCGTCGGGCTATGGTCGATAAGGTGATTTTGGGACCCCCAAGGCAAGTGGGCAGAGGCAGGGGCAACTTGGTGGCCCGTGGCTGTTGCTGTTGTTGAAGACGAATGGCAGCCACCTGTAGCTTCCGTTTGAGCACCCCTGCTGCCAACTCCGCCCGTTCCAGACGGGGCAGTTTGAATTTGCCCTTCATCGAACCCGGGCGATACAACAGTTTCAATGGCGTCACGGCCGCCTTAACCGGCTTCCGAAGCGGAGTGCCGGGGTTGGACGAATTCAAATGAGAGTCCTTGATAGGGGCCAACGCCACTCGAGTCATTGGGAAATTTTCGATGTCGCGGCGCCCCAACCTTTATATACTCGTGCGTCTGGTACACGCTTTGTTTACCTAACGCCAAATGGAGCGACGCGCGTAATTCGACCGAGGCGTGTCGGAGGACAGAGAACGGCAGTGGTGGGATGTTTGAGGTTGAAAACTTTGTAGTTTGTTTGGGTATTTCGTCTAGTGTCGCCGGGTGTCGTTTTTTTTCCTAAATTCATCCCCGTTGTCACCCACTTTTCCAACCTCCTGAAACTTTTGCAAAAATTAACATGATTTTTGAAGTTTGTCGCGTCGCAATTCCGGTATAAAGACGCGAGGCTCAGAATAAACGATGGCCTTGCTATAATTAGTAAACGAAGGGGACAAAGTGTGGATTTATTATTAACCTACGCGTTGGTGGTGTTTCCAACCCTAACCCCAGCGTGGCCCCGCTCCTCCCGGTGCTGGCTCTTCTATCTGCATCATGATAGCCTTACGCATGATACCTACCTGATGTGGCCAGTAGCTAAACATAACTTTAAAAGCTAGACAAAATGTGTAAGAAGTGATTATTTACCCACCGTGCTACCAACCCTATTCAATGGCGGTGCCTGAGAGGGGTTATTGTGGTTTCGATAACTGCGCAGACTATGACGTGAAAGCACATGTTGACACCCCAACACCGTGACACGTATAGACGCGATTTATCTGCATACGACGAGACGGGGGGGTTGGAGGCGCGTGAGGGGCTATCAATTAGAGGCGCTACATCACACCAACACCACCTAAATCCATCATTCTTGATCTTTAGTGCCATCTCCATTATGCAGGTCGTGGTCATGTGCTCAGGTTATCGCACCGTGATCATCCCGCCACCACCATGCTCCGTTCAAAGCTCCTGCTGTTGCGAGAATACTTGACCCCAATCAACAATACGCTGAACTTTGCCGCCACCGGAGAGATCTCTCCCGACGAGTTTGTCGCTGCTGGCGATTTTCTAGTGCAAAAGTTCCCCACTTGGCAATGGGGACATGGACCCACCCTGACGACAAAACTGCATTTGCCCCAAGATAAACAATTTTTGGTGACCAAAAAGGTGCCTCTGTACCAGCGGGCGACTACGTTTGTGGGGGGCGCCGTTTGTGAGGATGAGGATGGCATGATCACCATCTTGAAGCCTCAACAACCCGAGGGAGAACAGGCCGGTTCCGAAGTGGCTGATTTAGAAGAATTGATGAATGAAGACAATGACGACTTTAGTGATGTCGAGGTGGTGGGGAACGACGACAATCTCCGCAACTATGACTTGTATATCCATTACCTGACGCTGTACCGGGTACCAAAGTTGTATCTTGTTGGCTACACCCTGCTGGGAATTCCGCTAACCCCCAAGCAAATGTATGAAGACATCAATTCTGACTACAAGGACAAAACCGCCACCATTGAGAAGCTCCCCGGTATCGCCGATACCACCCTGGTGCTGATTCATCCCTGTAAACATGCCAACGTGATGAAGGTATTAATGCAGCATACCAAAGGCGACCAGATTCGCCTGGATCAGTACTTGGTGATTTTCCTAAAGTTTATCGCCAGTGTTTGTCCGGGGATTGAATATGACTACACCATGGATGCACTTTAAAATCGCAGGCGAAATAGAGTTTAATAAATGGGATATTTAGAGCCAATTTCTGTCACAATAGATCCCTACCATTTCTTTCTATTGTTGGCGTGGTTGGTGATTGCTGTCTTGTTACGTAATCCCTGACTAAAAGTAACTAAACGACCGTTCGAACTGGGGATTAACATCATCACTAGCAAATGTTTGGAAAGTCATAAAAAATTGAAATTTATCCATTATCAATGGTTAAAATCTTTAAATTAATACCCCCAAAATTCGTCACAAATTTATCAAAACCACACTCTGTTCTCTGTTTATAATTTTACATTTTCCAAGCCGCTGACAGCCTGCATCGAACACCTATTTATGCCCGAGGATACCGCGGACATTTCAACATATGACTGTCACCAACCGAAAGAAAGGGGCTAAGAACGACGCCCTGGAAATAACGGAGGTGGATGTTGCCAATGAAGTTTCCGCACCTTCCCCTCCCAAGCCAAGACTGCGGCTGTCACTGGCACTGGGTGATCCCCTGAAGAGAAAACTCAAGAAAAAGTTGCATGAGCTGCGACGGGTAGTGTTTGTGTTGGGAGCTTTTCTTGGCTTACTCGTGACTGTGTTCTTTAGCACCGTATCACACCCGTCACTTAAGCTGGAATTGGACCGGTTAGTGTCGTTTGAAAGTGTCAATGAGTTTTTTGAAGATTGGAAGGACATTTTGCCCCTGGGGTTGGCTAACATTGTGCCAGACTTTGATTTCACCTACAATAACTTTACCCAACTGGATCTGGCCGAGCTGTTTAGTGTGGGGCGCCGTTTGGCGGAGCAGAATCTTACCTATGAGTACAACGTGGTGATGGTTCCCGGGGTGATTTCCACCGGGTTGGAACTGTGGGGGACTTCCACCACTGGCGCCTGTCCCCTGATTACACACTTCAGAAAGCGGTTGTGGGGGTCGTTTTACATGTTGCGGACCATGGTCATGGATAAGGCGTGCTGGCTCAAACACGTCATGCTAGACCCTGACACCGGCTTGGACCCTGAAGGGATCACCGTTAGAGCAGCTCAAGGCTTCGAGGCCGCTGATTTTTTTGTCGCTGGCTACTGGATCTGGAACAAGATTTTGCAAAACTTGTCTGTGATCGGCTACAATCCCGACAACATGGTGTCTGCTGCCTATGATTGGCGGTTGGCATACATCGATCTTGAACGTCGTGACGGTTATTTCTCCAAGCTCAAGGCCAATGTGGAAACCAACATGCTTCATACGGGGCGGAAACTGGTTCTTGTGGGACACCTGATGGGTTCCCAAATTCTCTTTTACTTTATGAAGTGGGTAGAAGCAGAAGGCAAATTGTATGGCAACGGGGGCAACCGGTGGGTCAATGACCACATTGCGGCCGTGGTGGACATTTCCGGGTCGTCCTTGGGTACTCCTAAGTCGATGACGGCATTGCTTTCAGGGGAAATGAAGGATACTGTCCAGCTTAACGCGGTGGCGGTATATGGGTTGGAAAAGTTTTTTAGCCGGAAAGAACGGGTCACCATGCTCCGATCGTTTGGTGGGGTGGCGCTGATGTTCCCTAAGGGGGGCGAAGCCATTTGGGGTAATCTTGACACAGCACCAGACGACCCTACTCACAGTTTTGAGGCCGACTTGATTGATGAAATTGACGAGGACCGGAACTCCCCGGGACACGATACCTACGGTAAGTTTATCCGTTACCACGACGAAAATGGCGAGGCCAATTATACCATGGCCGAATCGATCGACAAGTTATTGGAACAGGCCCCCGAATGGTACGCCAAGCGGGTGCGGGAAAACTACTCATTTGGAATCACTCGTACCGTCTCTGGCCTCGAAAAGAATGACAATGACCACCGGTACTGGCTGAATCCATTGGAAGCACGGTTGCCATATGCCCCCGATATGAAAATGTACTGTTTCTACGGGGTGGGTAAGGCTACCGAGCGGGCGTACACCTACACCAAGGCAGAAAACTACACTGGCTTGGACATGGTGATCGACTCGGCTCTGGACAACTCGATTTTGTTCAACGACGGCGATGGCACCGTGTCGTTGATGACGCATGCCATGTGCCATGAATGGCAAAAGGGCAAAGCGTCCCGGTATAACCCTGCTGGAATTGAAACCACCATTGTAGAAATCAAAGACGAACCTGATAGATTTGATATCCGTGGCGGGGCCAAGACCGCTGACCACGTTGATATCTTGGGACTGGCCGAGCTTAACGAGTTGGTGTTGCGGGTTGCTGCTGGGGACGGGCCCAACATTAAAAACCGTTACTTTAGTGATTTGAAAGATATTGTGGCCAAGATCAACCTTTAAATTTGATTGTATCATACCTTACATAATAAATACCGCAACTCTTAAGTAAGACATCCCATAAGTCACGTGATGATATCATATATATGTGCACAACTTTGATAAAGGGATATGTCGATCCGTCCTGCTACTCACGCTGGCTCGTGGTACACGGGTGACACTACCAAACTTAGTGCACAATTCGACCAGTGGTTTTCTCTGGCCCAACAAACTATTGGTTCAGCAAATGTTCTGGGGGCCAGATTTCTAGTTGGTCCTCATGCAGGCTACTCTTACCTGGGTCCCCGGTTGGCGGAGACATTTTCCGCGTGGGACCCGACGGGATGTAAGCGGTTATTCATCTTGGGCCCTTCACACCGTGTGTGGTTCCAGGGGGTGGCGCTAGTTTCTGATTATGCGTTCTACAACACACCTTTTGGTGATGTCAAAGTTGACACCAAAACTGTCGATGAATTGGTGCTGTCTGGAGTGTTTGATAAGATGCTGGCCAAGGTGGATAATGCAGAACACCTGTTTGAAATGCATGCGCCGTTTGTCAAGTATAAGCACCCTAATGTGATGATTGTACCGATCATGATTCTGCTGATGGATGAAGAGTTATGCGAAGAAATTGTTAGTCAATTGCAGGAATACGCAGCCGATCCCGAAAACCATTTTTGTGTGCTGACAGACTTTTGCCACTGGGGCCAGAGTTTTGACTATGTCAAGTATGTAGTGGAGGAACCTTCGGGTCCCGTTGAAAATACCAAGCTAGTTTCGTTGCAACTGAAACCAACAGGCATCCCCATTTACAAGCTGATTGAAGCACTCGATCGCCGGGCAATGGATATCGCCAGTGAGGGGGATGCGGAGGCGTGGGATAACTATATTGCCAAAACAGGCAATACCATCTGCGGACAAAAACCAATGCTGGTTTTGTTGCGGTTATCTAAGGGGGGTATTTCGTGGATCGGTTATTCCCAGCTGTCACAGGCGAGAACAGTGTTCGATACCAGTGTGTCGTATGCACTGGGATATGCTATTTAGTGAATTATTTATAATCAGACAACCCATTGGCAGCAAGCCACCACCGGCGTAGCACGTCTTGAGCTGCTTGGAAGCGGCCTCTGGTCACCATCAACTGGCTGACAAACTGCATCAGCTCATCCTTCGAACAACGAGTGTTGGGGCTAATAGAAATAAGCGCTTCTTCTAGCCACCGCTTAAAGTGCATAGGGAACTTGGCCACCAATGCCCGGAACACGGGATAATAGTGATCAAGCCCCAGTCGAAGAGCATTGAAATACAGCACAAGAAGGGCTCTGGTCAAATCAAAACCAATCCCCCGAAAGTCGTCGCCACCGACAACCGAGTCCTGTAATACCTGGTGGTCATCCTGGTTCCCCCGCTTCAATGAAATATACTTCAGCCAGAACTGGGTGACCGCTTTGATGGTAAATGACTCGTTGTAGCCAAATGCCCGGACACAAAATGAAAGCACCTGTTCTCGGAACACTGGGAGCGATATAAGTAACAGCGGCTTTCGTTCAACCAAAGTCGAGAATAAGAGTACCACTGGTTTCACTAAATCGATCTCCTGGTTGATGTCAGGGATCCTCTGGATGAAAAACGTTTGTAACATCGAATTGATGGCTTCCAGGGTCAACGATCGACCGGATGTAATGACAATAGTTTCCAAAAGCTGGTACATCGGTACCACCGTCGTCGGAGGGGAGTTAGGGATCTTGGCCAGCAAAAAGTCCACGATGGTTGCCATGTCAAATACAAACGGACCATTGACCGCCTCGCCCAATCCGTATTTGAATATATGGCAGCATTTCTCGGTAACAATACCATTGGTGGCCAAAACAGGAAGGTTTATACCAAATTGTTGAACACACTCAAGCACCAACGGCTTAATCTTCAAGGGGTCATGGTGCCAATATTCATTAGCCTGCTGTTGTTGTTCTGGAGTCAACCAACCATCGTGATCGTCAGGCAATCGCAGGGCCTTTGCCGCCTCATTAATACACAGGACAAGCGACACCGCGTAGTCTTCTAGTTTTGCCGCATCATCAACTGCCACCAGAGTGGGGTTATTTATGAGATTTGCAGCCACAGCCACGATTTTTGTAAGGAGTCCATGGACAATAGAAGCAATCCTTCCTGGCTGTTTCAACCCCTGGGAAATCGATACCAACGCGTTACACATGCGCTGGCGGATGAGGTTATCCACCCGAGGATCTTCAATCATCTGCGCCACTACCGGCTCCAATTCCGGCAAGAATGGCACCATTCGCTCCGGACTCTCTTGGCAAATATCAAGAGTCGTTTTCAGAGAAATAAGCGACGGCAAAGAGTCGGTGAAAACGATAGAAAACAAAAAGGTAAGCACCGGACCAAGATAGGCTCCACCGGTGTCCGAGTTGAAGAAAAACTTGATGGAACTAAGCAATCTCAATAGGGTAATCTCCAATTGCCGACCACTATTACCAGGATGGGTACTGATCACCTCCAGAACTTTCCCCATCAAATTCACCTGGAATACCTCATCCACCAAAGGCGTGTGTGCTGCAGTTTCGTCGGCATAAAATGCAAGTTCGTCCATCACCTTGTACCACAAGAATAACAGCACTTCGAGTTCGCCAATATCGCTCCCAAGCACCGCCTTGATTACCGCATCCGTCAACGTGCGATAAAACGGCATACTGATCAAGTTGTTCAAACTGACAAATAAATCCCCCACCAGATTACGGTAATGGCTAAACTCATCCAGCACCGCCTCTCCCTCCACCATCGCCGCCTTGCGCCAGTAAACCATTGTGCATTCCATGAGTAGGTTATCTCGAAGTTCGATATACTGACGTTTGCCTTCGAGATTGTCTTGATAAGTACTGATGATAAAATTGGAATCGTTGTCAAATGTATTGACAAATTCGTCCCAAAACACAAGAAGCTGTTCGCTGGCCTGTTCTTCTTCGACAGGGTGTTTGCCGTTAAAATTAGATAACTTGAGTACAGTGGCCAATATCTGTTGTACCTGGCCATCGTCAAGATGACGAGTAAGGTAGACAATATTGTAGTTAAGGTAGGCGGTTACCAACGTGATGAAACTATCGATGGCACCGGGGTAGTCTTCGTCAAAGCTGTCCGACGACAAGATAGTATCAACAAAACCCTGACCAAACTGGTTGGGCGCAAACAATAGCTGGGTGACGTGGGCCCTTGTCGCAGTAGAAAGTAGCGATGGACAAATCTCATACATCTCGGTGAGACCAGAAAAAGCCTTGATGAGCAATTCGGGCGGCGTCTCACCAGTGAAGCACAGCAACAAGTACTGAACAAGCGGCATTGCTTCTTCAGGGGTATATCGCTGCTTCAAGTGGCTATCGGCCGCGGAAATGTACCCCACCCACGACACAACTGTATCAAGCGC
This sequence comes from Diutina scorzettiae, assembly GCA_030563345.1. Taxonomy (NCBI): domain Eukaryota; kingdom Fungi; phylum Ascomycota; class Pichiomycetes; order Serinales; family Debaryomycetaceae; genus Diutina; species Diutina scorzettiae. Next base: position 271,770 of record JAKUCB010000008.1, read on the forward strand.
CAACGACGCTGCTTCCAGAGGCACAGTAGCAAATAGACGCAAGAGCAGTGGCCACACATCAACCTGTACTCTATGGTGCAAAGGAGATAAGGCGCTTGTTTCGCGTTTGTAGTCCTCACCAATGATAGTGTAAAAATAAAATAAAATCGACCATTGGGCTAGACTGAGCTCGTCTATAACCAATAGCCCACCCTGGGGAACCTGACAAAGAATAAACGCAGGGTCAACCGGCAATTCCATCATGCCGTAAATGATGCCAAACCCACTGAGAAGCTTTTTTGTCACCACCAGCGACATGTTGATTGAAAAGATCTTATCAACAATGATGGTAAGCATTTCTGGAGCATGGAGCTTGGTATATTCTGGTTGGTTAATACAGAATACCGTTATAGTAAGGGCACCAAAGTATTGGCATTGCTGATCGGGGGTTTCCAAAAGAGCAACCCCAACCGCAAAGCCGTGGCTCAGTTTCTGAAGCGATTGAAGCTGATCTTGAATGGAGGAGATCTCAGAGGTATTTTTCAGCGAGTATAGCGCAGTGATGAGTTCCGTAACCTCATGGGCCAGAGGACTCGGTGATTCCATCAAGCCGCACCTCCTAGTGCGAACCGGATATGGTGATGAATTATTACTACCCCAGTCGCACAGTGGTAGCAAAATTGTTAACCAACGATTTCATAATAGATAACCCAAAAAATGTTTCCCAAAGTGTAGTTTATATTTGATTACGTTTCGTAATTTACGACATTTTTACAACCAGCGTCTGCAAGTATCGATTGTGGCGATTACAAAGTGCTATAAAAGGAAGTTCTAAGCATCGCCTTAATCATAAAGATCTGAAGTGATGGATGTCCCGTAAAATACCATCAAACTTACTAAAGTACAAACACCACAGCAACCTCTCTCCGTCATTTACTATTTATAACCAAACCCCGACCACTTTTTCCATGCAGACGGATATCGTTAATTAAGTGTCAAATGCATGGACGGTGCAAAACTCTTGGCCACCTCGCATGTAAACCATCACCCCACCATCACCCCACCATCACGCCACTTATTATTAAAAACACCTAATCTATTATTATATTTCTCTCAGCCATTATTGGTTCAATCGTCGCATTGTCAGCAAATCCTGCACACCTTGGGGCTTTTTTCGTCGCACTCTCACCAACCATCTCACTCGATACCCCACTTACAAAACAACCATGGTTAGGGCTGGAGGCGTCAAGTGCTCGAACTGCAATTGTTCTCCGGGGCTTCTTTCACGGTCGAATAGACGTTCGGTTCTTTTGAACAAGCAAATTAATATCAAGCGGTCCCACTCCGGTAACTTGCTGCCGTCGCGGAAGGGCTCATGTTGGCTGATTGACCCGCTGACTCTCTGTCAGTTAGATGCCAAGGAAATCAACACCTCGGCCCGGTTATTGGCTTTGCGTAAGGAAATGGCCAAGCATGACCTTGCTGTGTACATTATCCCGTCCGAGGATCAACACCAGCTGGAATACACCGCACCTGTGGACAAGAAGCGGTCATTTATTTCGGGGTTTTCGGGGCTGGCCGGGGTGGCCATCATTACCAGAGACATTGCTTCGCTTAACGATGAACCCGACGGCGCGGCGGCGTTGCTGACTGATGGTCGTTATTTTAACCAGGCCCTGAACGAATTGGATTTCAATTGGAGATTGTTGAAGCAGGGGGCCAAGGGTGAACCCACTTGGCAAGAATGGGCCATTGAGCAGGCAGCCGACATGGCCCGCGACCTGGGCAAGGAGGCGCTTATTGGTATTGACCCCCGGTTGATTTCGTATACCCAGTACGAAAAGTTGGAAGCAGACGCCCAAAAGAAGCAAGACAATATTGAAAACTCCACCATAAAGGTGGTGCCGGTATTGCCCAACTTGGTGGACGAAATCTGGGCCCAATTTGAAGCTTTGCCGGCGAAGTTGACCGACGAAATCAAGCTGCTTGATGTCAAGTATGCCGGGGAGTCGGTGGCGGTGAAGCTTAAGCTGGTGGCACTGAAGACATTTAAAAACAAGGTGGCGGCGTTGGCTGTGAGCGGACTCGACGAGATTGCGTGGTTACTCAACTTGCGGGGGCTGGACATTGAATTCAACCCTGTTTTCTTCAGTTTCATGGTGTTGACCCCGAATGAGAACATTCTCTATGTTGACGATGTCCGTCTCACTGCTGATGCCAAGGCGTTGTTAAAGGAAAATAACATCACCGTCAAACCGTACCACGAGTTCTACAATCTGGTGGGGGCCATCAGTGAAGGGTTGGCCATTGATAAGCGCGAATTTGCGGTTCCCACCACTGCGTCGTGGGAATTAATTCGCGCTATTCAATGCCCCCATACCCAAGTGGCTTCGCCGCTCACCGCTCTCAAGGCAGTTAAGAACCCGGTGGAAATTGTTGGCGCCAAAGAAGCCCACATTAAGGACGGGCGCGCCATCGTCAAGTTGTTATCATGGCTTGAGGACCAAGTGGTCAACAAACAAGAAATGATTGACGAGGTTGCTGCCGACGAAAAGCTCACCGAATTCAGACAACAAGAGTCCAATTTTGTTGGTCTTTCCTTTGATACCATTTCCGCCACCGGCGCTAATGCGGCGGTGATCCACTACAAGCCCACTAAAGGCGCTTGTACTACCGTCAACCCTACTAAGGTGTATCTTTTAGACACCGGGTCACAATTCTTGGAAGGTACCACCGATATCACTCGGACCGTCCATTTCTCCGAACCGAGTGCGGAAGAGGTGCGTAACTACACGTTGGTGCTTAAGGGCATGATCAACTTGGCTACCACCAGGTTCCCCGAAGGCGTCACTGGACCACAAATCGACGCTCTCGCCAGACAAGCGTTATGGAAGCATGGTCTTGATTACGGCCACGGCACTGGCCATGGGATTGGGGCGTTCTTGAACGTCCATGAAGGACCAATGGGCATTTCTGCTAAAATTCCCCCCACCACCCCGGTTGCTCTTGCCCCTGGTAACTACCTCAGTAACGAGCCGGGGTTCTACAAGGACGGCGATTACGGGATCCGCATTGAAAATGACATGTTTGTTGTCGACACCAACATGACCTACAACGGTAAGAGCTTCTACGAGTTTGAAACGGTGTCTTTGGTTCCCTACTGCAAGAAATTGACCGACGTCAAGTTGTTACTGCCAGAGGAAATCGAATGGATCAATAACTACCACAAGGAATGCTGGAACAAGCTTTCGGGGTCGTTAGACGAAGACGCGTTGAAATGGTTGAAGCGGGAAACCGCTCCCATCAAGAACTAGTGAATGATTTAAATAATGAAATGTTACATGCCGGTCTATCTATACTTTACAAACCAAATTCGGTCTTGACAGCGTTACCAAACTTTTCCAACCCCTTCACCAATTCATCCAAAGGCACGGCGGCATATGTACCCCGGAAAAACACGTTGGTGGCGTCACCCGACGCCACCTGCTTTTGAGGAGGGTTCGACTGACCTTGCAGCTTGAACCACAGCCCCGGGATCATCAAACACCCTTGTTTGATCCCTTGTTCGTAAATGGCATTTTCAACCTTGGACACGTCGCTGCCCCATTCTTCAAACTTGGGGTGTTTGGTGGCATCAAAGTTGACGGTAAAGAACATCCCCGCCAAAGGAGGAACAAAAGTGGTCACTTCCTTGGGGAAATACTTGGCAACAGCGTCCATGGCAACATCCCGCTTCTTGGTGTATTCAGCCCGCAATCCAATCAACCAGTCGAGGTACCCCAGTTGGCCCCATCTTTGCAACAACCCGTTTGTCAAAGTTTGAGTCAACCCAGCGGGGCACTGAATAGAAACTTCGTGCAACCGCACGTATCTTTCGAGGAGAGGCTGTTGGCCAACAATCCACCCGATCCGCAATCCTGGGGCTAACACCTTAGAGAACGAGTCCAATCTCAACACCCGGCCATCAACGTCCATCAGCAAGAAAGACGGCACCATCGCCTTTACAAATTCGTCGTGCGAGTTTACTTGCTTGCCAGCACGGGCCAGTTCGTCAGCGGTATAAGGCTCCATTTGTAAAAAGTAGTAAGGTTCATCTTCGATAATCAAAAAGTCGTACTTTTGCGCAATCTTGTAGATGGCCAGTCTCCGCTCTTCCGAAAGACACGAGCCAGTGGGGTTCTGCCCAGTGCAAATCGTGTACAAAAACTTGGGCTTAGGGCCGACCCACGATTCTAAAATCGATTCCATCTTTTCCGGAATCAACCCGTACTCATCCATGGGAACGGGGAAGGTGTTGACACCCAATGCCAGCGCGGTTTCAAGGGCGGAGGAAAACGAGTATTCTTCAACCAACACAGTGTCACCACGGGTACAGAAGGTACGGAGAGTCAGGTCCCACGATTCGGTGTTCCCAATAGAAGAAACTACACCCCAGTTTTCATACTTGGGATTGTGGATAGTCTTGGTGTGTTCTTTCAAAAACAGCACCAATTCGGGGGCACCTTCGGTGTACCCGTATTGCAACAGTCTAGCCAATTCCACGTCATTGTTCTTAGGGTCGTTGTCGGTCTTGCGCTTGTGCACTTCCACAACGGTCTTGTTCTCCTCCGTTACCGGCGCAGCGATGCCATTAGCAAACCCCGGGGTAGGAATGTCGGCAGTAACCTTATCGAAAGGAAAGTAGTCGGCCAACGGCAAACCGCCACCAAGAAAAGTAAGACCTTCGACCCCAAAGTAACGGAACGCTTCCTTAAGAGGAGACGGTTGTCTCAGTTTCGCTTCAAGCGACAACAAATGGCTAAGGTCCTTGGCTTGAGTCATAGTTTTTCACGACAATTTTGGATCGCAGATTTTCAGCGATATCGCTGATTATAAATGCCGTAGGTGCAGAATGACTAATACTCTCACCGCCAACAACCGAACCCCGCGAATATGAACTAGACAAGGAGTCATATAAGCCGAAAGAGGAAAGTTATGCGACTCGTGATCTCTCTATTTATAACAACTATGAATGTTGGGAAATTAATAATTTCCATAAATGTTAGGCCTTATCTTTTTTTGGGGCCTTTAATGATAAGCCTCAGTAAGACGGTAGACAAATTGTATTAATTATTGGTTAGTCTTCAAATAAAGATGTACCATGTATACAAGGAGTTGGGGCGTGGGACCGAAGTTATATTAAGTGACGTTACACGAGAATCATTGTTGGATATTTCACACCCATGATAACTCCTCGTTATATAACACCTATCCACCACTAAACACTCGCCTTGGATACTCGCTCCTATAATATTCTGTTCATTTGTTTGTTTGTTCGTTCACTAGCAAAATTGTGAAATCTACGTATTAGTTCGTTAATGTGTATCATGCCACCAACCCAAAACCCTAGAAAATTGTGGTCGAGTCGTCCAGCTCCACCAACAGATTCAATGCCTTTACAATTTCCTCACAATAATTATTGCCCATGGTAATTCCCTTGACCACTGTTGCCGGATTCACACCCTTGAACTTTGCCAGCGACGACAGCGACGACAAGTTGATATTGGTGATGGGGGTGATGATCTTGCCATCGGAATATGTAAGCACCAACCCGTTTTCCAACACTTGCTCTTCTTCCATCGACGGGTCAAACACCAAATTTGGTCCCACCACACCAACGACAATGTAAATGGGCGGGTTGAAATCGTCAGCCACGGGTCGGGCCAAGTCGTAATCATCGGAAAAGGTCGGAAGTTCTGCGATTTCGTCGTCATCAGTCAGCGAAATCAACAACGGCAACCGAGTGGTCTTGAGGGCCAAATATGTCGTCAAGCTTAGCAAACTCAACGGGTACAGGGTGTGACTCATAACCACACAATCAATATACAACTTATACATGTACTTTTTTGTCAATTGAAGCCTCTCCTGAGGAAAGTTGCGAGTCAACAAACTAGTCAAGTTGTATTTCAAGTTTTGTACAAAATTCAGGTCATCCCGAAACCCAGAAACATCAACGTCACATTCGATAAATTGCAGCAGCACCGGCTCCACTTTCAGTTTCACCAGTACGATACATTCCAGACCGTCGATCAGCCGGATCCGAGCCAGACCATTGGACAGGGGAAGGAAATTAGTTTTGGCTTCAAGCGGGCGGAATTGAAAGGGCTTACGCAGATCAGGTCGTATAGGAGGGACACTGCTTAAACTATCATAGAGAAAGCTGTGTTCTGCGGGGGATAGAGTAACTGTCATGCGATGAGCGACGTAGTGAGCGAGGGAACAAGAGCGAGCGTCGTGAAGAATGAGCGAGAGAGATGAATAAGAGAAAAGGAATATTAGAGCGATGCTGTGGATTAGTTATGTGGGGATGGTTTGCGGGATGGATGGAAAATGTTCTAGAACAATATTTCTTGGTTAGAGTTTGACTTTTCATTCGCAAGGTGATTTAAGAACCATAGTACTATATAACGTGTTTACGTGTGTTGATTGAATCTCAATCAACATTCACTTCAGATACTAAAGATTACGACTTGATTTCCTCAAAGCAACTACTTCCATGTAGTTCTGGTAGATGAGAACTAGAAAAGAGACTTTCCTTACTATTTAATCATAAACTCCACCGTGAATATCACCTCCCTACTCTTCCTCCTACATTAATCTCATATACTCCTTTTACTTTACACCTCTGTTCATCACTCACTTTGTTTGGTGCGCATCTCATGTCCCTTCAACAACAACCGCCAGCATGGCACCTGAACCATAAAAAACGGGTGATCCCCAATCACCTTGAGGCCAAGAAGAAACTGTCGTTTCAAATTCTGAGCGACGGCAAAAAGCTGACCACCACACAAAAACTGGTGGTGGATGACGGGTTCAACCTCCTCAGTTTTGGCCAAAACAAACGAGGGGATAAGCTGACAATGTTTGATGATCTGAGATTCGATGAAACTATTAATGACACTGTGGAAGAAGTAACCTTTGGCGACGACCAACCGCCGCTGCGGCTGATCCACGATCTCACCGAAGAGGTGTTAGTGAGCAAACCTAGACAAAAGGTGGATTCCCTGCTTAGCAAGGACCCCAAACAATTCCCCCTGGTGTTTTCATCCAAATCGCCCACCACCGCACACCACGAAGAGCCGCAGACGAGCTCTCAACAGGAGCTGGCGGTGATTGTTTTCGGATACCTGGACGCGAGAGCGCCCCAAGTGATCAGGTATTTCCGGGAATGCGGGCCTATTTTAGAAAAGTTTGACTTGGGTAGTCCCATGACATTGTTGACCGCAGTCAAGCACACCAAGAAGATGGTACCGATCTTTTCTGGTCCGTCGTGGGTCAAGATCACCTATGAACTGCCGGAGCTGGCGCTAGACGCGTTACTGCGAAATGGCACCGTATTTAACGGTGAGTTTATTGGGGTAATGCCGTACTCCAAGGACGCGGTGGAAAAGATGGAACGGCGCCAGTTGAGTGCCGATGAAGACGTGGGCAAGTTGGACTCGCAATTGCTTGACGGCAAGCCCCATGACGATCGTGCCACCCAGATGGCACCGCCACTGCTTGTGCTGAAGATGGAAATCAAGGACGGGCTGAAATTGTTTGTCAAGGCCGACGCCACTCCTAATACCAAAACTAGTGCGGGACAAACGAAAATGGGGTGGGTTGAAAATGCCACCAAGAAATTGTTTGGGTTTTATGAGTTATAGAGGATTAATACAATTGGTAAACAGTAATTTTTTTGATATCACGTGATAGGTTACCACCAACCATGTACAATGTCAGCACCAATCGTCTCGATGAGATTGTGGCCATCGGGGCTGCACTAGGGGCAGTGGCCACTGCTTGTGTATTTCACATGATCCTGTATGGGATCCTGCCTATTCCCTGCTACGTCATTGTTTTGGTGGGCTATTTTTTGGGGGAGTTCATTTCAACAGCAAAATGGCAACCCGATTCGGTGACGTCGAAATCGTTTCTCATTTATGGTAACAAGGGAAATCTTCAATTTTGGCTTATGCAGTTGGTGACGGTGTGGGAGTACTTTTTTGTCACTAGTCGTTGGTATGGGAGCCCCCGCCGCCGATGGATGGTAGTTACTGGGAGTGGGATTCTCGTTGCCACAACCGGGCTCATAATCCGATTTATTGCAATGTACCAATGTGGACGTCTGTTTAACCATCACATCCAAGTTAGGCGCCAAACCTACCACAAACTAGTCACCACCGGGGTGTATGGATGGGCGCGCCATCCCCTGTACTTGGGGTTTTGGTGGTTTGCGGTGGGAGGGCAAATATTACTTCACAATTGGTTGATGATGGTGATTACCATGGCAGTATTGTCATACTTTTTCACCATTCGGATCCGCGGCGAGGAATACTATCTCGTCCACGAATTGTACGGTGACGAGTACAAAAACTACAAAAAACGAGTGGGGATAAATATTCCATTAGTGCAAACCTAACCTGCTTTTCTGACAATGCCATAAAAGACGTCAAGGGCCTTGTTGAACCCTTCGGCATATTCCCATTCATACTTGGCCTGGGCATGGTTGTGGATGTGTTCTTGCATCCGCAGAGCTCTCCAAGCTTCCACACGACCAATCACCGAACCGTCAAGTTTAGCAAACTCCAACGCATCAAACCAGCCAACCCGGAACCCCTTGGCATAGAGATCATGGTCCATTTTTTCTCCCGGCGACTTATCGTCCCAGTAAGCATTGTGCTCTTCACAGTTGGTACGCCACTCCTTATCAAAGACATTGTCATCGGGTAAGAGGTCACCACGAATAGTAAATGCCGGGTAGATGGCCTTGGCATTGGTCATGGTCCGGAAATCCCATTCTCCACCGTTGCCCAGTTCAAACTTGTAGGTCCAGAAAAAAGAACCCCATTTGGCCCGTTGGGAGAAGATTATTGATTGGGCTTGTCCGTACTCAACCACCAATTCATCCCGGTGTGATTGGGAGTCGCCCTTCAGCCACAGCTGGCCATCCAACACACACAGATATTCCCCAATCATAAAGTCAACCCCTCTCCCATTAGCAGGCAAGTCATTGAGCACGGTGTTACCCAAGTTAGAGATGATTTCTTTGGGCAGACAATTATGGTCCAGGCCAGAGAAACACCGGTAAATGTGATCGTCTACAATCACCCCGATGGTGTTATTGCCCAGTTGCTGATCTTGAACCCACTTAGCCCATTGATTGGGGTCCCAGGCATCCGAAATCACCACCGGAATAGTGGGATCCACCTCTCTAATCGCATTTATAGCAGAACCATAAAACAACCCTTGCTTCTTACACGAGTCCATGTGCTCAGCCTCGTTACAAAGCTGGACCCCAATAAAGTTATCGTAAACACTCAAATCCAGCACTAACCACGCAAACGCCTTGCTCATAGCCAATTGGGCATCGACATCTCCCCAAAAGTTGGCTCCGTGTTCGCACAGCTCACCGGAGTGGTCCAGATTATTGGCTCCACCAGGAAGCCCGTGCATGTCAACCAACACGCCAATGCCACGCTCAGCAGCAGGTTCGATAAAGTGTGTCCGCAAAATTCCCCAGGCATTGAGGTACAATGGCGCCACCTTTTCGAATTTCGAATTTTTGGTGTAGGCACCTCCGTCAAGTTCCCAGTAGCCAACGGGAATACGCACAGCCGTCACCCCTGCTTCTGCAAGGAACACCCAGTCCTCCGGGGTCATAAAGTCTTTCCAGAAAGCTTGCAATTGTTCCCGGGCCTTTTCAAAAGAGCCGGTGGATTTAATCAAGGCCTCGGCCATTTGCAATTCAGTCTGGGCATTGTCACCAAAGTTCTTGTCGAAGATCCATCGCTCTTGCACAAAGCACAGCCCGATATTCACTCCGTAGTTTTGCCGATTGCGGTAGATGTCTCTCTTGGACGGATGGGTCCCGGGAGGGGCAATGGGATCACAGAAGGCGATATCTGATCCTTTGCGTTTAAGTTTTAATTTATCAAACATTAATTGATATCGTGATATGTAATTGCTGTCAATTTATACCCGTTGCTTCGCCGAACCTGGGACTATATGCAGGGACGGAGCTACCGGATAGGTATGTTACATGAGATTAACTCCAAATAAAGTCTCGGTTAAGCTTTTCCTGAATGAGCTGCCGTTGTTTCTGGTGGATTGCTGATGCCGATTGCGCCAGCTGGGCAATTAAGTCATAAAGGCTGCTATCATCAAAATCACCGTTACTGTCGACAAATAGAAGATCTTTGGCGTTACCGTCAATAATCGAGTAGCAAAAGACGTGGTGACTTGACAGCTTCTGCAATTGAGCCCCGGAAGGGGTAAACACAACGTCGTCTCCCACAACTGCCACCAGCTGAGCAACAAATGAGGAAAACAAGGGGATATTGGCATCAACAAGGGCGTAGAACATGGCCTCAAGTGCCACCAGCATCTCCAAACATGTATATTCGCTAGGCTCGTCGGTGGTGAGAATTTGCACCACCACTTGGATCAACTGTCGAGGATACTGGTGGCGAACAATAACCCGTTGTAGAATCCCTCGAAGTTTATCTTCAATAAATTTTTCTCTGGTGGCCCCAAGACCCACAACTGGCCTCACAACTACTTCTAACAGGGCAACGTTAGCCATGGCTTGTCTTGGTTTGGGCTCAATGGGACCAGTGACGGATACAACCACTTTGGTAGAGCCAACAGTTACCTGGGCCAGCCCATCACTGTTGGGTAGGAGTCCAAGGGTTATTTGGGAGGAGGTGGACATATGAGATGAGTTTGTGATGATGTGCACAAACGATGAACCAAAGAACGTAGTGAGGATGAGAAGAGAAAAAGGGTACTGAGGGATGAGGAATATGAGGAAGATGAGGGGAAATAAGGAGTAGTGGTAAGGACTGATTTCATTGGTTTCAGAATACATGTGTGGGCGTGGGAACACCACAATAGAAATAGTCATCAATGCAAAATGCTCACTTAAAGCTTTGGATTTTATAATGATTCTACGAAACAGCAATTTTAACTTACCTCTCTAACTATTAATCACCACATTGTTTTGACATTAGGCCATTACTTATAATATCCTTAATATTCATAACTCAACACCACTGCTCACTCGCTCCTCACCTGCCCTTCTCATTTTAGGTGATGTCACTTGAACAGACCCTTCTAGATGACCTAGACAGTGACTCCGACGTCGAAGTAGGTGTCGGTGAAACGATTTACCATTCCCTTGCTCGAATAATCGACTCTGGAGGAACAGCGACCGTTGATGATAATGTCACCTCAGCGATCGTTCCCTTAATAGACGCTATCACAGAGGAAATGGCTACTTACAAAGGCAAGGATATCAGAGTAATGGAGTTATTATCAGAAATTGATGGCGATCAAACCAGAGAAGAGCGATTTCTCCATTTGCTAAATGAACTCTCAGTAGTGATTGGAAGCGAAATAGCGGTGTTTCACCAGTGGATCAAGGAAAGGTATCACCTGGTATTTCCCGAGTTGGAAAATGTGGTGAAGGTAGCTTCTGATTATGCCAAGATTGTCAAGCTAATTGGCAACGACGTTTCTGGGGTACGTCAACAAGAAGACCAATTGCTGGCGATTGTAAGTCGAGAGAAAGTGTTGGTGATTATGATGGCAGGCTCCACCCACATCAAAACAGAAGTTTCAACTGTAGCAGATATCAAGAGAGGATGCGACGTGGTGCTTGCTCTTACCCAGTTGATGGTTGACATTGGTCAATTTATTGGTGATCGAGTGGGGCGAATCGCTCCCAACATGACAGCTATTTTAGGGCCTATCACCACCTCACAATTGATAGTTGCACAGGGCTCGCTAGCGCAGCTAGCTCAATACCCCAGTTGTAACCTCCCCTCGCTTGGGGTAAGACAGTTATCTACTACCACTGAGTCCCGGGGCGATAACCATATCCGTCAAAAGGGATACTTATATTACAATCCGCTTATTTTCAATATTCCTCGAGAGTATATAAAACTGGCAATGAGAATGGTTTCCGGAAAGGTCATCCTCGCCGCCCGTGTTGATCTTCTGAAATCGAGCACGAATGGTGATATTGGTGCTAAATTTCGATTGGAACTCGAAAATAAAATCGAAAAACTCATGACCCCCCCTGACCTGACGCCAGACAAAGCACTTCCATTGCCTAAGGAATTCAAGTCCAAAAAACGGGGCGGGAGAAAGTACCGTAAGATGAAGGAACGGATGCAAGTGTCCAATGTGAGACGGGCACAAAATGTGGTTGAGTTTGGCAAGGCCGAAAATACCATGACTACGGGAATGGGAGAAGAGGTTGGTTTGGGTATGTTGGGAAGCATGCGGGTGCACGACAGTGGTGCCACCAAGGCCAAGCTTTCCAAGCTGATGGCTAATCGTGTGAGTAAATCGTAATCTATATTAATATAATGTCATCGGTGGCCAAGAACCGCTTAATCGCACTGTAGCGGACTACGTATATACCACCTTTCTGCAAGTCGATGAAATCATCGCCGCCAAGGTCCACTTCAACCCCTTTTTCACCTAGGTATTGGAAAAATACCGGTTGGTCCAAATCTGGGGTCTCCACCATCTGTTCCCCGCCACGAGTGTCATCGATGAGGGCCAACGATGGCGGCATCTTTTTGAGAAAACTGTCCGTATACAATCGTGTTAGTATGCGGAAATGCTGTTTGATATAATCCAATTCGTTTTCGCTCAACAGAAGTCGGTTTTCACCCAAATAATACGCGGGGAACTTGTCTAACTTTGCCAATCTCGTACGTAGATACATCCGGACAAGATAGTTGAGTCGTTCAATCTCTGTTTCGGCTATCATGAGTTGTAACTTGAAATCAGAATCCCCACTATTGAGTTCATGGCAATCGAGTAGCCACTGTTGTTGCAATTCCAATTTCTTTAGTACTTCTTGCAATAATTCTGTTTCAAAGGGGAGAATCTCAGGGGACATGCGTTCGTTCACCATACATCGTACTAGCAGGATATCAAGACATTCAGCTCTTTGGGTACCGGCCCCTGTGAACTCGTTGATGATATCATCAAACTCCATGATGGAAGCCGCACAACAAAAAACGCGTATAGACGTGACATCAAAAATGAATAGTACATAGAAGAATAGTAATGGTATACATATGGAAGATATAAAGAAATATTTAATATTTTATAGTCACTACCTCTTTTCGTCAAATATCGTCATCAGATCACATTATCCTATTGCTACCAAAAAAAAATGGTCGGTTTCCCACTTATAATTGAAGGCTTTTTGTCTGCTTCAATGGTATCTATAATCACCTAGCTTAGTTTCGCCATGTCAACAATAGAATATACTCTATAAGTTATCACGACTGTATGTTTTACATGTTCCTATACACTCTCTCTTTCTGAAAGTTAACACATATTCTTACGCATTAATATACACTTCCTCTAAGGTACGATCCGAATCCCTCTATACACTCTCACTGTTATGGATCGCCAGTCGCTATTGGAACAAAAGCGGGCACGGCTCCAACAGCTCAAACAGCGTCGACTCACCCTGGAGTCGTCTCTGCTGGTGTCGCTGATCCTAGAAAGACACTTACCAACAGAGAAAAAGGCTATTTCGGTGGCTACGCAAACTGACACTATAGTTGATGATTCCGTGTCGATTTCCCAGGCGGCGGCGGTGGTAGACGAAGCACCAGAGCTCACAAAGTTCGACAAAAGCATACAAACGTCTTGGGAATTGGCGGCGGCTGCAATTACTGATGTGCCAACCCCAGTGGCAGAAGCGCCTCCAACACCGAAAACGATTACAGTATACGTCCCCGAACCAGCGCCGCCATCCCAATTCAGCACCTTTCTTGCCCTGAGACCAAAACTGAAGCTAGCAGAACAGTCAACCACCAATCCCATAAGTCATCATTGGCAAGATGTGGGGATGAAAAATCGCCAATGCGTGGCGGTGGACTATTCTCCCCATTTTGCTGAATTGGCGGTGGTGGCATTTTCTGCCAAGTCGCTAACTAAACCGGGCGATTCCCCTGGGGTGGCAATTGTCTACAATATGGACGAGCGAACCCCCCAGTTTCTTTTACAATGCATGCTGGCTCTCACCACCATCAAATTCGACGTTGTGGATACAAAAAAGATATTTGGAGGGTGTATAGACGGTCTGGTAGTGGTGTGGAACTTGGATGAGCTGCCACAACTGGAGGTGGCGATATTCCCTCAACTCGCGACTCCGATGGCTCTGGTAACCCACGACGGGGATTACCGCCCCCATACCATGGCCATTATTGGTTTACACCAATATACTCGTAGCGGGGATAATTTGATTGTCCTGGTACTGGCAGATGGGGTTGTAAATTCATGGTCCCCCAATCTTCTTGCCAAACCTAAACACCCCCTGGTTGGACTTCTGGATCTGCTTTATTTTGAGGTGCTGGTACTTATTCCGCCGTCTGGCCACGACACAATCAGTCTGCAGAAACAGTATTTCAACCTGCTTATCACTGCCGGGGCCGATGGTCGTATTTACGCCGGTGTCGATGATGTCAAACGAAACTATATCGGTGCCGTTCTGGACCCGCTTGCACCGATTGCCGACGTAAAAGTGTTGCTGGACAAGTATTTAGTGTCGGCCCATATCGACCTGAGTTTGCGTATATGGCGGGTCACCCCAGGACAAGTAGAACTTGTCCACTCCATTCACACGGAAATGATGGTTAGCAAGCTCGTGGCCAAACTGGCCACCGAGTTTATTACCATTGGCACTACCAGAACAGGCGAGCCGCTGGTCGATTACTGGGACGTGGGTGTGAAAGGAACAGGTCCGTTGGTACCAATCGATGTCGATGGTAATGTTTCCCTGGTTGGCGTGTCCAAGGAAAACCTATTAGTGGGACTCCAAGATGGCCAGGTGCTAGTGTACAATATTGGGGAAATCGCTTTCCCAAAAGGTAAAGATGCAGTTCTTTTAATATAATAACATGCTAAACTATAAATTCAACCCGCCTCTATTAGCAAAGTCATCATAGTACTCCAACATGTCCGGAGTGATTCCCTTTGAAATACCGGCAATAGCCTTGTCGAAATGATGTTTAGAAACGGTGATAGCGTCTTGGTTTTCCATGATTGCCGCCAAACCAGCCTCCTGACACAACAACGCCACTTCAGCCCCCAGACACCCATCGGTCTTGTCTGCGTACTCATCGATATCAATGTTTTCCAAGTTGAACTTTTTCGTCCCGTTGGTAATGATTTGTTTCCGGGCGTCAAAATCAGGGGGAGAAACATAAATGTGACGGTCAAGCCGGCCAGGACGCAAAAGAGCCAGGTCAATCTCGGTGGGACGGTTGGTGGCAGCAACAATCACTACTCCCTTTAATTCTTCTACCCCATCAATCTCATTAAGCAAGGACGTAAGCACATGCAGGCCTGTCAGCGTCAGCGCCAGTTCCCGATCGCCAGCAATGGCGTCTATTTCATCAAAAAAGATAATCAGGGGCGACGCCGTCCGTGCCTTGTGGAAGATTTCCCGGATCGCCCGTTCAGATTCACCCACGTATTTGTTGAGGATTTCTGGGCCCTTGACTGCCAAAAAGTTCAATCCTGATTCCGTGGCTAACGCCTTAGCTGCCAATGTTTTGGAACAACCAGGAGGACCATATAAGAGCACTCCCTTAGGAGCCAGGATTCCCAACCGAGCAAACGCCAGCGCCGCCTCCAATGGCAATTGAACCACTTCCGTCAACTTGCGCTTCAACTCCTGTTGGCCACCAATATCACTCCAGTATACCTTGGGCATTTCAAGGAAGATTTCCCGCATCGCCGACGGTCTGATTTCAGTCATTGCCGCCAACATATCTTCCAAGTCGACCTTTTGTTTGCCGTTGTTGATGGTATGCATCACCAGTTCTCGACAGAGAGCGGTTAGATCGGCACCCACGTACCCGTGTGTCTTCAGCGCCACCAACTCAATATCGGAATCGGTCAAGATCTGTCGATCTGGGTTCATCTTTTGACGGAGTTGTTTCGTCAAGATATCATAACGAGCACCTGCGTCGGGGATCCCCACCTCCACTTCCTGATCGAACCTACCAGGACGACGTAGAGCAGGGTCAATGCTATTGGGACGGTTGGTGGCACCCACCACTACCACTCTACCCAGATCACCCACTCCATTCATCATCGTCAACAACGTGGCCACAACCCGACTTTCCACTTCCCCAGAATCATCTGAATTACGACTGGGGGCAAGAGAGTCGATTTCATCAATAAAAATACACGCCGGTTGGAACTTTCGTGCCTCGATGAAAATGTCTCTGATTGCAGCTTCGGTTTCGCCGAGATATTTGGACACCACCAGGGGCCCATCAACTGTGAGCACATGCACACCTGGAGTTTCTTGAGCAACACATCGAAGTAACATGGTCTTACCAGTCCCAGGAGGCCCGTGAAGGAGAACGCCCCGAGGCGGACTGATCCCAAAGTCGGCATACATTTCCGGATTACGAAGCGGCCCTTCTACAGTAGTCTTGAGTGCCAAAATTGCCTGGTCAAGACCACCCACCTGATTATAACCTAGGGGACGCGAAAGGTCGGGGTATTTCAGGTAATCAAGGGGGGTATCTCTAATTTCTACCGTAGTTTTTGCGGGATGGAAAATAAACGTTGGCAGCACAGTGGGCGACAGATCTTTTAACGACAATTTCCCCATCTCGTCACTGATGTCATCATTGATTCCCACAATTGTGGCAGTAGTATCATGTACGTGAAACGTAAGACCAACAGAAACAACACCGATATCTTCAAGAGCTTTCTTGATAACAGATACATCAGCACTGGTATTAACACCAATTGTCAGGGCATAGCCTGGTTGTTGGTTGCAAACGGAATATTGCACCCGGTCCCCGAGAAGCATGCCTGCCAACTTCCGGGCTTCTTCCAGCATGAGTACAACATTTTGTTCGATTCCGGATGACGTGGTATCCTTTTGTGCCTGTAAGAGAACTCCTGAAAATGCACCTTCTGATTTCCGGACCATTAGCCATGAGCTTTTCCCCAAACCCAACTGGGAAAAGACATCGGCATTGAGGGTGATCTTGGCAATATTTTCAAGGCCTTGTACTTGGGGACGAAGGATATAACTCTCAGGGAGTTTGGGAGCCTTGGACGGCTTATCGTCGGACGATTTTGATGGAGTCTTTTTGGATTTAGAGCTCATGAGATGAGATCTCTGCGATGGGATCGGAGATTATGCATGCTGTGCGAATTGTTAGAGAGTAAAAGGGGGGGGTAAGCTACTGTGCGAGGTTTATAAGAAAAAGGGGTAGGGTCGGTAGTAGTAGTTTGTGCGAAATACTGTTTTTGTGAAGAATTGAAATTGAGTTTGCTATAACTAAGTGCATACATGACTAATGGGCCACTGTGTTTGTGAGGGAAGACTGTGATGTTTCTCGAGAGGACATGTACTGTATATCCCACACACCGATGATTACAGGCCAGAGATTTTACACTGATTGGGGCTAGAAGCTTCATTGTAACGTCCATTAGCTGCGCAGCTGCCATAATGTGTTATGGCAATAACTCCATTCTCACAGATGTTTCCAGCTGGAAACGCTGATTGCAATAATCATCAATAAATCAGTTCCACGACTGTAATAACTTTAAGCATGCGGAATGACCAAGCGAGCCCTCCTTCTCCGCATTTCAACTATTTTAGTCTCATCTCGGCCCGAGATTGCCGACGACGACCGTCACGGGCACCCGATTTCCGCGAAACTGGCTCCGGAGTCAGCCTCAACCCTTCGTCACTCTCATCAGTTTCACCATCCACCTCGCCTTCAAACAAGTGGGCGTTTCCCACTGGCGTCCGCGCGTCATTGATCAACTCATCAAATTGATCCTTTGTCATTTGATCCTTGGTCATCTTCTTCATAAGCAGCAGCGCCAGCGCCACCCGTGCCCTTTTCACTGGAGGCTTCACCACCTTGTGATCCAATTCCGGCAACGTGCTCGTGAGATTAAGATTAGTATTAGGATCAAGCCCCCGTTCCAAAAGCTGGGCCACCGAAGCCTCTCCTTCGCTGTCCTGCTTAATTTCGGGAATAATGTGACCACACCTCAACGCCGCTTCATCTTGGGACCCGTATTCTTTGGAGTGGGCGTTACGGGCATGATTAATAAACATCAGCATCGACTTAAAATTCGACCTAGTGCAATCCCGACAGGTGATTTTGACAATGACGCCGTCGGTACGCCGGAAAAGACACCCCAAGTCGTTGGGATCAATCAGGGTGCTAAATACCGGCCGCAACAGTGAAGTCAGCGACCTAGTGCGGTATACATGACCTGCGCCTGGCAAGTCAGGAAACTCCATTGGAACGGATTGCGATACCGAGATAGCAGACTCGGCGGCTTCTTGGGCACGGATGGCAGCCTCCTCGGTATCCTTCAACTCGGTATAAGTTGTAGTGAGGGCATTATTAAGCAAATCATAGTACTTAACGGCAAACTCATGGGGTTCATTTTCCAACCTGGTCGTATGGGGGATGTCAAAAAACTTGCGGAGCATGACCATCTGTCCCTCACATTTGCCCAACTCTCGGTCGACATTTTGAAGTTGTTTATGTTTAAGTTGGACTTCAAGATCGAGTTGTTCCGTGAGAAGCTGTTTGAGTTGGTCAATAGGTAGAGCTTCTAGTTTGCGTACCACCTCTTCCTCAGTGGGTACTGACATGATGCAACCGTACGGTGCGCGCGAGGGAAATTGAGAGATGGCGGCGGGTGTGGATAAATTATCAATCGGGAAACAAGATCTGGGGAACAATAGGGGTGAAGTAAAAACGTCGGTGGATGCAAATTTTGTGTTTGTTTACGACATGGTTTTCCACTCCTTTAAAAGAAATTTCTGTTTGGCTTACAAGTACATTTTACGCCATTTTCAATCCGGAGAAACTTCACTCCGTTGGCGTAGCCGCTATAACGATAATAATAACAGTTTACGCACCCATTTCGGATTTAGGTACTTGTCATTGGACATTAACCACCGTTGCCCCGCCTACACCATCCAATAGATCTGCCCCGCGGGGAAATAACTGCCTTATCATCTCCGCAACCTGCACTACTACATTTATAAACTCCACCCAATTCCCTCAACAACAGAAATGTTCCGTAGCACCACCAAATTGCTTGCTAGAGCCCCGAAGTGTCGGCTGTCGGTACGGTTCAATCTGACGGCCAAGCCAAAGTCATCGACGTTGTCCCCAGTATTGGCTTTTGCGGCCGGTGCGGCTGGGGTTGGCGGTGCTTGGGCGTTGACCAAGACCTCCCCAGAAAAAGCCCCTCTTGCTAATGACAAGTCTACCCTTCCATTGTCTAATCTTGAATCGCCTACTTATGCTACTTCAGCCGAGTTGGATCAGGCCATCGACGAGATCAAGCAGGTGTTTGTTCATGACACCCCAATCAAAGTCATCGATATGAACTTGCACGTAAATAACCTGCCCGAGGAATTGGACAGCCACAGCGATACCTATTTCAATTCCCATCACGCTGCTCCTGACGAGAGACCGAAATATGTTGTGTACCCTCGGTCTACCGAGGAGACCGCTGAGGTGATGAAGATTTGCCACAAGTACCGGGTGCCGGTAGTGCCCACCCTGGGGAGACTGTCACTTGAAGGCCACTTTATCCCCACCCGTGGGGGTATTTCTCTTGACACGTCGCTGATGGACGAGATTTTGAATTTGAATAAAACCGATTTAGATGTCACAGTTCAATCTGGCGTGGGGTGGGAAGCGTTGGCGGACTATTTGGATGACTACAACTTGTTATTCTCGGTTGACCCTGGTCCTGGGGCCACCATCCTGGGGTGTTTGGCAAACAATGCCCTGGGGACGAATGCCCTGCGCTATGGCGAAGCTTACAAAAACGTGCTTAACATGACGGTGGTTCTTGCTGATGGCACTGTGATCAAGACTAAACAGCGGCCCCGGAAACTGAGTGCTGGCTACAATTTGAACAACTTTTTCGTCGGATCAGAAGGTACTCTTGGCATCATCACCGAGGCCACGGTGAAATTGCACGTCAAGCCCGCCATTGAGCTGGTAGTGGTTGTCCCTTTCCCTCTGATTGCCGATGCCGCCACTGCCGTGAACCTGATTTTGTTGACCGGGATCCAATTAAATGCCATTGAAATGTTGGACGACAAGATGATGAAAGTAATCAATGATCTGGGAGAAACCCTGAGAAAATGGTCCGAACACCCAACCTTATTCTTGAAGATCGGTGGTTCGAACCACGAAGTGGTTGATGCCATTACTACGCAGGTTAAAAAAATCACTGAGGAAAATAATTCCAAAGGATTCGAACACGCGAAACTGAAGGAAGAAAAAACCGAGTTATGGCTGGCCCGCAAGGTGGCGTTATGGTCTACTATCAACCAGGGAAAGGAAATTCACCCAGACATGCAATTATGGACTACTGATGCTGCAGTGCCGATCTCAAAATTACCCCAATTCTTGAGCGACACGAAAAAAGACATTGATTCCCACGGGCTTAAAAACACACTTGTGGCACATATCGGGGACGGCAATGCCCACTCGTTTATTTTGTACATGGAAGAACAAAGACCGATCGCCGAAAAGGTGGTAAACAACATGGTAAAGCGCGCTATTGAATATGAAGGTACATGCACTGGCGAGCACGGCATTGGCTTTGGTAAGCGGGACTACTTGGTAGAAGAAGTGGGTCAAGGCCTGATTGATGTTATGAGACGGGTCAAGTTGGCGTTGGATCCGTTGCGGATTTTGAATCCCGATAAGGTTTTTAAAATTGACCCCAACGAACGGCCCCAATACCATGGGGGTCTTGTGTCGACATGCTCTGATCACTAAGACATGCATGTGCAGGAAAAATTATGTGGTAATAAATGTATATATACAGGAGCGGAACCCGACGGGATTTTCCCCCGAAAATATTATTGCGAGATATGACCGACGCGAAGGTTGTGGAAAAGGTGTTTGCGCTGGTGTTCAGACCAGGCACCACCATTGACGATAAGGCGCTACAGTTGCTGGCCCACTACTTTGATATATTTGTCAATGAAGCGGTGGAACGTGCCAATGACGCCCGCCAACAACAACAACAACATGATGACACCAGGCAAAACCCGTTGGTAAACACGGCATTGGCCCACAAAACAATCACCCAGGAGCATTTGAACAAGATTGCGGGCAATCTTGCCCTTGATTTTTAGTCAATTGATAACTTTAGCATCGTCCAGTAGGAAAGGTGGGGGAGGCGAACAAACAACGGGATGGTGGAGTCCTGCACCAGCCCACCTTCAACGGTAAGCTCTAGTCCGACCAGCGTCCAGAAGTGACCTTGTTCAACGTAGGTTTCGATCGATGGGGGGAATTTTGGCGCGGTACCCCGGCGTAACACCAATTCCGCCCGGGCAACGGGGGAAAAGTCAGTGAGACAAACCGTAGGGATGGTTTTGACAAATTGGTGTTTGGCGTCCTCTATGTCCGACGGACCAACGGTAAACGAAGGGTGGGGAAGCCGGATGCCGACGGTTGCTCCACGCGTCAATTGCGAGGGAACTAGAGTAGGGGCCAGAAGGGTGATTTCTGTCGCTACCGGACTAACCACGCTGAGCACAACCGGGATGACATTTCCATTCATAACAGACACCTTTGCCGAGAATTGAGGTAGATAATCCACAGCATTCAGTTTGATCACATATTTCCTTTGCAAGGGGGACTTGACATCCGCACTTGGCACCAACAATGGCCCCTTACAATAGGGACAACGGTAGGCAAGCTTCCCCACCAATTGGCGCCCCTGGGGAATCTTTGGCATTCGAGAAGATTCCAATCGCACCGCCCCCTTTTGTTTGGACAATCCCAGAAGCTTCAAGTTTGCCTCCATTCGCGAATCCACTGGAGCCCGCTCCGGGTTCATGAGCTGATGGCGGAGAGAAGCGTAATAAGCAACCCAATTCTCTCCAATCTCATGCTTGAGAATCAGATGGAGTGACCGGGGCTTTGATATCACCCCCGTGGAAAAGTGGTACTCACACCCATTACACTTGAACACAAATTGCTTCCCTCCATCGATGTCATTGATAGAAATGGCCAAAGTGGTACAGCATTGAGGACACTCAAAGCAGTTTCGTGAACAGCGAGACCCGTCCTCATACTGGTGGCGGCACTGTGGGCAGTGTTTCAGCTCCACTGTGAACGGACACCAGTCCGGGTTAAGGACGTGGTGGCACCGCCCACAGTAAAAGAGCGACGCCAACGGGTGCACCTGTGCTAAAGACGTGGGCACGTCCGATTCGGCCTTTCGTGGACAGTGAACCCACGTATCCATTACCTACGCGTACCAGATTCTCAACGCGTGCGCAGTCACGATCTAGACTAAAACGATATTTCTTTTTATCTGATGTCACCCCCCGAATTGCAGAAGGGTCAAATCTAGCTTCTAATTATATATTAAAGAAACGGGGCTATGGATGGTCCATCGCTTGTAACGGAAACTGAGTATGGTTACGTATCTAACTTAAGGTAGTCGTGGCTCGAGAAGAACCTGCAGGTCACGGTAGTAGTAGCCACGGTGGCTGGGGTGGTCTTTATTGAGTTTCTATTATGGCAATCTCCTCTTTTAAGTGCCTACATTATCATCTGGAACCGGTATGCACCATTTGAAATTCACGATTATTTCTAAACTTATCCTTCAGCGCCAATTGTCCCACATCTCCGCGGCTATTATTTTATTACCAGATTTACACAAATGGCTATGACCACTCCCGACCCGACACCCTGACTGTCTCCCTATTTATAGCACCGATGATAGAATTAGTCACATTCTCTGTTCTTGCGCCTACTCGGGCCGTTGCCGCTGGCGTGGTATCATCGTGCCTAAAAATCTATCAATGGCTACCACTAATCGGAGACAAAAATAGGTTCCAGGCTAACATTGATAAATAATATCTCACCATTTCTCCAAATTAGTGAACAGGTGCTGGGAAAACAATAGCGGTGAATGTCTTTGATCGGCGTGACGTACAGTGGTAAAATTTGTGGTGCATGAACTGGGACGATGGACGCCATAATATCTAGGGGGTCGGCAAATGGCGTCCGGTCCGAGGCAGCGGCCCCATGTCCTTCCGCATGTGTCATTGCGGTTCTACAAACTAGTATTCTTATTTTCTGTAAAAATTTTTTGTCCTTCTTGTTCTATATGCAGCTATCATTGCCCATGACATCATCGATTTCGGGGTTGGTCTAGACCAGGGGTCACCTATATATAGGATATGCATCCCAACTGGCGTGGTTGTTAAATCTCCCCAAACGATTCCTCGAAGCCTCAGTACATGAGTATATCTCCCATATGTGCCTCCCCCCAGTTTACCTTCCCGGCTGTTGCCACCACACCTGCCCCAACCACCGATCAGGCCCCGTTTGACTATTTTAATCTCAATCCTAAGGCATACCACCTGATGCTGATTGGCTCCGACTCCACCATCAAGGAAGAAATGATGGAAGAACACCACGAGGCCCAGCGGGTGGTGCTGACTGACACTTTGGTTGATGACCTGGTGCAAGTGACGCTGGCGTCTATTCTGCTGAAGGTCATGAAGCACTTTTCCATTTCCCTGCTTGGCTCGGTGGGCGATTTAAAGTTACAGCTGGTGCCCTCGGCAAACTATACCCTGCAAATTCTCAACTTGAGTCTGCAAATCGCATTCGCTCCCATTTCCACAGACGACTCCGCCCAGGTGGTGCTTGACATTCGTCCGTTTACCGAATACTCAAAGCAACACGCCCGCGGCGCCACCAACGTGTGCTTGCCTCTGACTCTTCTTAAACGTGCCAATTTCACTTGGCAAAGATGCATAAATTCGCTTCCTTCCACCGAACGGGCCCAGTTGACGCAATTTTTCACCTTGATTTCCTCGTCTCCCGCTCCCGCCACCATTTATCTCTACGACAATTGTGCCACGTCGGCATCGGTGTTTTACATTTGCCAGAAGTTGGTAAACAGTCCGTTGGTGCCCGATCATTGTCGGATCCGAGTATCGGGATATGACGAGGTCGAGTCCCACATGAGGGTCACCAAGGATAACTCGCTGCAGGCAGCTAGTGACAAACCTCGACTCAACCTCCCCCCACTTAAGATTGGCGACACCAGCCCCATGTCGGCGCCGTACTCCGCACGCACGCCAACTCTTTGTAACTTTGCCCTTCCCAAACTACCGAGGGCCACATTTAAGATTCGTCATAACGAGGAGTTGTTGACGTCGCGTCCCGGAATGCTGGCATGCCTGGTTCTCGAAAAGAACACAGCCACCTTGTTTAGACTTACCAAGTTGCCACTGGACGCCACCAAGCTTCCCAAGTGGTTGCATCGGGGGACGAAGCGGCTGGACGTGTTGACTGGCGATTTTAACACTCTTGAAAAGGGCGAACAGAAACGTTTGATCATGGCGCTTTCTCTCGACCATGCCCAGTCCCAGTTGTCGCCACTTATTGGGGAAACGCCGCCGCAAATCTCGCTGGGGTTTGAATACGGCCACAAGAATCGATACAAGGACATTTTCTTGTATGAACACCTGCGGGTCAAATTGGGGTCGGCAAGCATGGACTCCGATTACATCAACGCCTCGTACATCAACCCCCTTCTGTCGATTGGCGACTACACCAAGATGACGGAAACGACGAGGAAGCAAATGAGCTACATTGCCACTCAGGGGCCGTTAGACCAGACGATTGGCGACTTTTGGAAGTTGGTGGTGGTCAAGAAACTGCCGCTCATTATTTCGCTCACCGACGAGATTGAGAATGGCGTGCTCAAGTGCCTGCCGTTTTGGAAGTCGGGGGTCTACTACTCGAACCAAGACGTGCTTAACGTCAAGCGGTTGGAGTCGTACCTGGTGCTGTCGCTGTTGCAATTACGGACATTTTCCGTGCTGTTGCAATCGGGCCATGCCCCGCCGGTGACCCGGTTGGTGTTACAAGTGCACTTGTTGTCGTGGCCCGATATGGGAACCGTGCTCTCCCCTCACGAATTGATTGAGGTGGTCAAACTCAAGCACCACGTGTTGGGCAACATCAACATTTCCGATGTTGACTACCCTCTGGTGATCCACTGTCTGGCCGGGTGTGGCCGAACGGGGACATTATGCACCATCGACACTGTGCTTTCGATAATGATGGAAAACCGTCTGATTGACTTGCCGCAAGATCCCATTTTGGATATTGTCGACAACTTTAGACGACAACGGATTCTGATGGTGCAGAACTTGCGGCAGTATTATTTGGTGTATGATACGGTGTTGGAGTTTTTGGCCGAGCCTGAATGTGGTAATGACTTGTCGTCGTTGAAGATTGTTAACGACTACATTAATGGATTTATGGAAATGTTATAGAGAATGAATAATTGCATATGAGTTTTTTGTTGTCTTTATTTATTGTTCACTTGATTAACTAATTGACCATCAGACGCCAGTTCAACGCCGTTCTCTTTTTGCCTCCGGTGCCCATGGAAAACGCGGTGTCCGCTTGCGAGCTCTTTCCCAGCGACAACCCTGACACCCCCAGCGTCAGCGACGTCAGCGAGTTTGTGGATTGAGTCCGAATCAACCGCAGACCGGGAATCAGCGGCACCATTCCCGCAGAAGTGGTATTGCCTGCGCTCAGCACTCCCAGCACCGAGCGCTTATCATTAATTGACGAGGACTGAGTGGTGGTGATGCCTTGGAAGTGAGGCACGGTGTGGTTGTAGATACTGTTTTCGTAGTCGGTGGAGATCTTAAGACTCTCAATGTCTTCCTTAAAATTCTTGCGGTACAATTCCACCAACACATCGTGGGAACCCTTCATCGTAGATGGCACCAACTTGCCGTGCAAATGTAAGCACCGGTTGAGAATAATAGCCAAATCGTTGAACGCCAGCTTGAGAATCTTGATTTTTCCCGCGTATTCTTCCTTGCCGTAGTACTTAGGGTCGGTGAAGAACGTCCGGTATTGCCCCACACCCCCGTTGACGGGGGAATCGACGGTGCCGGCCAAGTGACGCAGCATGTCGTTCATAAGCGAAGTGTAATCGGTCTTTTCCTTGAAGGAAATGTTGATCATCAGCTCCAATTGCACCAAGTCATTGTTCTTCAGGACGATGGTGCGGATAGCATTTTCCAACGGCGACAATTTGACCACCTTGGTCAGTTTGATTTCCGACCGGTTCATCAACGTAGGGAACGACAAGAACGTCTCGTAAGTGGTTTCTTCCGTCCAGAGGTCAAACACTGAAGTCAGACCCGGGATCTTCCGCAAGGTGGTGAAGAACCGCAAGTCTTTATTCCGGGCATACTGCCGCACCCCGATCGAGGTATTGAACAACTTGTCGGAAATCTCGGTGATTGGCTCCACTGTCAGCACGTGCAAGTACCGCCCCGTCTGGTTCTTTTCCCGCAAATTACGGGCTTCTTCGTCGTCCAGCACAATCCGCGCCCCGGGGTACAACCGCAACAACCGTTCGTGGATCAGGGTAATGTGTTCAAAAGGCAACCCCTCGTAAATCTGCTCTTTACCCCGGATGTTGGCAGGGAACCCCGCACCAATAAACGCCACCCGGAAAAACGAGGGCAACAACTTGTCCAGCGACTCCAAGTCCAAATACAACTTGGCCAACTTGCTGTGGACGTAGGCAAACAGCTTCAAGTCATAAGTGTGCTTGTTGTAGGCATCCAACAACTCGTTGTAGGTGTCGGTGGCCCGTTCCAACGAATTGCCCTTGATGTAGTTGTTGGCGATCAACTTGTACAACGTCTCCTTCCGTTCGAACGACAGCTGTTCCGGGAACTTGGGACGGAACAGAGCAGGGAAGATGATGTTGTGGTCCCAGGCGTAGGTCAGTGCCAACAATTCGAGCAGCAATGCCGCCTGGATATAGTCGTTCTTGCCAATATGTTCCTCATACATCGAGTGGATAAACGAGTGGAACAATTCCGGCTTGTTGGCGTTCTTCAAGTACGCCTTGATATTCAACTTGTGGAAGGTACGGTCATCGTCAAACTCGGGTCCAACAGGAACATCGTTCAAGTCGTTGAGTACGTCCATGAAACCCCGCAACGTCTCGATAAACTTGTACACCAACCCGAAAGCCTCGTCTTCCCGGTCCAACCGAATCGTCACCTTCATCCGCTCAATAAACATCTCCTGTTCTTCCTTCAGCGGCTTGTAGGCATTCCGGTAGTAAATGTCGTGCAACCCCACAAGACACTCCTTTTCAATGTCGACAATCAGGTCCGACAAGATGTATTCTGAAATCATAATCGACCACAAAATCTTCACCCCCACCGATTGACATTCCGAGTTGCGTTGCAACAGGAACAACATCAAGTCTTGCAAGATACCGTAGTCGTGGTTGATGAATTCCACCTGGTACCCGCCAAACTTGGACAAGTTGAAGCGGATAACGTCTTCTTGAGTGGCGTCCCACGCCAACGCGTCCCAGGCCTCGTTCACCAAGTAGGCGATCCGGTCCCGCACGGTGCCGGTGATCTGGAAGCACGCTTTTTTCGGTACGTCTGTCAAGTGCTCGATTGACACCGGCACCAAAGTACCCAAACGCAATAAAGTCTTGAGGTAGTTCCCCCACAATACCCGGTCAAACAACTCCAGCTCTTCAATAGCCGGCACATAGTAGTGGATAAGCAACGGCCGCACCAACTCTAACGCAAGAAGCGACCCCTCGGCAATCATCGCGTACAACGACAACCACTTGTCTTCCGGGAAAAACTTACCTTGGCGCATCAACTTGACCCCCAGAATAAGGGTGATGATATCTTCGTTCTGAAAGTCGTGGGCCAAGTATTTGTCCGGCAAGAAAAAATCGTTGGTGATCTTGGTGTTCAAAATCTTCAGGTAGCCTTCGTTGCCAGCGGTGGCTTTACCAATCTTGGCAATGAAGCAGAACACAGTGGCCACTTCCACCAAGATTTCCACCATAACCTCGTCGTTCACAATCAGGTCGATCAGCACCTCCTTAAACGGGTATTCGGTGGGGAAAATATGGGTGAACGACCGTTTCGACTTGAAGTAGTCGTTCCCCCGAGTGAATTTGTTGTACTTGATGAACGTCCGCGAGATTGCCGGCAACAACTTCAGCAACGAGAAGCACAAGTCGATTTCGTCGGTCAACCCCTTGGTAAACACCGTGTCCCACAACAATGTACACACCGCGTTCAAGATCAGACATGCTAATCTCAGCGCATCGACGTCGGTGGGCCCCAACAATACTTGCATGGCCCATGTCACCGACTTAGCCACAAGCACCGACCGGGTTTCCGCCAGCTCCACCAACGACGAGTTGAACAACCGGTGAATCAACAACAACTTGGAAATGATGATCTTGTGGTCCTTTTGCACCCCCGCCGGCTTCTTGATGTTGAACACTTCTTCGTTGGCCCCCAACCCCCGGGTCCCGATCAGATCGATAAAATTGACGATAAACTTGAAAATTTTCAATTCGTCCAAGTGGGCGCGGAACGTTAACACGTAGTCAATAATCTCCAAAATCATGATTTGGTCGTTGATAAGCGCGTTGGACTGGATCAGCAAGAAAAAAGCCCCCAGCTTAAACAACGAGTTGAGCGCCTTCATGAACTGGTCGGAATTCAGCTGGTCCACCAGGTGAATGGCCAACTTCATCAACAACAGCACAATCCGACACATCGACCGGCACATCGAGTTCCAGTTCAGCTCGGCCCGGGCAAAGATCTCCGAGATCTTGTTGAGGAAGAACACCCCCAACGGCGGCAAGTTGGTGTAGCGGTGGGTGAACGTTTCCATCAAGTACAAGTACTGATCTTGCTTGCCGAAGATGGTGTCCAACAAATGAACAATAGCCTTGAACGCATTATCGTGTAAGATTTCAATCGAAGGCGATGGCAGCATCTTCAGCAGCGTGTCTACAATCAGGTACAATGACGACAACAACTCAGGGAAGTACTTGACCAATTGGGAAATGTCCAACTTACAGAATGCCACCAACGACGCCAGCAACTCGTCGACGCCCTTTTGGCCCACCTTGAAAAATCTTTCGAATTGGAAAATGTGGTCAATCAGCACATCCGAGTTGTAAATCTTACCAATGTACTCCGTCAGTAACTCCAATTGTGCCATGGGCACCTTGTGGGTGGTAGACATAATTTCAATGGTGTGGGTCTTTTTCTTGTTGAATTCCACCAACCGGTTGCCCAGCTTGTACAACAAGTTCCCCTCCCCGGCAAGCACCCCGTTGATGTATAATTCAAGTACAATGTAGTCTTCTTTTGGCAACTTTTTCAGGGGGTTCTTAAGCGACACCCCGTTGATCTTGATGATTTCCCCCACCACTTCATCAGGGAACACGGAAATAAACTGCCACAGCCGCTTTTCCTGTTGGTTCAGAGCCTTGGCAAACGTGATCAAGTCGTTGTTGGGTGTGGTAACTTCAAACGTCAACAAATCGTCCTTGGACGCCGGCTTGAGCAACGACACCTTGCCCATAGTCAAATAGATCCGTTCGTAGTTTTCCGCCAACGGGTCAAAGAAAATGGGCTTGATCCGCGAGATCGGCGCCAGCGTCACTGGGTTATAGGCCTGGGACGAGAACTGGTGCTTGAATTCCTTCACCAGAACCACCAACTTTTCTGCCCGCGGATTAACCGCCACCCCATGGTTGGCACCAGCAATAATCCGGTCGACCAATTCCCCCCACCCGTTGTTGATAACCCCCGCCAGAGCCAAATCGTCGTTGCGTTGGCCCTTCTTATTGTTCATATACGAACCAAACAACCGGATGGTAAACTGGTGGGATTCGCCCAGTTCCAATGCGCCTTGATTCCGGGAGAAGATCCGGGTAATGTCGGTAACCCCCGCGGCCACCCCCTTCTTAACCCTGCGCACCGTAGGCGCCAGAACATTCTTATGGTTCAAGTCGACTTCTTCTGTCAACACTGCCACAAGGTACACCCGGGAGTTTTCAATTTCCGATGCCGGAATGTTACGGAACAAAGCGGCAGAAATCTTTTCTACGTGCACCAACTCGTCTACAGAGTTAGTGTGCACGGCAAACGCCTCCGTCAACCGCTTCCGGTTGTTACGAATATACAAATACGCAATCATCCCCGCAAACCCCGGCGGTTGGTAGCCCGACGTCCCCAGCACCGACTTGAAGTCAACCAAAATGTGGGAAGGTGGGTCATGGTGCAATTTCCGGTTGGGCGCCGGCAACAACAGATACACCTGTTTGTTGTGATGGGAGTTGATGGGGAAGTTTGGTTCCAACGCGCACAACACTTGGTTGAGGGCAATCCGCGACGGAGACGCGTTGGTGTTCGACAACAATTCCCCGGTAAATGCGTCCCGCAGCAAAATCGCCTTGTACCCCGAAATATCGGTGTAGGAGTTGTCCAAGTCGTAGGAGGTGGCATTGAGCCGAGCCGCCCGCGACGCCAACTTCTTGGGGATCTTGTCCAACAAAAAGGTGGCAGTTTCTTTGGCCACCTGGATTTCGTTCAGCGTCAACAACGAGTGCAACAACTTGACCCGGGTTTCGTGCAACGAATAGAAAATCGCCAGCAACTTGTGGAAAAGGCGAAATTCCCCAATAGAATACAAGGCAAAAATGTGGCACATGAGCAACTCCAACGCATGCTTGATTTCCATAATCAACTTGTGGGTCTTGTCCAACTTGTAGGTAGGCAAAGCCGGCATCAACTGCCTGCCATCGGGAATAAACGTTTCGTTGGTGCCCAACGCTTGACGATGAGCCAACTCAGAGTCCTGGATCGTAGGAACAATTTCCCCATCGCTATGGACATTGTTAAACTTTTGGTTCACAGAAATAAGCGTCATCGGCAACTCCTCGACCACCTTGACGTACTTTAAGGGAAACACCACCACTCGAATATTGAGACCGGGCAATTCGTCCAAGTTGACCGAAGTGATGGTGAAATCATTGGGGAACGGCTTGGTACAGGTGTAACCCCGAGCCCACCGCGTTCCTTTGGTTTCGAAAATGTACACTTCATCCCCAGGGTACAAATTGCGCAAGTTGTCATTCAACAAATTCGGATGTTTCTCGAAAGGGAGAAACGGCTTGATGATCTTTCCTCGACGGAAGTTTTCCGTAGGAGTCCACGTCAGCATATTGTTCACAAACTGTTGGCGCGCACTTAAATATAATGAAAAAATGCCGGGCTCCGGCACGGGGTGAATGTAAGCATCATAATGAAACTGGGCGGCAAGGAAGGTGGTGAAGAGGGGGTGAAGTGTGTAGGGTGAAGAGGATGAAACAGAGATGTTGGTAATTTATCTCAACTATCTTTTTTGATTGTTAACATGGTCTAGATGTTGGTAGACAACAGTGGCCGTCGATTAACGATATGCAAGCACGCACCTAATTTCCCTTTTTATACTAATTTGGACTAATGAGATCATGGGGATGTGAATGCGAGGGAGGGGAAATGCATTATTCTGTAGTCATCAGACTGTTTAACTTGACACCCACGATCCATTTTGGTGGTGATGATTTAGTGATGAGGTCGTGGTGGGTTATTGTATATGTAGAAGATGCTGTAGTTCCAGACGATATAGTAGTCCCCGAGTGAGGATAAAAACCCGAAGTCTTTCAACAACGATAAGCTGTGGGGGTGACTTTCTCATATAAGCCACGAATAATGAACCAAAACGTTTTGAAACTGTTTTGGCATGGCTTATATGCCAAGTACACCATGTGAAATTTCAATTTTCAGTGGGGAGGAATATACGATAAATGATAATCCCATAAAATCCAGGTGAAAAATACTCAGTAACTGAATATATTATACCGTTATTTGTCCTTTTTCGTAGTGATATTCATGTGCCATACCATGTTTCCTGTAAATAAGAGGCAGACATATTGTTTTAAGAGAACAAGTGATACAGGTTGAAAAATAAACCAATTCTGACCACCATAAGAACTAGTGACAATTCCTAACCATGATAATAATACTATAGATGATTTCAAACCTTACCTTAAATTACGAGGACAAAAAATATTAAAACCGTGGCTACAATTGATTATGTAAAAGTCGGTATGGGCTCATTACACCAAGGGGTTCATATTTTTCTTCATGAAAGCAAGCCAGAAATGTGTATGATTACGCCAACTATGATATTAGATAGTTGGGTATTATTTTTTTTTTTTGGCAACATAAGTTTAATGCTGTAATAAGGAGATAATGATTACATGGCTAATGAGATTATGATTTCTACTGTAACAGATCGAGCACTTCCTTACCGTCAATATGATCAACCTGGTTAATCCCCAACGCCAAAGCTAACTGCTGCGAATATTCTTTAGCAACTTCTTCCACAGAAATTGTAGCCAGTGGGATTTCATTTTTCACCGAGGTAGCTTGAACATTGGAAAGCCCACACATCTCAAACAGATTCAAATACTTGAGATCATTGTTGACATTAAACCCAATGCCATATGAAGTGATGGCCCGCTGGATATGAGTGCCAATCGACACAATTTTCCCATCGCAGGGGTTCTGCTTCGTCCACAACCCGGGGTTGGTGGAGTCATTGAAACTATCAATATTGTAATGCTTCTTTAGAACATTTTGTGCCGCCTTTAGTAAGACCAGGTCCACAAAGCATCTCACGCTAAGATTGTCAAAGCCCTTTATATCCAAAATGACATAGGCCGTCATCTGGCCGTTTCCATGCCAGGTAACTTGACCCCCCCGTTCGAGTTGGTGGTAGTCACATCCAAGACTAGCAAATTCCGCCATGCGCTTTGGCATTTCGGGGTCTTGTTTCATCTTCTTCCCCCCAGTATAGACATTATTAAATTCAAACGTCAAAAGGGTAGGAAGTGGCTTCATCGACAATATCTGTTGGATAATCTTTTCCTCTTGATCATTAATCCGGTACCCTTCGGGGATGTCCTTCAACTGGGTAGTGATCTTCTTCACCATCTGCTTGTGATCAAGATTGGCCCCCACAATCTTTTGCTGGATGTGCTGCCCCTGTTCAAACAGGGTAATCCCAGGGAAATGGATGTGTCTCAAAACATCGTAGCCTTGTTTCGGGGTGAATTTGCTGGTACAACTGTTGAATCTCTGAAACACCAATCTCATCATCTTGGGCGAGGCGTATTACGCGATAAATCGGCCATGTCCGACGGGATCGAGCTCGAGCTATTGAGCCGGATATACGCCCCCGAGTTGCTGGTGGTGACCAAAGACGCACTCAAGCCCCACTTACCCGTGATTATTGATAATGGCAACCTCAATTTTCTGCTACACAAGTTATTACTGGTGATGGTTTCGAAATTCATTGCCCTGTGGTATCTCACAAAGTTAAATACAGATAACTTTTTATTTTTGGTTCAAGTGTACCTGTTGCTTGTAGACATTGCCCGAGATCTTGTTACCCGGATTCAGGCGGTGGACTTGAACCGGGTGTGTATTGAATTGCCTGACCAGGTAGCACGGGTGATTGAGAACCATATCAAGAGGGTGGAGGAGAGCGACGACTCGTATTTGAAATATGGTCACCCAATTATCTACTCTGATTACCTTATTGTGCTTGCTCGTCTATTGCTTGAAGCTACGTTGAAAGAAAACCCGTTGGCAACGTCTGTCATTGCCTCTGATCTAGTGGAAGCGTTGGTGGGGAATGTGGTGTTGGGCAAGACGGTGGAGAAGTTACTGTCTCCCCAATTTTGCAACCAAATCATCACCTTGACCGCTGGGGCCATTACCGCCGCGTTATCTCGGCCGGCACCACTGGTGATGGACCGGGTTCGAACTTGGGTGCGCCACATAAAAACCATGATAGGAGATTATGCACAGTGTAATCAAGACTCAAACACCAATATTCTATTTCACAACGGATGGCTGTTGGCGGCCACTGTTTTTAATATTCCCATTCGACGACCAATGGTGGCGTATACTATGGAAATGGCCCGGGTGGCTATGACCATGGTGCCGGGGTTTTCCCGATGGGTTAACGTTAAAGTCGATATGGCCGTTTCCGCGAAATTGGCCATGTCCCCCGAACAATTGGCAGATTTAATCGATGGGCTAACAGAGAAATTATTTGTGGACGGCCCTCCAGGCGAGGAATACACGTCTGAGCAGGCGGTAGAAGCCATCATCGCGGCAGTAAACAAGTGTGGCGGAAGTTTCTGGTACTTTTCCGGAGAAGATGGCACCGGGTTTCGTCGGCGGGTACAATCACAGGTGGCAATGTTTCAACATCATAACACCACCCGGATTGCAATTGCCCACATTCTCGATTTGGTTATCAAGCAATTTTATAATATATAGGAACACCGCACTCGCACATCACCCGATTCATGCTTTCCAGCACAATCAAGTCCCGGGTGGCAGTTAGCCAACAAAGGACGTTTGTATTGTCGGTGCTTTCCACCGCTATCGGTCTGCTTGTATTTAATGAAAATAACCGGCTTGCAAACAAAATGGAGCAGGGCAAACTCCATTATCCGGATGCCAATGCCGCCTTGAATGAACTGAGACCAAAAGTATTTGCCCGTCGGGAGCCCGACTATCAAGGTCATGTTCCCCTTTCTTCCCTTGAAAAGGCAGGCATGATGGTGGGGTCATCAATCGGGCTGTTTTTACACCCAGAGCGGAATGAATTCATCGTGGGCCTCGGGGAGTCTACAGCGTTTCCGTTTGTCCTCCGCAAGATTAGGGACACCATGCTTCTGGATCGGACGGGGCGCCAGATTTTACGAGAACGGCCAAGAATCACCCTGTCGCTGTTAGATTTAGATTACTTACGCACGCTTCCAGAAAACTCCCTTGGACACACCTACGTCAAGTGGTTGGACCGTGAAGGAGTGAGTCCGGATACGAGAGTGGAAGTGAGATACATTGACGACGAAGAGTTGGCGTATGTGTTTCAAAGATACCGTGAGTGCCACGACTTTTACCACGCGATTACAGGGCTCCCCATCATCATCGAAGGCGAGATTGCCGTTAAGGTGTTTGAATTTATGAACATTGGAATGCCCATGCCCGGGTTAGGAGCGTTGTTTGCCCCGTTCCCACTCAAAGCGTCACAACGCAAACGGCTACGCGAAGTGTACTACCCATGGGCAGTGAAACTGGGGCTCAATCTGAAGCCGTTAATGAACGTCTACTGGGAAAACATCTTGGAACGCAACGTTGACGAGCTCAGACAAGAATTGGGTATCGAACGACCGCCCGATCTTCGTAACATGCGCCAGGATTATTTTGCCCACCGCAGGGCGATGCGCGATAAATCCACGTGACGTTTATAGCCGCGTTTCAGACGATCGTTTTCAATTGCTATACCAATGTCACAATTGTTATACCTGTACTTTTTGAAAAAGGTTTGTATATAGTATCTATTAATGGGACACCCTACTAACCCTAGACCAACTTGGATTCGTACCTTAAGGTTGGTCCTGAAGAGGACCCGTATTTTGAAGAGATTCCCGACAATGAGCTTCACTTTTACCAGAGAAAAGGTGCCAAACGGAGAAGAAAGTTACCTGATTTTATTCCTAAAAACGATCTCAAGGTACTTAACTCGGTGAAACGGAAAGCCTATCGGTTGGACCTCCAATTGAGCATGTGTGGCATTCGTCTTGGGTGGGCGGGGATCATTGGGCTTATCCCGTGGATTGGTGATATTTTGGCATTAGTATTTGCATTGCAATTGGTGAAAAAGGCCCAGACTATTGACGGCGGGTTGCCGGCTCACGTGAAAAGCCAGATGATGGCGAATGTCATGTTTGATTTTGGCATTGGCCTCATTCCCATTGTCGGCGATCTTATAAACATTGCTTACAAATGCAATCTGAGAAACTTTGTGTTGTTAGAACAACATTTGGTTCACAAGTACGGTTCGGATGCTCCTGTGCATGTGGTGGAAGTGGCCAGGACTGACAAAGCCAAAAAAAGTGAGTACCCTCCGGACGCGGTGCAAGGACAAGAACTGGGAGTGTACACTGTGCATAACCCTGTTGCCGCGGAGACAGGAAAAAACGCCCCTTCTGTTCCTCCTCCTGCTGTTCCTCCTCGATAATAATTAGCGACTGCTGGTGCTCTACCGCGTCTGTTTAAAACCATGCTCTAATTTTCGTAATCTGTCAACAAAATCATTCACAAACCCGTACAACTGGTCCAATTTGGCGAAATCGGCTTCCAATTCGTCGCACCTTTCCTCCAACCTTCCGATCGCCTCCATGGTGTCGTCAACCGCTAGCTGGCCGCCTAGATAATCCTCGGAAATGGCCCGCTGCTTCTCCACCACCGCCGTTTCCGTTTGCTCAACCAAGACAGCCACCCTGTCTTTAATCCGATACAACAAGTAGTCCAAAGAAACCGCCAATTGGCGGAGCTCGAGGGGATCGTCACTACCCTCCTCCATAACCACCGCGCACTTTTCCCGTGCGTAGCATTTTCGCCCACTCGCACCACCCCACTCATTATGAGTTATTCGTTGCTGAAGATTAATCCCAAGTTATTACGGCGGATATGTAAGTACGCCATTTTTGTTGTCTATAAATACTAACTCCAGATCGTGCTTGCCGCCCCACATTGGCCGAGCCCAACCTTGCCCTCAATCTTGAAATTTGTGACTATGTCAACAATAAGCAGGGCTCGGCCCCTAGAGAAGCGGCCATTGCCGTGGTCAAGTTGATTTCCCAGCGCGACCCCCAAATTTCCGAATTGGCGATTGCGCTCTTAGACAACTTGGTGAAAAACTGTGGCTACCCGTTCCACCTCCAAATTTCCCGCAAAGAGTTTTTGAACGAATTGGTCAAGCGGTTTCCTGAAAGACCCCCTCCTCGCTACTCCAAGGTGCAAAGATTAATCTTGTCCCAGATCGAAGAATGGTACCAGACCATCTGTCGCACCCTGCGCTACAAGCAAGATTTCAATTACATTAAAGACATGCACCGGTTGTTGCTGAACAAGGGCTACATTTTCCCTGAGCTCAAGGTGGAGGACATTGCCGTGCTCAACCCGTCCGACAACTTAAAATCCCTTGATCAGATTCAAAAGGAGGAGGCAGTGGTCCACCTGGCAAAGTTGCAGGAGTTGATTCGTAGAGGCAAGCCTCAAGATTTGCAGGAAGCAAATAAGTTAATGAAAATCATGGCTGGGTTCAAGGACGAAAACGTCCAGGAAAACAAGAAGCAGGTGCTGAAGGACATTGCCAAGTTGAAACGCAAAGTGGACATTTTGGCAGAGATGTTGGCCCTGATTGAACTGTCAGGAAACTCCATCACCGACGGCCAGGATACAGTGCACGAGTTGTACGCGCTGGTGAAACTGTCCCAGCCGATCATCTCGCAAATTGTCGAAGAAGACAACGACAACTCCGAACAAGTAGAAGAGTTGTTAGCTCTTAACGACAAGGTGAATAGCGTCATTCAAAAGTTCCAGCTCTTGCGGGGCGGTGATGTTGCAGCGGCCCAGAAGATCAAGGTGGGCGGCCAATCGAGTAACTTGATCGACTTTGATGATGAT
The DNA here is from genome assembly GCA_030563345.1 of Diutina scorzettiae. NCBI lineage: Eukaryota > Fungi > Ascomycota > Pichiomycetes > Serinales > Debaryomycetaceae > Diutina > Diutina scorzettiae. The sequence continues at coordinate 309,292 of JAKUCB010000008.1, forward strand.
GACGCCTCGGCTCCGATTTCCAATAACGAAAAGGATAACCAGGGCTACAATGACTTGTTGAGCGACTTGGCGAACTTGTCGTTTTCCAGCTCGCTGGCGGCTCCTCAAACCAACCCCTTGGACTTGTACGGCTCGGGCGGCTCGATCTCATTGGGCCAGCCCACCCCGGTGCCGTCGGTGCCGTCGATGGGCTCATCATCCAACGGCCTCGACTTGTTGGGATTGTCGTCGCCGTCGCCGCAATTGCAAACCAACCCCCCGGGAGGATTGGACCCATTTGGGTTGCAGTTCCCCCAATCAACTCCGGCGCAAGTGCAAGCCAAGCCGGCGCTGAAGACGATTTCTGTGGGCCAAGCTGGTCCTCTCAAGATCGAGGTGGCGGTGGTGGGCGCCTCGGAATTCCAAGTTCTCTTGTCCAACACCTCGTCCTCGCCCATTGATAACATCCAATTTATGATTGCCGTGCCCAAGCTGTGCAAACTCCAATTGCAACCACAACTGGGCAGCCAGTTGTTTGGGTTGTCTAACCACGGTATAACCCAAGATTTCACCATCGACAACCCGCAAAACAAGGCGCTCAAGATCAAGTGGAAGGCCGATTTCACTACCGGTGGCGCTTCGCTGTCGGAATCTGGGGTAGCAGAATTACAGTAATACGATACAATTTTGTAAAAACGCCAGTAAATGTTCTACAATTTTGTAAATAAACCAGCAACAATGTTCAATTACATATTCATCGTCTGCTCGTTATACACAGATTCTACGAGCAGCATTGGGTAAGCAGGCCCAAAGCCACTACACTTCTCATGTCCCCGCAATCTGCCCATAATCAGGGTGATATCTTCACTTTCCAACTCGATGCCTCGTTCTTCCAGGCGCTCCAATAAATAGTCCCATACGGCGCCAATGGCCATTAATTTTTCCTCCAGCCCTGGTTCATCGTAGACATCCCGCAAGTGGTCGTGGTGCACTTGGTGGGTGGTGCCAGACACGAGCCCGGATATGAAATCTTCCTGAGACAACGGAAATTCGAATTTGGTTACATGATGGGTTTCGGGCGCCGGCATGTTGTACTGGGAACCCGGCAGCTGTGATGAAGGGGAGTGTCCCAGAGATGCCTTTAGGGAGTGGAACTCCGATGTTATCAGCTTATTCTGCGCCCGCATACACTCCAACTGATCCATCAACCGTTGGCGCTCCTCTTCCAGCTGGGCCAATTTGGCTTCCAAGTCTTTCAATTTCGACTCCTTCCGTTCTCGAAATGCTCGTTGTGCCTGGCGGTTCTGGGCTTTTCTCTTGAGCGCCAACTCCTCTTTGGTCAATTCAGAGTCGTCACGGGAAATTAAAAGACGATCTTGCTCGTTGGCCATTTCCCGCTTTACCCTCCGCGTGGAGTTAGTCTGGGAGGCGGCCAGGTCGAATTGCTGATCGTAGGGTTGTTCAAGGTTAAAGTCCATCATGGCAGGATACAGGCCGGGGGTCATGCTGGGCATGTCAATATCAAAGTCGTCGAAACCACCCATCATTTGCGGTTGTTGTTCCCACATAATTGCCTCGTTGTAATCTGATGGTTACTATAACTGTTTGCGAAAGGGGGTTCGGTGCGTGCGGCGTAAGGGTGGGGGGATTGGGGGTGTTTTAGATTAGCCACAAGAATAATTCTAACAAAGGATATTGTTTTACCCACCTTACTCGTGTAGTTGGCTATTGTTGATTATTTGGCAGTTTCTACGGGATCGGAGGAGGTTACCTAGTTGTAACTGTGGCGCCGTACGATTGATTCCTGGCCATCAGGTGATTGCTCTGACTCATTTGCCGTAGTTACCTATTTCTGTGTGCTCGAGATTGTGTGTAACTAATTTGATAACTTTTAATTTTGCTTCCGTATATATGCAGGTTCCGCTCCACCGGTTATGTATGGAAATCAAAGTTTATCAAAATTGAAAATTTGACCAGGCCCATGGTAGTTTCCACTGGTAGATGGTGGTGTCACCTTTAAAGTGAAAAATCGCCTTTTTTCTCGACTTTTGGCCGAGTAAAGCTTTACGAATGTCTTTTTTAACAGATCTCGGCAATGGTATAATCTCGGTTATTGACTGAAAATACCCGAAAATGGTTTAAACTTAACGATGTTACGTAGGGCGCTTTCAATCGAGACGAGCATTCCTTATAATCCCTACCATCCCGTTTGGATTGTTCTTGCTAACCAATATCGTATTTTTTAGTCAGGAGCCCAAGTTTACCAGTCCGGCAACCGTCTGGAACAACTAGTCTATAAACTAATTACTCTAATTCGCTGCTTTAGCCTTATATGGCGTTATTGGAGTGGCTCTAGTGCGGCTCATGCACAACCCTCGATCCCCGTCGCTAACCGAAGGGCGTTTATAAAAAACGAGATCCGCCGCAAAGCCAAAGGGGAAGATTTTTACAGAAGCAGCCAAAACGGACAAAATTAACGTGGGGTCATGACTCATTCCGTTGTACATACTATCGTGTGTCAAGTCTTGGCTTAAGCCTTTCCTTCTCCTCAGCGGCTTGTCCATCCTTCTTCCCGAGTGGTTCTCCAATCACATCCTGGCGTTGAGCTATCACATCCCGGTTGCGCACTGAAAACGCCTTGCATTCGGCAACGCCGTATTTTGTGGGGAGATCTTAACGTTCGTCTCAGAACAATAACGCCGGTGTGGGGAAGCCTAACGATTACAAATGAAGTCACCGGTGTGTGTGGTAGCGGCTCAACAGCAAAGGTGACGATCTTGCCTCTCTACTTTTTCTTGCATCGCCGTCACCGGTGATTACCGCCATAATGGTGCGGGCGCGCTCCAAATGCCGTACACTAATGCATAAGGGTGAGGCCATCACTTCTCCATAATATAGAAAGTGCGAAAATTTGCTCTCAGTTAAAACCTTCGATTCCCCACAAAATCTAGCACCTAGATGAGTGAAATTAAACTGGTACAGTCCGCGTACCATGAAACTTCAGTAGATTCTGGTTCCACAGTGAAGGAGCTGGGATGGCAAAGATTCAAGGATTCATTCAAGCCGATGGAAACGACAAAGTATCCTGACAACATGCTGTTCTTTTCCAACGAGTACCCTACCGATGCCGAAAAGGGGGGAAAGGATAACTCGGGATTGAAGCGGGCGCTTAAACCGCGGCATATCCAGATGATTGCCATTGGTGGCTCAATTGGGACGGGGTTGTTTGTTGGTTCGGGGACCTCGTTGCGTACCGGTGGTCCCGCCGCTTTGCTTATTGCTTGGGGGTTTGTGTCCACCATGTTGGTGCCGGTGGTTATGGGCTTGGGTGAACTCTGTGTTGCCTACCCCATCACCGGGGCGTTTGCCGCCTACGCTCTGAGATTTGTCGATCCCCTGTGGGGGTTTCCCGTTGGCGTGTGTTATGCCCTCATGTGGCTCATTGTATTTCCTCTTGAATTGGTTGCTGCCACCATGTGCATTACCTATTGGAATGATAATATCAACCCCGTCGCATGGGTGGCTATCTTCTATGTGGTTGTGGTTGCGATTAACTTTGTTGGGGTTAAGGGTTACGGTGAAGCCGAATTCATCTTGACCATTGTCAAGGTGGTTGCTATTGTTGGTTTTATCATTTTTGGTATTGTTATTGTTTCTGGTGGCGGTCCTACCCATGACCATATTGGCGGCCGTTACTTCCATGACCCGGGTCCTTTTGCCCATGGATTCAAGGGGGTGGCCACAACGTTTGTAACGGCATCGTACTCGATGGCGGGGGCGGAAATGGTGGGGTTGGCGTCGGCAGAAACCAAAGACCCGCAAAAGGTATTGCCCAAGGCGGTGCGTCAAGTGTTTATCCGGTTGATTTTGTTTTACATGTTGTCGCTTTTGTTTGTTGGCTTGCTTGTGCCTTACAATTCTGAACAACTTCTTGGTGCCAACCAAACTTCGACGTCACCATTTGTTATTGCCATTAAGGACGCCAAGATCTATGCCTTGCCCAGTATTTTCAACGCGGTGATTTTGTTGACGGTGCTTTCGGTGTCCCTGGCGTCGGTGTTTGGGTGTTCGCGTACGGTGCACTCTCTTGCAGAACAAGGGATGTTGCCCAAGATCTTTGCTTATGTTGACCGTAAGGGTCGGCCCCTCGCCTCGCTTGGGTTGTCGGCGGTTTTTGGTTTGCTCTGCTTCTTGTCTGCGTACGAAAACGAAGGCGAGGTGTTTGGCTGGTTGTTGTCCATTTCTGGCTTAGCCACCGTGATTTCCTGGTTCAATATTGCCCTTTGCCATCTTCGGATGCGGTGGGCCATGCATGTCCAAGGCCGCAGTTTGGATGAATTGATTTACAAGGCTCCCACCGGCATCATTGGTTCGATTTACGCCATGGGGTTCTTGATTGTGGTGCTTGTACTTCAATTCTGGTCGTCTTTGTGGCCGGTTGGTAAAAATGGTCAGGCCGATGCTTATTCATTTTTCCAGGCCTATCTTTGTGGACCAGTGTTTTTGGTGTTGTATTGCGCCCACGCAGCTTGGCGTCTTCACAAGGGTACCTTCCTGTTTTTGATTCCTTTGAAGGACGTTGACTTGGACTCTGGTAGAAGAGAATTTGACTTGGATGCCATTCGCCAAGAAATTGCTGAAGAAGCGCAGGCCAACGCCACCAAACCAATCTTTATCAGATGGTTCAATTACTGGTGTTAACCAGATCACGATCATGAGTAACGAAAAATCCATTAATACATATTTTAGCATACCTTTTCCGTGACCTTTAGTATTTCTACGACAATTTTGGAAACGGATTATAAACAATCTGATACAAGGTCATCAATAGTCGCCTTCGCTCGTGTAAAAGCGCATCTAACATCGAATCACAGTTTATAGCAAAGTAGGCGTGGCTAGAACGATGTAAGGTTTACAATAATAGGGCTCATAATTTATTTTCGTTATCTCGTACGATGGTTAAATAACCATCATTTCACCCACTTTTCATCTATAGCTATAATCACCAGTGCACTACTATCCACCGCCAATCCTATTCCACCTACTAAACAACCGTGATTATCGTCAACTACGGTATTCTTGGCACTATCATGACTTCGTTTCCATTTCAATTTCGCACTATCGAACCTCGTCCACCTATGGCTAGCGTTCGTCAACGGGCGGAAGAAACACTCCTTGCAGAACTCAATCCCATTCTAATAATCTCCGACCCGAATGAATGCAATGAGAACTTCTCCATCGTGATTAAAGCCATCTTGGACAACGTGTACTTGACCGAAACCGCCGAGTACGATCGCACCTATGAAACGATTCTGGGGTATGCATTAAAAGTGTTGTGTTCTAACTTGTTTCGAAAGAACTGTGATTTTTGTCTTGGAAAGGTTGTATCGCTTTTGGCGTCGTTGAATGAACACGACCCGGGGGTGACGCCGCCCGATGTCTATCTCCAGGGCCAGTGCCTCAAAGAGTTTTTGTGTGTATTGTTGTTGTTGCTCCTCAAGTCCAAGAATTCCGACGAAGGCGACTTGATTTCTATAGATGCCGAGGTGGTGTTCCATCTGCTTCGCCAGTTCAAGTTTGTAGGAGTGCTCACTTCGGTGATTTCCCGGACCATGGAATTGGTTCAGGATGGATTTCTGAGCTACGTGCTTCTTCGATTTTCCTGTGACATTTTCTTTGAGTACTTGTACCATACCGTTGTCATTGACGCCGCTGAGTTTGACCAATTGTGTCAATCGCGCTTGGTAAAGGTGGCGATTTCCCAATTGGTCGATAACGATCAGTTTGACAATTACGACATTGACGACGGATACGACTCCGAGGACCAGCTTGTGGCCTACGAACAATTCAAACTGATCTTGTTAATCAATGAGCAGTGTCTCATGGCCAAGTATGATAACTGCGTCTACGAAACGCTTCTGGAAACGAGTTTTGCTGCATTCACCAACTTGGCCATCTACCATTTGAACCGGGAAGAATCCCGCATTGTCAAAATTCTAATTCTCAAATTTTTATTCATGATTTTCACAGGAAACAACGTCGATTCGTGTGCTTACACTAATGACCTTAAGATTCTTGTTGATATTTGCATCCGCGAGCTTAATAATTTGGAATACACCGCGGGGGACCTGAAGATCTTGGTGATCGATTATCTCCGCGTCCTCATTCCTCTCGTGGAAAACTCTCATATGGATCCCTACAAAGTCGATGAACTCGCACGGGTAATGAAATCTCTCGTTACCCAGTCGCAGGCGCTGGATTGTGAAGAAAATGTCATTGCCATGCTTGCTACAAAAATCCTATCCCTTGGGTGGTTCGGCAATGGCCCCCGGTCGCCGCTGGATCTTGATCCCAGCCCTATCAGTATCAACCTTGTGCAATCACTTTCACGAGTGGCATCTGTCCGCACCAGCACCAGGGCTGACTACCATAAACAAACCGCCTCCCATAATTTCGACCTTAGCCGGCGGGCGCTGCAAAAATCGGCTACAGGCACCACTAATAACGGGAATGTGTTTATTGATGTTCCTGACTACGAAGACGAAAACAACATCTTGGACTTGCCTCTGGAATATCTCCACGTTAAGCCATTGCCTCGACTCCCCGTGCCGGCGCGGCGGCAGCAATTATACGCTCTGGCAAACCTGCTGGAGCTGCTGGTGAATCTGGCATCGTCATTGGTGAGAAAAGCCCTTCGAAAGAAGGCGCCGCCTCCGCCACTGCCAACGCCGCCACCACCCCCGCCCCCCCGGCGTCGTCGGTAGTAGATTGTCTATAGTTAATTAAAAGGCGATTCCACTCGTTCAGGCGCATCTGGACCGAGAAGATTAGATTTGGGGTCCTGGACGGGAATGGCGGTGATTTCGGGGGATTCTATGACGAGGTTGGTTTCGCTGCTGTGTTCAACAATCGGCTCAATATTTCCCTTAACGTCGTTGGATGGGTCGCCCGATTTCCTTGGCAGACGTAACTTTGGCAGCTGGGGCAGCCTTGGTGCTGATAACAGATTGCTCCGCATTAGTTGGCGCAGAGACTTGTCCCGTTCCGATTCCAGTAGCTGGGCTTCGTAAACAAAGTTATCGTTTAGCGCGGCGTCTTCCCCCACTATGGTATTGAGCAAATCCAGAGAACTGTGCAGTTTCTGTTGCATCAGCGGCGGCGCCGCCCTCAGAGGTAACTTTTCGAAAAATTCAGCAGAGTGTAAGTTCTTAGCCAACATTTCAAGCAGCATGTACAGTGGCTGGGCCGAAAGCGTTGGTGGCACCAAGCCCAGGGGCGCCAGCACCCCCAGGTGAGTCAGCGTCATATCGCGAGGAGTGCCGGGCATCACCGCGGTGGCTGCCAACAGCGGCGTCAGCATGTCCCGGCCAATGACTGGAATGAAGGTGTCATAAAACGAATCGGGTTTGGTTACCTGCTCCATCTTTTGTTGTTCAACAGACTCTGTGATTGTCAGCGACTGCGGCAGTTCCTCCACCACCTTCTCCTTATGCATTTTCTTTGTCAACTGCTGATGAAACTGCGAGTACAGCCCGTCGTCTTGAAGCTCAAGGTCGACGTCATCGTCGTTCACGAATTCCTTGCTCTGACGACGATGATTTCTAAGCCAAAAAAACCCAAGCCCAACAATCACTATAAACACGGGAACCCCCACAGCAAGTCCCACCGAAAGGCCAGTTGTGTTGACCATGGCGTTTCTTTGATAGCGATCTCAATATTGTAGAAAAAATGGCAACCCAGTTTATTTGTTTGGGGATACTGCATGGCAGTGCTTCTTTGGTTTTGAGCGCTTTCGAGTGCCGCATTTAGTAGGTGTCATTATAATTGTTTTTGGTAAGCAAATTGCGGTACCTGAACAAACACGCGGCACACATACATAAAGAATAGAAACATTGGCAAAGCGCCTAGAAAACCAAGGCGCAAGATATAATAAGAAGGGGGGTGCCGATTCACCCCAGATTTTTAAGGCGGGGGATGGCCATCGCCAGCTGTTAACATTAGCTGTGCATTATCCCGATCCTTCCGGTTATGGCCGATGGGGCTGGTAGGGGCTGAGTGAGGATGTTATTGTTAAATGAGCCAATGATATGTGATATCCCCCACGACTAACTATTTCACAAATCGGTGACCCCCCATCCCCCCAGGTTACAATCAGCATTCTATTGGTGTTTTCAAATTTATTACATGCTACAAAGTCACATAAACTTTGCCGGTTGCTCCTTTTGGACTGATTTCAGCTTATTGCGCTGGTGACAGCAGATTGCGCTGGTGAGTATGTACATTCGTGATTCGTTAAGTGGGTGTAGAATAATCTTCTTCTGGCTCCTCCGTCAAGGCAAATGCCGGGTTAATTTCCGGGGCTGGTCTAGAATCAACGGCATTGGAGGATCCCAAACTTGACCCTGGGCCAAACACATCGGGGACATTAGCGTCGGGGTCGTTTTTGTAGAAGTTGGGACAAGTCTTTTTCGTTTTGATATGGCCGTATTCCCCACACAGCGTGCAACGTCTCGTCTTCAGCGTTTTCTTCACCACCTTTTTTGGTGGCGGAGGGGGGAGAGGCTCACCCGCCGCCTGTGCCGCGGCGGCGGCGGCGGCAGCAGCAGCAGCAGCTTCCTTGTTACTCGCGCCTGTTTTCTTCATCTTTGCCCGCTTTTCCAACAGTGCAATCTTTTCGAGCAACGCTTGTTTCTTGATTTCGTTCATCTCCTCGTTGTTGCCGGGACGTATCTCGCCGAGGTCGACGTTCTTCAACAGGTCGTAGTCGATTTGTTTCCGGCGGCGAATGTACGCCCGCATCACCCGGGGATCAGTAATTGTCTCCACTTTTCTTTGCACAATCCCGTTTTCATCCCGTACCCGGCGGGTGATGCGGAGAACTTTCCCGTGCATCTTTTCGTCGTTGACCTTTGGCCGGATAGTCTTTGAGTGGGACACAGGGGGATACTCGGAATAGATTTCCTTGGAAATATCCACGTCATAGTCACCATGGTCAACAAGCGACTTCCGCTGGGTATACCAAATCCGCTTCACTTCGGCATCGTATAGCTTTTGCTGATAAGCGGCGGTATAGTTCTTGGGCATCAGCTCCTTGGGGGGAGGGTGTAACGGGTGGAATGGTTGTCTTTGGGTTGCCCGCATAAACGAAAACCCAATGCCAATCCCGGTGGGGTCCCCTTCCCCATTAAGCTGCAACATCAGTTTCAGTTGGTTGGCGGTGACAAAGTTCCGCGTAAGCGACCACGGCGTCAATTCATCATCCAAGTCAACTTCGGCATCTGGATCCCGTGGCTTGCGTTTCTTCTTCTGGGGCTCGTCGTCATCTTCTTCCATGTCATCATTCTGTGCCCTTTCTTCTTCCCTGCGCTTTTTTTCCTTACGTTCTTCTCTTTCGCGTTTCGCTTCCGCTTTTTTGTTTTCATCGCCACCGTAAATTGCATAAGTATCTTCGAGCACCTGTTGCCCGTGCTGCATGGCATCCAACAAAGCACAATCTTCTGGGGTAATCATGGCCCTCACCTCGTCTTCGGGAGGGATGTAATCACTGTTGGCGCCCTTGACCTTCCAGAATCTTTGGTCGTCACCTTGACGTTGATATTCCATAAACTCCTTGAGCCGTTGCCGGTTCTGCATATCGTTCTGATCAGGGAAATGCTTCGACACGTCTTTAACCATCACCCGGGCAACCCCATTCTTATTCATCACCCGGTACACAATCATCTTAAGTCGGTTCTTCAGAGTATTGGTGACCTTTCTCGAGTGGGGCGCCGGAATCTCCACCGCGGGGAACTCATTCCCGAGAGCGTAATGGAAGTTGATGGTTCTCAAAAAATATTTGGTATGGGAACCATTGCCGGACAGTCTCACAAACAAAAAATCGGTGTTGCGGGGTTGGTGGCGAAAGATCGGGGCTCGTACCATGTTATTATAAAGTGCGGGAACAAAGTCCCCCGGCCCTACCTCGCCAAAATTCCAAAAAGGCGAACGATCCTCAGGATCCAATACGTGGGTTTCCCCAATGGCAAGTTTAGGTCGACTGGTGTCTTCGGCGTTCTCCTTTCGGTAATAGTTAATAATCTTGGATCCCATCCCAAAATTGGATAAGATGTAGGGATACTCTTCAGAATATTCCATGGCAATCAAGTTGCAATTGTCGACGGCGGTAAGATCCGAAGTCCGAGCAAACATTTCTTGAAACGTCTTGCCCTTGTCCTTTTTCTTTTTCCGGACTCGGAGCTTGGAGAACAGCACCAACGTGCCTGGGCGGACATGAAGACGCTGGCGGTGGAAGTTCCGCGCCTCATCCTTGGTGAGTTTAACTTTGTAGTACGGCAGTTGCAAGCGTAATGCCGGCACCGAGTGCTCGATATTCAAATTAGAAAGTTGCGACCGCACCTTGGTGTTGTAGTTTTCATTAAGCACGTCGTAGGCACGGTCATTGGATACATTGAACTTGAGCAGCATCAATTTATCCAGCGCCGGCACCACTGCCTTCAGTTGAGCGGCCTTTTCCTTCTTGGGAATGAAAATAAGCTTGGGGTCATTCATGTCCAATCTCACCACCTTATCGCCGATTTGGCCATCGAAAATGCGCTCATCTTCATCCTGTTCTAGACGGATATCCAACAAATTGTTATCCACCGCCAGCGTGGTGACGGGAGCCCCTTCGAGGATCTTTTCATCGTCCCAGTCGGTGGTGGCCAACACCAATTCCTTGGAAAACTCGCCAAACTTGTCGTTTTCTAACCAATCACCTTCCAAAAAGTTGAGTTCCTTGATAAATTGGGACCGATCCTGGCGTTTCCGTTCGACCTCCCCTACAAGTTGTAGATCACTTTCAGAAATCAGCACCACCCCGGGGGTTTCGGTGGAGTGGCGGAATTTCCGCAGCTTAAAAACCTTACGCTGGTCCACCGACACTTCAAATGACAACCGTGTAGGCACCATGGGCTTAATGACATCTCTGGTTGCAATTGCGGGTCGTTGGTAGCGGTAGAATTGAGGCTTGGGCAAGAAGAACAAATGGAAATTGTATGGTTTATCTTTGGCGAACGTGGGGAAGTGGTACTTGAGGTTGCGTTTCACCTGTTGGCGTTCGAGCCTAGCCACCACATCTGCCAAACGACGACGTTTTTCTTCCCTCGCTCGAGCAAATTGTAGTTGTTGCTTTGTTTGAGGCTCTGCCAATGGCGGCTCATCCATAAACAGATCGCCCATGAGATCACCCAACCCGTCGTCATTAAACATCATATGGTGGCCATCTAGCTCGTTGAGATGGTTATTGTTTTCGTCAAACCGCACACTCTTGCCAACCCCGTTTTCATCGCCTTCATCGCCAAAGATATCGTTGAACTCATCATCGGCCTGCTGTTGCTGTGTTTGGTGGTCATTTCCCATCAAGTCGTCAAAAAAGGCGTCCGCCTCGTGGTCATTAGCATCCCCGTCGTTGAGGAGCTCGTCGTCTGCCAATTCGTCAATATCTTCATAATCGATCGCATCGTCAGCGTGTTTGGTCTTGCGCTCACGAAAGAGGTTTTCAATCTCGGCATCGTTGGGCACGTTTTCCCCGTCGATTCCGAGATCGACGTTTTCGTTTATTATCCCCCCAGACACATTCATGAGGGAGGATGTGTAACTGGTGTTGTGAGAGGGAGAGTGCGAACCAAATGGCAATTTGAACGCGTGAGCTCAGTGAGGGAATTGTGACGATGGAACGGCGGAAGGGAAGGAGGGGATGAGAGGTTAAGAGGGTGGCGATAATGGTACATTTATTGGTGATGTATTCTTGATAGATTTATCATAGATTTATTATATGCTGGTTCTTGCCGCACTGTTTTCCTAGCTGCTACAACAACTGATGATATCGCGCTACGACATCGTCATTAAATAGTTTTTATTATGCTATAAATGTTACTTGTTCCAATCACCACCAATGGCCTGTTCAATTTCATCTTTTGGGAAATTAAATCGTATCTTTCGGTACAACTCGGCACCAGTAGTATCCATCACCACCACCCCACACTCACTCAATTCATTGATGATATAGTTGAACTGGTGCATCCTAATTTCAGTACCAACAGGGCGGTCAACATAAAATGAACCTCCGCTAAACAATAATTGTTGCCAGTTCAGATCCACCCCAATCTCTCGAAACTCGGGGGCAGTGCCAGTGTTCATTTGGACAATGGTATTCATTTCTGATATCACCTGTTGCAACGTGGCATCACCTGTTCCCAGGCGTTTCATGCATAATAAAAGCAGTCGTAACACCAACTTGGCTGCCTTGGAAAGCAGGGTCAAAAATGGCTGGGGACTCAGTGCCAGGTCATAGTCAGCGATGGCCTTGGTGACATGAGCAATGGTCACGGGATGTTCCTGTAAAGAGCCCGTCTTTTTGGTCATCATTTCTTCATAACACAATTCCACCGCCCTTCTGGCAACCCCAAGTGCCCTCCGCGCATCCCCAACAATACTAGCGGCTTTTCTCGCAGCAAATTCTAGCCCCAGCAGTTGCACCACCACCTTGGCATCTTCGGTACTCATCTCCCTGGCCAATAATTCTAACCGGTGGCGGAAAATGTCCTGTAATTGGGGGAAAGTGTACCCCGGAAATTGAAGACGTCTCAACCCCAACCGCGACAGGATTTTGTTTGCCAACAATCTCTCGGGTAAGTCCATGGTATTCGCAGCCGCAACCACGATAAGCTTGGACCCGGGATAGGTGGGCCAATTGAGCAAATTGTACAACACTTCCTGTTTGTTCAGCACCATCAGATCTAATTCGTCTAGAAAAACCACTAGCGGGCGCTTTGCTTTGCTCTGTTTAAAGTATTCGTCGAGTAAAGTACTGGCGTGGGTGGGGTGTACCTTGTAACCCAGAATTTTCTCCCACAACATTTCGTAAACGTAATGAGCCAGGATAAGTCTCAACCCGCAAATCTCAAAGAAATCAAACGAGGGTAACTGGTCGACTTCAGCTTCGCTTTGAAGTGACTCCACCACGTGCCTGATGGTGGCTGTTTTCCCTGTACCGGGTGTACCACTCACGTATACACAGCAGCCTTGATTGGCCATAATAGCGTCCAGAATGTTCATCATAATGGTCATGAATTCGTCTTCACGCCCCACCACCGTTTCAAAGACCAGCCGCGACTCGAGTTTCGCCTTGAGGTCTTTAAATGCCGTCGATGTTTTATCCAAAAGAAGCGTGGCAGGAACGGGTTTCTTCTTTCGAGGTGATAACAATGACAAGTCCAATTTTGTTCTACTGGCCTTTTGCGGCAGATTTTGGTTCCGAACCCGTTTAGAGTTACGCTCGGAAAGCACCAGTTCCATAAACTCCATCGCCTCGTCATTAGTAGGAGGAGGTAATTTCCGCATTCTTTTGGTTTTCTTGGGGGGATCAACAAATGGGTTGTGTTCAGCAGGCTCTTCCTCTGCAATCTCGCCCTCTTCGAGTACTTCCTCTTCGTCTGCTACGCTCCCTTCAGACTCAATCACCTCTTCAGCTTTATAGTCTTCGCCAGAATCATGGTCCTCATCGGGCAGTTCAATATACCGAACAGACCTTTTCTTTCTTGGTGTCAGTGGCGCCGTAGACTGTCCCCGTTTTACAGCTGACAACGCCTGACGCAGCCATTGAAGGAATTGGTGAAAGTCTTGGCCAATCACCCGCACTTGTTCATCCCAATTGACGGCAACCGAGTGGTTGTCATCGTCATACCCCACATGAGTAGGCACGGCGTTGCTGGCAGTTGCAATGTCATTGATTGACTTGATTTTCACCGTGGCAGGTACAACAACATTCTCGAGTTGTCTGTGAATCACTTGTAGCGCATTGATGGTGAGGTATTCGTTGGTGCCAAAATCAATGGCACCAATGACGACATGTGTGCCGTCATTCAATGTGAACACATCCCCCACTTTGACTTCAAGCCTATCACACACTCGAGTAAGGGTGATTGGGTTTGAGTTGACCTCTGAGCGTCGCAGCCGTCGTCTTGGCGATTCATTTTCTGAAGCCTTGAGAACGTATTCCCATCCTTCTAGATCGCTTTGGTTCAATGCCATGCGATTGAAAACTTTGAGAAAAAATGAAAAAGGAGTAACCTAAAATGTTGTTAATTGAAAGAAAAGACAAGTGGAAACAACACCGGAAAGATTTCAAATTTCACGTCTTGTGATTTTTCAACGGCATCTTTTGATGTTGCAGGCAATAACGTTCCTGATGACCATCAATCGTTGCGAGGAAAAAGATTATGATATCATCGTAGTCAAAGATATCACACAAAAATCATTTTCACCTAATTTTCGCCATTCTCTGGGGTAATACTTTTGAGCGGCAGTTACTTCGTCCTAGCCCACCGGAATTGTTGCTCAACCCAAAACAGTGTGAGCATGCGCATAACCATCCCAATACTAGTGGCACAAGTAAACCCGGCTTAACAGCAGCAATTACAATGTGTAGAGGATATCACTTTAGTGAAAATAGTTACGAATTAGAATGTTAATGATTTTAGCCCCTTCACCGATTGCTTCACCTCGTCTATTGACTTTTTCAATGACGTATTTAAGTAATCCAGCGCAAATGACACAAAACTGATTGAGGTCACTTATGGTAAACAAACTTCATGTTGAAAAAAGTGGCGTTTATGCAATCCACGCCAATTGCATTTTCAAAAATTGTCTGATTTAATATCCCCAACATTCACTTCCAAACTATAAAGTATAAATATTTGCGGGGTAAAGGGACGTGGACAATTGTTAGAGCCAATACAATACAAGCACGTAAAACTGTTCAAATGCATTCGTTTCAAGTATCTGTAGTGGTATTGTTAATATGCAGCAACTTCGGTCTGCATCCAGAAACGGCACAAAAGACCGAAGATATTTTCTGTAACTTGAAAAGAAAAAATATTAACGTTAAACGTGCAGAGTAAGGTAGGATCCCTTGCTTTTACGAAATTTAGCGACTAGACAAATAGTAAAGACTAGATTATTGTATCAAACATATTTAGATAGGGGTATCTTACAAAATGAAAGCGGCGGCGGCGACGGCGGCGGCAGCAGCGGCAACACCCTTAATACCAGCGTTGTTGGATTGTTCAACGACAGGGGGTTGTTCACCGGTAGGAACGGGGACGGTGGTCACAGTAGAGCCACCTTCACACACGTGACAGGGGATAGTGGTGGTGACAACACCGGATTGTTCAGTAACAATTTCAGGGTTGGTGTTGTTGGCAGTGGGGATGTAACCGACGTGGGGGCCTTCAGAAACAGGGCCAGTACCTTCGGATTCCTTGACGTCTTGGACGAGGAAGTGGAAAGGAGCAGCGTTTTCGCAGGTTTCGTCAGTGGTAATGGCGAAGTGGTTGTCCTTGTCGGGGCAAGCAGTGAAGCCAGAGGTAGAACCCTTGACAACGAGAGAGCCGTCCTGGATTTCGAACTTGGTGGCGGGTTCTTCGTAAGCAGGCACAAGCTTGCCATCTTGGATCTGAATGTAGTTCTTGCTGTTGTTGTCGTACAAGGAACCGTCATCGTTCAAAGTCAACGAGGTAATGGGGAGGCCGTAGGTGGACCAGTATTGACTGTCTTGGATAGCCAATTGGGAGAGGTGCACTTGAGTACCCGAGCCGGAGAGGATCACGGAGAATTCTTGAGCAGCAGCAGCGACAGCGATGAGGGTAGCGAGGGACAAAGTGAATTGCATTTTGGATAATCTTTTACCAGTGCAGTTAGGGTTTATATACTTTGCCCGATACAACATGACGTCAGAAACTAGGCAGTCTAGTGTCTGAAGATGATGTAATCATGCGGCGTAAATACAAACATTACGGGATATTGGGATGCTTAGCTATTGTGGGGATCAGTATAATGTACAGTCTAGTTGAATAAGCCGCTTGTAAGCCCGGCCCACTCTGGCCCCAAAGACACGGTCTTGGTACCAGAATAACCGAAAAAGTTATTGGTTTTGTGGAACTTGCTATTTTTAGCAGCAGCGTGAAAACCGGAATTACGGTGGATTGCAGAAAATGGGCACAAACCGCGCGTAATGTCAGACCCTCGCAACAACAATAGAATTTCATCTTTTAATAGCGAATGAGGATTAAGCTTACGTTTCACCTTATTTTAAGCCCACTCCCCCACCCACGCAAAATAATTGTTTGTTTTTCTATATTAACAAGTGAAATCTGTATAACCGCGAACAATAGCTTTGCAAGAACATTTAATAATTAAACAACAAAGCAACCAAGATGTGAGCCAGCACAAGACAGACACAAAAAAAGTGAATATTGTTTTTGGCGTTGTGGGAATAATGTGATGGATAGGTCGTCGTGTAATCGTCTATGTAATATGGGGGATTGCATGTGGTAGGTGCTGCTTTACACACTACCATAACCAATAGCATCTTCGCCTGTCAAGGCGTCTTTTTCATTGTAAATGAAGAACTGCACGAAAATGGTAAAGTCCATTGCCAACGTGCCCAAACTCCCTGCCAACCACAGCGAGTTGACCCAAAGGTAATACCAAGATGTATCAATGGCAAGGATGGAAATGACATATGTGAGGTTACCCAAACATGCAAATAAGAAGAACATAAACGAGATCCCATCGACACTTTTACGCCGGTAGTTGAGCATGATTTGTGGGATCCGCAGCCCCAAGTACAAGATGGCACACAACCAACCAAAGAATTGTGCCAATGGGTCGTAAACAAGGTCATTAGGGGTCTTGTCGGGATCATCAGTTATTAACCACCCCACCACGCCGGCGGCAAACACCAACATCACCATCCCCACTTTAAGAAGAGCATTTCGAACCAGCGCCTGTTCTGGAGTGGGGTTTTCTATCACACTAGAAATGTGGTCATCATTCATCGGCGTGGCGGGCGAGAGATGGGTGGCATCGGTTTTTTCCCCATTACCATACTCAAGACACTGCCATAACAACACAATGTCAGCCAAGGTGTAGTACACAGCCAAAATAATCATCGTTGGCAATACTCCCTGGAGTACACTGCCTAGCACGTTAAACACATCCCCAGCAAGCCAAAGCACCACAAATGTTAGCGAAAGTCCTTGCAGCGATTTGCGAATATAGTTCTCATATATCTGAGGGGCAAACACAATCACCCAGCACGCAATAGAAATACAGCCACAGAGACCACTGATGGCGCTGGCGTCTAGAGATACGGGAGGTGGCATAGTAAGAAGGCTCTTGGTGGAAGCTTTTTTCAGTGCGCATCGAACGGCAATGTGGGGTGGTGACTCATGCAAAGAAGCCTCAATGGGTGGGGAACCCCGAGTAGTTTTTAGGATTGCATTTATTGAGAGATGGAATAGCCCTGTTGCAGTTTTGGTTTTTGGTTTTTATTTTACTGCATCGTTAACTTTAGTTTCTTTTTTAAAAATTTCTTTTAGTCGATAATCTCCGAATGTCTCTAGTTCAAACTTTATCGCTGAATAAAGAGATTAAAAAATGTCCGAATGTCTTCTGGACGACACGAGAAAAGGTGGGGTCATTGATTGAGTGGGACATTGTGACCGTAGTGTTAATTATTGCCTACCATTATCAAAATGAATGGGTTTGAAAACGAGCGAGGAAACTAGTTCCGATGGCACTATACAGAATAAGAGAAAAAAAATGCATTTATTGTTCATAAAATGCATTCTTTCGGGATGGGGGGGGGATATGGCATCATGAAAAACCCTATTTGTCCTACATTTATTCAAAAGAAAGAAGACCCATCCAAATTCTTGCCACTTTCTTTTTATATCAATTATCACCGTCCTCTCCACTTCAGACCTTCCCCATTCCCCAGAACACCTCCATATTCATAAAAGTTTTTCCAGACAATCAATCCCCACCTCGACAAAGGCGGCACTCGCTATTACAACAATCATTATTCCGACGCCGTACGGAAAATACTGTACTCCTGACGCACCATCCATGCTTGTTTCGCTTGCTGGCTAGAGCATCTGCTGGCTACACCTTCCGCTATCATCTATACCTATCCACACAAATACTCTGCCACCACTACAAGATTTCCCACCTTCACTTGACTCTGAGGGGCAGAGTAAAAGAAATGTTGGGACCGTTTCGTAAAAACTGCCGGCCGCAGAAAGGTTGGGGCGGAAGCCGATTGTGTGATGCAGTGGGGGTTACAATAACATCTAATATCCATTTTCTTCGTTTGGGTTGCCTGCACAATGATCCTCTACCCTGTTCCAATAAACCCAGAGTAGTTATGCGACAATAATGTTCCGTCCCCGGACTGCCGTCTCCGTAAATTCTTCCGCACGGGGTGAGTACAATGCGTCTGGTTATGCAGCAACCCAGGGAGGAAAGGGCAACCCCACCATTCCAATAGAGGGAATATCCGTTTATTCATCTCGAGCGTTGATTATCGCCTCTTCCTTCCCCACTTTTCCCCACCTGCTGGAGTGAATTTGCCCCGCAGATGGCCCCACATTCCATATATAATGCTGGGCGCTCGCCCCCTCGCCCGCGAAAACTTATGGCCCGGGATATCAAAAACCACCTCTTATTTGAGGTGGCCACGGAGGTGGCCCACAAGGTTGGTGGTATCTACTCTGTGCTTAAGCTGAAGGCGCCAATCACCGTGGCCGAGTACCGCGACCGCTACACGTTGATTGGGCCCTGGAACCATCAACTGGCGCAGATTGAGGTGGAGGAATTGCCGGTGGCGGATGAAAAGGTCAAGGCTACTCTTGACTCGATGCTGGAACGTGGGGTCCGCTGGTTATACGGGCGGTGGTTGATTGAGGGCGCTCCCAGAGTGTTGTTGTTTGACATTGGCCTGGTGTCTCACTTTTTGACCGAGTGGAAGCTGGATCTCTGGAGTGTAGCTGGCATCCCCACCCCTGACCACGACATTGAGACAAACGATGCCATTTTGTTGGGGTACGTGGTGGCGTGGTTTTTGGGCGAGTTGGTATTTAATGATCGCGAACGGGCGGTAATTGCCCACTTTCACGAGTGGTTGGCCGGGGTGGCATTGCCATTGTGTCGTAAGCGGCGTATTGACGTGACCACCATTTTTACCACCCACGCCACGTTGTTGGGACGCTATCTTTGTGCTGGTTCCACCGACTTTTACAATAACTTGGACAAATTTGACGTTGACGTCGAAGCAGGAAAGCGGGGGATTTACCACCGCTACTGTATCGAGCGGAGTGCCACCCACTCCTCCGATGTGTTTACCACCGTGTCCCACATCACCGCCTACGAAGCGGAGCACCTACTCAAACGTAAGCCGGACGGGGTGTTGCCCAATGGCTTAAATGTCGTGAAGTTCCAGGCGGTGCACGAATTCCAAAACCTTCACCAGATTAAGAAGGAGAAGATTAACGAGTTTGTTCGCGGCCACTTTTATGGCAACTACGACTTTGACCTTGATAACACCCTCTACTTTTTTATTGCTGGGCGGTACGAGTTTAGAAACAAGGGGTGTGATTTCTTCATTGAAGCTTTGGCTCGACTTAACCATCGGTTGAAGGAGGCGGGATCCAAAACCACAGTGGTAGCGTTTATCATTATGCCAGGCAAGACCCACTCCTACACGGTTGAAACGCTCAAGGGGCAAGCGGTGGTGAAGCAATTGGAAAGCACCATTGAAGAGGTGCAGAAAAAGGTGGGCGAACGGTTGTTTGAACACTGTGCCCGCCACCCCAATCACCCAGAAACCCCCGAGGTGCCCACCATTGACGACTTGATCAAGCCTGCTGATCGGGTCTTGTTGAAGCGGAGAATTTTTGCTCTCAAGAGACAGGGCTTGCCCCCCATTGTCACCCACAACATGGAGGACGACTCTACCGATCCCATTTTAAACCAAATCCGTCGGGTGGAGTTGTTCAACAAGCCCGAGGACCGGGTGAAGATTATCTTCCACCCCGAGTTTTTGAATGCCAACAACCCCATTTTGTCATTGGACTACGATGAGTTTGTCCGAGGATGCCATCTTGGGGTGTTTCCCTCGTACTATGAGCCCTGGGGCTACACTCCTGCCGAATGTACGGTGATGGGGGTGCCGTCGATCACCACCAACTTGTCTGGGTTTGGCTGCTACATGGACGATCTCATTGAAAACACCAACGACTACGGGATTTACATTGTCGACCGGAGAATGAAAGGGGTGGACGAGTCCATCAACCAGCTTACCGATTACATGTATGATTTTGCTTCCAAGAACAGGCGGCAAAGAATCAACCAGCGGAACCGGACGGAAAGATTGTCGGACTTGTTGGATTGGAAGCGCATGGGGTTGGAATACGTCAAGGCGCGGCAGTTGTCGCTTAAACGGGCGTACCCCGACAAGTTTAAGAATGGCGCCAATCCGTTTGAGCTGGAGCTGGCCAAGTTAACCCGGCCGTTGTCAGTCCCAGGGTCGCCGCTGGCGGAACGGGCGTTGATGACGCCTGGTGATCTTGGGTCGTTACAGGAAGCGCACGAGGCTCTCAACACCGAAGACTATATTTCTTTCAAGTTGGGCAACGTTACCTTGGATGGTGATGGCGAAAAAGAGTCTTATCCGTTGACGTTGAGAGGGGTCCTGGAACCGCCTGAGGCTTAAATTTAGAATGGATAGAGGAAGGGTGATGCATTGCACCGAAAATGTCATACTAGTTAAGATATTCATGGGATATTAACAACATTATAGTAAAGAGTTTGCATTCTTGAAAAAGTTGTAGTTAGTTTGTGGTCAGAAGTTTAATGAGGTTTTTCTTTCGCTGACATTGTACAAGTGTAACAAAATGGTAACAAAATGTTCAGAATAGTAGCAAAATTTCTTGGGATTCATATGTCGCACCACACAAGTTTAACAAAGACTGTAAAAAAAAACTGTAACAAAATGGTAACAAAAGGGTAGCAAAATTAGTAGGACGTCACATGTCGCACAACATAATGTTGGCGGCCATCACCAAAACCTGTAAACAACACCGGCCAACACTCATTCTCAATGGCCACCTTCCCCCACCCCCTGTTAATCACCGTTCTCACCACCATTTCTCACTCACTCGCACACCACGATGGACGACACCGTCAAGCACCTCCTCCGCTTTGTCGCCCGGGGGTTCTACCAAACCCCCCATGTTCTCGTGCTTGACGCCGTCATGAATCACTCTGTTCTTTCTGACGATGATCTCCTTTTCCTTCTTGAAATCAAGAAGAAAGAACTTCGTTCCTATTGCAATAAACTTGTCGACGACAGACTTTTGCTGACTCATATCCAAAAGGAAGAACACCCCCAACAAAGAGCCGTCTCTCGCACTTATTATTATATCCACATTACCGAGGCCATCGATGCTATCAAGTGGAAAGTTCACTCGTTAGTCAATACCCTCAAAAATGAAATGTCCAACTACGGGAACCCGTCAGGCTACGTTTGTAAAAGATGCAATCGCAAGGTCAGTCAGCTTGATGCCATTTCCATGTTGTCAGACGACAAAACCGAGTTTATCTGTGATGTTTGCGGGGGGGTGTTGGTAGAAGACGATTCCAGCCAACAGGCACAAATTAAGCAAGAGAAACTAGAAAAGTTGCTGACTCAGATAGACCCCATCATTTCCTATCTCAAGAAAATTGATGATACTCACGTTCAAGACAACGACTACGAGCAGGCGATGATGAAACGGGTTCCTGCGCAACCCCAGGCCAACCAAGGCAATTACGGCGGGCGCAGTCGCAAGAACATCTCGCTGCTGTTGGCTCAAGATGCTTCTCGGGCCCAGGCTACCCTTCAAGTGTCGATCACTGCCAACGACAAGGACTACGAACGCGAGCAAGAAGAAAAGGAAGAGCGGCGGCTCAAATTGGAACAAAATGCATTGCCGTCGTGGCATTCCGAGTCCACTGTGGGCCAATCATCCCTTGGTAAGTTTACCGAGGATGAGCCAATGGTGGTTCCTGCTGTGGATGTCAAGCCGGTTCTTAAGGTGGAAGAAGATGAAGAGGTGGACGTCAAGCCGGTGGATGAAGTGCCCCAACAATCGAATCTGGAAATCAAGGATAAAGAAGCACAAGATGCATTGGCGGCTTATTATGCTGAGTTGGCGCAACGGAATGCTGAAGAGGACGAGGATGATGATGAGGATGATGATGATGACTTTGATGATTTATTATAGAAATGACGATTGATGAGCCGCCATTGAAAAAAGAGTGGGGGATCAAAATTAAAAGACTAGTGGTTATTGGTATCTAAGTAAAGAAGCATGACGAATTGATAGACTGCGCCAAAATTATGTTATTTCTAATTGCAAGAGGATTGACATGAAATTCACTGAATCTAGATATTTATCCGAATCTCCAGCTAGTAAGATTATGACTTGATCATTAAATATGATAGTTTCACGTAAGAGCCTGTACAAATGTCAATGCTATGGACAATTGCAATTTATTAATTTATATCATTCATCGTAATTCATTAATCATTTCAGTTACATCACTGGTAATGGCCGGTCTTTGAATATCAACTTGTACTTGATGACATCAACAATCTCCAACCCCTCTTCCACTTTCAACACCCCCAAAGGCACCGCTAATGGCACCACCTCACCAAGAAGCCGCTGCAGATTACCAACAAACATGGTCGCCTTATCGCCATTAAATTCCACCCGGCCAAACTTCACTGCCGTCCCTTCATCTCCAACCCTAATAAAATTGCCAGCATGAACACTAGACTCTTCAGGGGTGGACGTGGGGAGATTAAGCACACCCTGTATTTCCAAAAGAGCCCGGCCAAATGGTGTAGTTATGGTTCCCTGTTCAGCCAAAGCATCTCTCGCCCCACCACACTCAATGATGGTCTTCATCGTATACGCTCGCAGCACGTGATAACATATTCACGAGGAAAAAATGCACTTAATACATCATCACTAACATGGCCGTACGTTGACTTACTCCAATGGGTAGCTATTTCCTAATTAGGAAAAAGGTTGGCCATCACGAATATTGCTTCCAATAACTATCAATTGGTAACTAATTAAAACTTTAAACCACAGAAAAGGTACCGTAGCTTATGTCGTTAGTTACTGACAAGAAGCTGGTTGATTCATTCTTGTGCAATTGCAATTTTTCGCCGATTACAATTACCCAACACATGCTAAATGTGACGGTGCTTATCTGCCTGCCTAATTAGGCAGAATAAGGCAAATTTATATAATATGAATGTGAAAGCCGTTACAACTTCACAAGATGTTGCCGGCACCAGCTTGGAGCCCGGACGAATACACGGCTACCCATGGGGTGATGCAATTATTACTGGTGGTGAACCAGAACCCCGCAACAGGCACTGGGCCTTGGCCACTGTATATCGCAGCCAAGCGACTATTTGGCCAGGTGCCCAAGATTATGGTCCAATACCAGACCCTTTTCCAATTGAATTTGTTTGGTGACTATCCCAACAAACAAGACATTGCTCCACTGGCGGTTTTCATTGGGGTGTTTGCTGTGATTTCCATTTTACACTTTTTAGTGTTTGCTATCAATGTTTCACGGGACCATTATTTTTGGCTCCTGTTTGGCTTTGGGTTTTGTGCTCTTATGAAAGTGGTTGGCTTTGGAACTCGCATTGGTTGGCAGAATAATTTGGGGATCACCCCCACTGGCATCACCTCGGCGGTGTTTTTGGTGATTCCTTCGATTTTACTCATGTCGTTCAACTTGATCTTGGCCCAGCGGATTTTTACATGGCGTCACCCAGTGGGTGGTTCACGGAGACTTTTCTGGAATTTGATGCTTACTCTTTATGCCGTAGTGACGGGGGTGATTGCCATGACCATTTTGGCACTGGCTATCCCTTACCAGCACTTTTTGACCCAGGCGACATTTACCGCTTACCAGAAAACTGTCCAGGCATCGCTGATTCTAATATTGTTGTATACTTTTGCCGCAGTTTCGTTGATTGGGTTGGCATACTTTGTCAAGCCCACGAAAGCAGATAAAGAATTGTATACCTATCAGCCATGGTGGATTGAATCGTTTCGGCCCTTTTATTTTGTCCGAAAGGGAGCTGTCAGAGAGGCCGAGGAATCATTTATGAAGAGAGGCCACAACCAACGTCATGCCATCCGGGTGATTGCCGCCACATTTCACAATAACAACATGGTGGAGGGGCTTTCAAACTCTCGAGGAGACTTGAAGCATAATTGGTCTATTTGCATTGTTTTTGCTACTACAATCTTGGTGTTTGTAGGGATGTTACTCCGGTGTATTGTCACCTTCCAGGGCAGATACCAAAAAGATGCCCTGCCTGTGGGAAGTAAGATTGCGTTGTATCTTACATGGGGGATGTTGGAGACGTTTGCCAATGTCATTTATCTCGTAGGGCGAGTTGATCTTCGATTCTACCGACCTGACCGGTTACCACTTAGGGTGCGCCAAATCATTACTGCCCAACAATCATTGGCAAACTCGAGAGCTGTCTCGGTTTCCAGCTTTGAGGATGATTTGGAAAACCACACCAAACTGGTTTATGATAATCGGGGGTCGTTTGAATTTGGTCGGAATGAAGATGAGTATGGAGAGAAGGAAGACTATTCATCGGGTGATGATTATCGGGAAGATTATCCTCGTCATAAACAGACTGAACTGGGCATTACCGGGCTGCCGTATGCCAGTCTTTCTGATTTAGAATCCATCGATGACAATAAAGACGATGGTTACCATCATACCCTTCGGCCACCGTCTATTCACTATTCTCGAGAAGGAAACCAAGAGGGACATCCATACCGGCAAAAGGAACCTTCGCCAAGTAGGGTAAGGCCTCGGCGGTCGGACGAGTTTGAATTTTAATACCAAAATACCAAAATACCAAAAGTTATGATAAATTAGTGACATTTTTAATTCACATATATTCACTATTTAGTAGGAGGCTGCAACAGGAGTACCAGAAGTTGTCACGGTGCTAAACAGAGTCATAGTAGTTGCTGGATCAATAGAGTTAGAGTTTTTGGGTAAAGTCGAGTTTGAGACGTGTTCGGCGAATTTGGCCTTCCTTGCATTTGAACTGACATTTGAACTAGCATTTGAACTTGCATTCGAGTCATTGGTAGTTTCAAGACTGGAATCACCAGAGGTAGGACCAGCAGTAGAATCATTCGAACTTTCAATAGAAGCGCCTGAATCTGAACCCCCCGTCGAATCACCACCAGAAGCAGCCCCGCCAATCGTACCTGTAGATCCATTAGTTTCCGAGGTTGCAATTTCAGAACCACTTTCACCAGTGGAATCAGGTTCGTTAGATGGAGAATCATCACAGCCACCTCCACCGCCGTTCTCTTTTCCTTCTCCTCCACCACCTTGACCACCAGCAATACTTGATCCCTTCAATTCATCGTTGCTAGCTGTTTCAGTTGCGCCGGTTGCTTCTAAATTTGCCATTCCACCAGAGCCACCACGTCCATCTCCAGTACTTTCAGCTTCACCCCCCATTCCACCTTCTTCTTCAACCCCAGAGATACTTTCACTGGCTCCTTCAGCGGAAACAGTTTCTGAAACTGAATCTCTTGGCTCAATCCCCGCAATTATTTGATTTCCAGAAGTTCCAATATTTCTTCTGGTGATGTCGACGAGTTGGTAGAAAATAGGGCGAGAGGCCACCAAAGTAACCAATGAAATAGTGTGAAGAATACAAGCCAATTTCATACTTAAAATCGATCATTTGCTTAGATTTATATAACTGTGTGAGGAATCTCTACTTGTTTACTCACTCCATGAACGCTTGACAACCAAAACGCGAGTACCATGATACTTGAACAAGGCATTTTTTACTGTTTCCGAGGTAACGGATCAATGTGGAATGTCAGGATTACATAGCATGTAAATCTGTGACATTACAGCCATACATGTCGGTTTCACATAGCCTAATGTTTACATAGCCTCATTCACGTAACCATTTACATATCCATATTCCCAAAGCATTTTCATACCTTTCATTATTTTACATGTATTACATAATCATAACTCTCTAACTTTAATCACCACCTTACCCAGGGCAGCACCGTTCCGTAGCTGATCAAACGCTTTGGGAGTTTCTTCAAACGGGTAAACCTTGTCAATGAATTGCTTAATCTTACCTTCATCAACCAATTTTACCCCTTGTTCAATCCATTTCCCGGGAGGGACGAGAGTGAACAAATATGAGTATCCAAGGAGACCTAACTTCAGGCGTATCAAACGCACAAGCCCTTTTGCGGACACCCACGACAAAGAAAGGGCGTGGTCTTCAGTGTAACTATAATGACGGTCACCTACAATGGAGACATAGCCGTTCTTTTTGGAGTCCAAAATGTGATCCATTTGGCCAAACAAATCGTCGTTCCCAGCACAATCATAAATGTAGTTGAACTTGCCTTCCTTGGCCTGCTCCAACACCGGGTTCAATAGATTGGGGTCCTTGTGATAGTCGATTTGTTTGGTCAGCCCCAACAGTTGGACCAATTCATTCGATCTCGCCCCATTAGAGGTCACAATACTGGTTGCACCACGCAACTTTGCTAATTGAATAAGATATCTTCCCACTGACGTTGCCCCTCCAAGAATGAGCACCTTGGCCCCCTTTAACTCGTGACCGGACATCATGTGGTCAGCTGTCCCATAGACTAAGGGAAGAGCGGCTCCCTGTTCAAACGACCATGAGTCAGGAATCTTGGCGATAGTACTGTCTTTTCTAGGGTCTAATTGGAGGTATTCAGCGATGGTACCAGTACCAAACGGATGCGTGTACATCCCACAAACACGGTCACCCACTTTTAACCCAGTGTTAGCAGCTGCTTCGACCCCAATAGCGTCAATCACACCGGCATAGTCCCTGCCGACCCCTTGTTTGTTATTCAACTTTGATAAGGGACAATAAGCGGAATTGTACAAAATAATGTCCACGGGGTTAAGGGAAGTAGCATAAACCTTGATGGTGATTTCATGGTCGGATATGGGCTTCAATTCGGACACGGTAGTATGGATAGGATCCCTGTTGCTTGCGTAGGTATAAGATGTAAATTGGACCATGTTAATTGACTCCTTCTGGTTTTCAGTATACGCT
Source organism: Diutina scorzettiae (assembly GCA_030563345.1). Taxonomy (NCBI): domain Eukaryota; kingdom Fungi; phylum Ascomycota; class Pichiomycetes; order Serinales; family Debaryomycetaceae; genus Diutina; species Diutina scorzettiae. Next base: position 336,332 of record JAKUCB010000008.1, read on the forward strand.
TCACACTATATATAATAAAAGCAACTGATAGCGTAGAATGTTATCGAAGGGCAATCCAGTAAATCGCTGATTAAGCGGATCGGTTGCGCTGACTAATCACGTGTAATTTGTATGGAAAAACCGAGAAACCCGAGACGAGGCGGTACCAAAGTGTGAATGATGGGAGATAAGAATCAAGGGAAAGGTCGCAGAGCCACACTCGAGTGATTTCCAACGTTGCGTTGCTTGTTATTGTTAGTTTACGGTACTAAAAAAGTCTATTATATAACCGATGAGTAGAGAGAAAACTAATGTGTTAGAGTTATAACTAACCTTTTATAGTCACTCGGTTCAAAGGTATAGTTGATTCGTGGTCACGATGATCACTTGAACTAATCGAAAGAATGGAAACAGTCTCGAAATCTGATCACTAATTAATTCATTACTTCGCCTAAATTTTTCAAGTACGGAATTCCTTTATGTCACCTTTCCGTATTCTCAAAATCCACCTTTATTTGTACATTCCGTCTAGGTAAACCATTGCCCAGTTAACCCATTCCTCTAAATAACCCATTCCACCCGTTCCTCATTTCTCTCGCTCGCTTCTTTTTACTCGTCCATGTCATTCAATCCCAATGACTACACCACCAATCCAGAAGCATTTCTAGCTGAAAATGTCACATTCACCATCATGTTTGTCGCAGATATACTGACTCTGGTTCTCTCCCAGTTATACCAATGGCGGGAATTGGCCACCCCCAATAACGCCCCCGTTGATAAGCTAGATCATGCCCACCGGGTGGTGCGTGAAGTTACCGATGAAGAAGACATTTCTATTCCTTCCGAGTCGAGTAAACGTCAGTTCAAATTAACTCTACGTGATTCCCGAAACAACTACTGTTTTGCATACGATTACCGCCACTGCCTTCCTTGGCTCATCCCCAGAGGTAACCCTGGAAGTCTACGAGATTTGGTCCCTGTTCCTCTTGGAAGTACGCTTTTAGTTAAACGAGGAACCCTAATTGAGTATGGTGTACTTCAATTGACGGTGCCATTGTGTGAACTTACTTTGGGTGAAGATAGCGTAGCGGCTGTGTCTGCTCACTACGTGAAGGTATTGGAACAACAATTGGCCCCAAACTCTTAATCTACTAAGGCGCTTGTCGTTCATTCGTTTAATTTATATGGAGGCATCGATCGACTATAGCCTCGAAGATAGTCATTCGCTCAAGAGCACATCCCACAATGCTTGTTCATCGGGGAAGTTGTGGTGAACAAGACTGACCAAGTAATAGTCACGGTGCACCGAGTTAAGCAATTGGAACAGTTTCAGGTTTACCTTGTAGCATCTAGCCCATTCTATCCAGAGATGGAATGCCTCTTCGTTCCACGCCTTGAACGATTCGTAGTCAATAATTGTAGGCTGGACCACTTCTCTCAGAGGGAACACCCCCCAAGTCACCGCCAGCTTGGTATCGGGCGACAATTGCAAGTTTGAAGCGATTCTGCCTTGAGAGTCGCCCAAAAAGTAGGTGATGGTTTCCAGAGCAACATCGGCGCCGATCTTGGGCAAAATCACTTCGTTCCAGTCCCGCTTAGGAATAAACAATTCCACAAACGCCTTTTGGTAAAGAACACCCCCTCTGGGGCCCCAGCCAAAAATCTTATCCAGCGACCGGCACCCATTGACCGCCGGTTGCGATGCCAACGAAAACCACCCCCGACAGTTAAGTTCCAATAGCTCTTCTTGGATCATGGCCGTTTCCGCCAGTAACGGCTGGTCCACCCACGGCAAATGGGAAATGATCCCAGAGAGATAAGAAGTAAACACTTTGGTGATATCCAACGTCAGCTCGGGGGTGCCCCACTTGTGCATCGCCTCTTCCGGCAGACTGATTTTAAGCGACGGCCCGTAGCCATCAATTTCACCATACGCAGGCGACGCCGAGTCCCCGAACCGCCCGTTAGGGAAATCGTCCCAAATGGCATCCTTTCCGAGTGCGCCCTTGCCAGAGGAAATCTCTCTAAGTGCCAGCTTATCCTTAAGCAATGTCCGACCAACAAGGACCCGGTTAGCATTGAGGGTAGCGACATCGTTGGCGTTGACCACCGAAGACCGACGTCTTTGGGCAGCGTTGCCATTGGAAAAAGTGGCGGTGGGCTCACTGTCGCTATCATCCAGCACCACCGCCTCATCAAAATTTGCCCGAGGAGGTTCATCGAGAATCGGACGCAATACCAGCGAATTACTGATAATTTGCGCCACGGCTTTTTCAAGATTAAGACAGTAGAAATGGTACCCCTTAATCCGGCCATTAGTGCGGGTGTTGATTTCATCAATCATTTCGGTAAGAATTTCCACCCCTACTTGTTTCACCGCGTCGTCATCCCCCTTACGCGACAGAACCCGCTCCTCAATCGCAGCAGGAATGTGGGCATGAGAGAGCTTTGTAGCTCTCTGAAACACGTTATATGTAGTTACCGGCATGAGCCCCGGAATCACCGTACATTTGGCGAGCTCGGGGTGCAGGTCCAACACCTGATGGTAATTTACAAACAGGTCGACATCAAAAAATAATTGTGTGACGATGAAATCCGCCCCAGCCCGCACCTTTTCCACAAGATAAGGAATATCCTTTTTCGGGTCCTGGAAACGGCCATCGCTGCCTTCAACGTGCCCTTCCGGGTACCCGGCCACGCCAATACAGAAATAGTTGCCGTATTGCTCGCGGATATACTTGACAAGATCCACCGCATTGCTGAAATCACAATCGGGTGTCCAGTACTCCTCTGTCCGAGGAGGGTCCCCCCGCAATGCCAAAATATTGCGAATGCCAGCATCCTTAGCCTTGGCAAGAGCGTCGTCAATCACCTGGCGATTGGTGTTTGTACAGGTCAAGTGCAACACGGTGGTAAGCCCGAGGTCTCTTTGGCAAGTAGCAGCTAGATCAAGGGATTTCTCCAGCGTCAGGCCCCCGGCACCCCATGTCACGGTGACAAAGAGGGGATTTAAGGCCAGCATTCTTGTGAGCCGGGCAATGAGATTGCGGAGCCCGCCATCTGTTTTGGGCGGGAAGAATTCAAATGAGAAGAATCGTTCATTGTCGCCAAGGGCGGCCACTTTGGAGGTGATGGTCGCCATGAGAATTTGTCTCGCGCGATCGCTGATGAGTAGAGGAATATAGTTCAGAGGGAAGTGGGGAGTCTGGGTGTGTAGTGGAAGGAAATGGTGAGAAAGAGATGGATTTTATAAAGATGAAAATTGATATGTAATCAAGGGATCTAGTTTCCTAGCAAATGTAATGTTAATCATCGATTCCTTGCTCGTAACCAAGGTCACAATCTAATCACCAGGGTTCGTAACCATGAATATATTGCGATCAATTGGCTATTGATCGTCAACATTGTGTACAAAGAGATATGCTAGCAGCATCGTTCAAAGTTATTCTTATCATCATATATTACAACCGTACCAAAATTACGCCTTTACAAACCCGAACCACGACTTTCTCAGATTCTGCTTAATTTCTCTCGTCAACGCCTCATCCTCATCAACTAGCGTCGCCAATTCGTCATCCAACTCGGCAAACCTTTCCGTTTGCTTAAGATTAGTCAGCAACAACTCGTCAATATTGTGTTGTAACAGCTCAGGTAACTCCTCTACTTCTGTCTGGTTCTTTTGCTCCAAGTGGGAAATGTCATACTCCAACTTTTCAATCTGGTGTTCAAGATCTTCAATGTCATTCCGCACTTCTGGGAGGGTCACTTTGGTGTCAACCATGTTTTGCACGGTGTCGACATGGTCACGATTAAAGCTGGCGTATTCGGTTTCAAGCTCCTTTATCGTGTGGCGCAACTTTCCGTTTTCTACCCGCAACTTTTCGATATCTCCCACCTTGGCCTCCTCGGTGGAATAAATTCGCTCAAATTCGGTTTCATACTTTGTGAGTTCTACGGGATCAACGTTGATGTCCATGGCGTCATGCACCATGGCATCCAACTTGTAGTAGGGATTCAGGTTGGAAGACGTCTGCATATCGGATGACCGTTTAGTGGCCAATAATGAAAAACGCTTAGAAATCGTCAGCGACCGTTTCTGAGCAATGGGATCAATTCCCCCATCCTCTTTGATAAACTCTTCGTTCACGTAAGCATTAAACATCTTGTCCTTAAGGAACTCCAACAATTTGTCAAACTTCAATTGCAACAACTGCTGCTCGTTCTTAATCATCAAGTTTACCGCGAGTTTCAACACCAGCTCGATCCCCTGGGTGATAATGATGTCATAGATCCGTAACACCATGTCCAAGGGAAACTTGTACGCAAAAAACGTGAGAAACCACTGCAGAGCATACATAGACAGTTTGATGCCTTGTTTGGCAAGGTGGTTATACAAGATGGGGGAGTAGAACTCCACCAACCGATCAAACTCATAAAGCATCAAGTGTAATCCCTTCATCTCGGGACAAAACATTTCCCGCACGTTGTACTCCTTCATTAACGTCACAAGAAGACAGAAACACTCCGCCTCACTCATGTTCATGATCAAGGGCACGGTGATAAAGATCATTCCCTGGGTGTAACCCACCTCGGGGTCAAATAACAGGTATGCCTTGATGACATTATATAACTCATCGGCCTTGTTCACCTGGTCGACGTTGGTGAAAAACAGCGTTCTTGTCAAGTCCCGTTTGATCAGTTTTTCATGAAGCGAGGGCTCTTTTTTCACCTGGAGGTAGAATTCTTCCATTTGAAAGTTCTTCAGCTTGGCCACCAACTGCCAAATAATGCCCCGGAATTCCCTAGGAATCCCAGACATGATGAGAGCGTTCAATTGGTCCAGCTCGTGCAAGATCACCTCTTCATAGTTATTGACGATCCGCGTCCAAAAGTCCCAATCAATCTTGTGTTCAAACATTTCCGAAAACCCACCTACCGTCTGTTTGATGGTATCAAATGTCTTTTTTATATTCTCCGTCCCCAGGGCAATTTGTTCCCGTTGTTTGGCATCCTTCAGGTTATACTTTTCATTCAATTGATTGTATTTGGATTGCAACAAGTAATTTTGCGTGTGTTTGTTGTAGGAATGGGCAGTATGTTCAAGGCGGGAGGTATCCTCTTCGGCGATATTATCAAGACGGATACAATCATCAATTGTTTTGCGGGAGGGAAGGGGCGGCACCTCCAGCGCTGTCTCTTCCAGCGTGGTTTCTTTATTTTCGCGGGGGGGGTCCTCTAGGGGTATTTCTTCTTCAACCGCATCAGTTGATTCGGTCGGCTTACCTTCGAGCGCACTAATGGCGGCATTTCTAGCCTCTTCGATTGCCTCAGGCGATTCTTTGGGATGTTGTTCCTCGCCCACTTCGGCAATCTCCTGTTCGGAAGCGTCGTGGAAGTGGAGCTCATCGCCGCTATTGATATCACTCATGGTCCAGGGGGGTATAGTATTGAGGGGCTCGATCAAATGCGACACGCACCATACTCTAAACGGAAATGGAGTAGACGATAACAAAATGCGAAAGAGGCGAGTTGATGAATAAATTTGTTGGGGAATGGCGGATGGTTATATAAGGTTTAGGTGATAATGTTAGATTAATTAGTTTGGTGTAAAGGTTTTGAGTGTTAGAATGGGGTAGTACGTTGGTGGGCGCGGTTGTGGTGGAAGAAAATAGTGCTTGGAGTACGGGAAATGGTTGCAACTGGATGGAATAGGGTGTTTCTGTGATGTTATAGTTTAATTCCAGACACTTTTGGAATTTGCTATAGAAAATTGGAAAATATGGGAGTTGGAATCTATGTCGATTCGTCGATTCGTCAAATTACATCAATGACGTCAATTTCATTAATCCATTACTCATAGAATGCGCTTTAACACCTTCATTTGGATCAGTTTGAGTAAAGTATGCCTAAGGTGCAATATACCGAGCCTACATGACAAACAGATGAGTTCATCTTATATAAGAAGACTTGTCCAAGAATATTACACATTTTTGGTATAATTTGGTATGTTTAAACCCAAAGCTTGATAAAACGTGGACTTTCAACTCCGATTTTGATAAATGATCGAGCATTTCCAAATGATAAAAGTTTCCGTTTTCTTTAACTCAGTGGGTACACAATAACATTCGCTTTGAACCGCTATTGAATGTAACAAAAGCAGTCTCCTCTTAAGCTTAATAACGCAAAACTCGTCACGCTCCATTAAAATGAGAAACAACCAATCATCCTGGAAATTGACAAGAAAATCTATGCCATGTATGGCAGTCAAGTCTTGTTTCACCCTTAATTCTTATTGCCCTTGCAACAACGTTTCAATAGGACAGTTTCTCAAAACTCGGATCGAACTCATTAAATTCCCTCGGAAATACAAAAAGTTAGTTCACAAATATTGGATAAAATTTAATTTTGCCCACTAGTTGTTCCGACACGTCGCTAGGCTACGTTATCTCTCATGTAGATAATGTGTCCATCTGTAAATATAATGATATCGTGTCGTTGATCCCTGTGGACATACGTTTCCATGACAACCACCTGAACCTTCTTTTCGGTTCGTTGAATTACAACCGAGTGCAAATGTCTTAAACAATCAATGAGGTTTTGTAACCGGAAAACAACAATGGATCCGCGGTTGCTCCGAAACCTAGAATCTCAAGGAACCATCCAGGTACCTCTATTATCGATAAACTGTCCTCATGTTGAAATTGGTTCTACTGTGAATTTTAGTAGACACCACTAGTGAAAGGATTTCCACCATTGCTTAACCCTATTTCTTCGAATACCCAAGCCATCTTCAATCAAATGTATCTCCGTTGATTATCCTTCCGAGATTGCGTGAGAACGCCACAAAGCTAAAGTTAATGGCGCTCGGACGGAAATATTCTTGTAATACATAAAACATTCTAGGCACTATACTAAGTACTGGGGTTCCAAGCTAAACCAATGGCTCCTAAGGCCAGTCACATCTCAAACTGTCTAACCGCTGTAACCGGAGCGAGTCAATAACGCACCTAGCACATGCAGCGATAATGCTAGCCAACTGCGAATCATAGCTATTCACCCCGATATCTAAAGAATGCTTCCTCTTTTCCTGACCTCGCCTTTTGGAGCCCCCTAAACTTGACCCCACTCAACACGACCCCACTAGCCCAGGTGTTCAAAACCTCCCCACATCTGAAACCAAATCTGGGGTATTATTGGCCATATGCATGGTTGAGGGCCATAGCAACAAATCGCCTCGGGGATTGGCTAAACTCCGAATGGTCCCCGTATTGATTGTTTCCTTTGCCCTGGGTTTCTTCTACTTAGTCATTTGTGTCACATCCGCTACTCCGACTCCGTCCTCATTCGTTATCAGCCAATCACACCCCATTATTGTCAGCCGCCAGTGTGCGTGCATATCTGGGGTACTGCGCACTCCGAGCGTCCCCGAGAAGTATATAAGGGAGCGGCAATCTCCGATTTTAACGGTAAATGTCAACGTACTCGCTTCAGGACCAGCTTCAAAAGCTTCCAATTCCAGACTTAACCGAGACTTGTGCGAATTACCTTAAGGTTCTTAAGCCGCTCCAGACCGAGGCCGAGTTTAAGGCCACCGAAGAGGCGGTTTCTAAATTTTTAAAGGGCTCGGGGCCCTACCTCGACGGCGAGTTGCGGAAATACGCCGAGACCCGGCCGTCGTTTATTGAACAATTCTGGTACGATTCGTACCTCAACTATGACTCACCAGTGGTGTTGAACTTGAATCCGTTTTTTCTTCTTGAAGACGACCCTTTCAACAATGAGCTGACCTCCAATCCTCAAATCAAGCGGGCCACTTCGCTTACGGTATCGGCGCTCAAGTTTATCCAGGCGCTTAAGAACGAGACTCTCGCCCCGGACACCGTGCGGGGGGGGAAGCCCCTCTGCATGTACCAGTACCTGAAATTGTTCGGCGCCGCCCGGATCCCCACCAACGATGGCTGTGTCATGCAACTGGACCCTAACCTGAATCACATTATTGTGATGCTGAAGTCACAGATTTACTGGTTTGATGTGTTGGACGAAAACAACAAGCTTATTTTGCTGGACTCGGAGTTGATGGTAAACTTTACCCTGATTTTACACGACTCCCAGGCCACCCCCCCTCTGGAAATCGCTAGGCTGTCGTTCGGGGTGCTTACCACGGAAAACCGTCGGGTTTGGGCCCATGCTAGAATGCACCAGATCCAGGCCAATTCCACCAATAACGAGATTTTGAACATTATCGACCTGGCGTTGTTTGTGTTGTGTCTTGATGACTTGGATATCACCGACTTGTCGGTGTTGTCCAAAAACATGTTGTGTGGGTTACTGATTTTGGACAAGGGGATTCAGGTGGGGACCTGCACCAACCGCTGGTACGACAAGTTGCAGATTATCATCACCAAAAACGGCAAGGCGGGGATTAACTTCGAGCACACGGGCGTGGATGGCCACACCGTGCTTCGGTTTGTTCTGGACATTTATACCGATTCCATCTTGTCGTTTGCCCATCTGATTAACGGCAATGCTCCGTCGTTGTGGAAGACCGAAACCGCTCTGGGCGACGATATTGCTGATCAAAACCTTGTCACCATCCCCAGAAAGCTCGAGTGGGAGTTGACCCCCGATTTGCTGCTTGCGCTTCGGTTTGGCGAAACTAGATTGTCGGACTTGATTAACCAAAACGAGTTCCGTCACCTTGAATTCAAGAACTACGGGCTGACTCAAATCAAGAAGATGAAGTACTCGCCGGATGCGTTTGTGCAAATGGCGTTCCAAGCAACCTACTACGCCTTGTACGGGAAGGTGGAGTGCACCTACGAACCGGCCATGACCAAGGCGTTTTTGCATGGGAGAACGGAAGCTATTCGGACGGTGCTGGAAGAACTGAACTTCTTTGTGCGTAAATTCTTTGATTCGGGGGTTTCTAACAAGGACAAGCTCAAGTATCTTTCTGAAGCTTGTACCGCCCACTCCGAGCAAACGAGAAGGGCCCTGGCTGGCCACGGGGTTGACCGTCACTTGTATGGGTTATTTTGCATCTGGAAACGGTATGTGGATGAAACCGGTGACGACGACTATGAAATGGGGTCGCTGAACGACACCGTAGTCGACGACCACGCTAATGCTGCCGGCTCGTTGCCTACTAGTGAACTTCCGGAAATCTTTGCCGACAACGGGTGGGATAAGCTCAACACCACTGTTCTTTCCACTTCCAATTGTGGTAACCCGTCGTTGAGATTGTTTGGGTTTGGTCCGGTGTCCGCCAACGGGTTTGGTATCGGCTACATCCTCAAAGACGACTCGATTTCCATCTGTGTGTCGCTGAAGCACCGGCAAACAGAGCGGTTCTTGGTAACCCTTGAGCTGTACTTTAACGAGGTGCTCAACATGTTCAGACAAGTCAAGTTGGAAGAAGAATCTATTGACACAAAGAAGGCAATGCCGGCGTTGGCCCGTTCCAAGTCTATTAACTTGTCGACGTTGCTTGGTGGTTACGGCTACTTTGACGTTGGTGAAGACGATATCAAGTCGAGAGGTTATGTTGCCGAACCTCCGTTCTTGAACCGGCAAACTGCTACGTTTTCCAACCGGGAAATTGGAAAGAAGTTGCGGTTGTCGGAGTATTAACGATATTTATTATATTTATTATTATTTATTATTTATTATTTATTCAATTATATCTTATTTGGAAGACGGCTTTTCCTATCACTCTTCGTATTTCTTTATCTTTTTCCTACTGAAGGTACATTTATTGGACGATTTCGGAAGCTTCGGGTGAGAGACATTTACCAAGATTCACCATTCTTTCCTTTCTACAAATTTCTTTTAAACTTTCCATTTCCAATACCAACGGTTGGTAATAGTTGTTGAATTGTGGGAGGAACATTGCAGCACTAATGAGTGACACTCCTGTATATAATCCCAGTATCTCCCCCACATCACGCAACACACTGGGAGCACTTACCAAACATGACGGTACACGTTCCTGTGAGATCCAATGTATCAATCGTTATCCCTGTTCCTGTTGCCAGCACAGTGGTACTGACTCACACGCCTCGTCAATTGGCTGAGCCTCAAGGCGCTTTGGAGCCGCCAATCCGAGTCAATTCTGCGCCAATTCTTGAAGGCGAATGCATACGGAAACCATTTACAAAGACATTTACCAGTCTCGAGCGGAGACCCAGAAAGGCAGCATCGATAGTGCCAACGCCACCGTCTACGATATACCCGAGAAAGGTGGTGGTAGATAACCACCTCGTGACCATCTTTTACAGCCACAAGAAGCCGCGGGCGGCCAAACGTGGTAGTGGTTGTTGGACTTGTAAGTTGAGAAAAAAGACCTGTCCTGGAAATCATCCCGTCTGTAATTCATGTGTGCGGTTGCAATTGGACTGTGATTATAGTGTGGAACGACCTTATTATATGGATGTTCCTCGAGCGCGAGCACAACGGTTGAATGAAATCAAGCGGTTCACCGATCCCCAAGGTCGGTTTCCTAGAAGTTAGCGGGATTTGTGATGGTTATTCTAATAGATATGCATTATGATGATGGGCTAGCCCAAAACCGGTGAACTGGACCACCTTAATCGATTGTATTTATTATGTATAACTCTTAAAAATTAAGAATTTGTGAATATTGAAGACAAACGTCCCCGTACTTGTCCAAAAACTTTTCATCAAGAACCTTACACAGCATCGTTCCTTCGGGGATCTTGTAGCGCTCGCAGATATGAGCAAACGCCTTGGGAAACGCCAGCGGGTCCCGAGGATTGACGTACTGGTTGGATAAATCTATCTGGATAAGAAATCCTCTAAAGTTACCGTGGAGAAACACGTTGCTGGTGCGGATGACCAAGTTGCCGTTTTCCAATTCATAAATGTTCCCCCCATCGCCTTTTACCAATTGACGAAGCGTCCAGAGCGATTGGAGCTTCTGTCCAACAAATAGATCAAAAGGATCATTAAGGCCAGTGGTGGCACCGTCAGCCAAATGATCATTGGGAATGCTGAGTTGTTCGTCGTTATTCTTGGCTTCCGCCTCCTCTTCGATTACAGTCGGCGACACACAAATGGATCGGTTGTTTATAAGGGTGATCAGAGCATCACTGAGATATGACGGAACAAGAGTATAGAGGAATTTCAACTCGGGCAGCACCAGTTCTTTGTCGGCCACAGCTTCATCAATAGCGTAGGGATTGTTGCGAAAGATTTTGAACAGAAAGTGCCACTTGCCCTTTATATTAGGAAGCTCATTCTGTAGCTGGTCATGGAATTGGGTGATGGTTTCTGGAGTGGCCTTTTGCACTAGGATTACACAAGATACCATGCGAATGAGCCGTAATGGTGAGAAAAATGATTATGATAGAAGGTGTTTCATGGAGAGGTTGGCACCATAAGGGAGTATGACGGGGGTGGTAAAGATGGGAATAATGAGAAGCAATTGAGGGATTTTTAAATTGGGTTGGTGTGATTTTGGGCATCAGAGGGCGATTATGGCGTACTTTGAAACAGTTCGAGTAGTGAAACCTACAAAACTTTAGTAGAAAGCCACAATATCGAAACAAAATGCCACGGTGTTCCGATGGTTATTTTCAATATTTGTAATGTCTTTATAAATTACAGGACCAATTTTTTTCAAAAAGATGTCTCTATTCCAAATTCAATCACATGGCCCATTTGATGAGAAAGACATGTTAGTGCCTGAGTGTAGATTTGAAGAAAAAGTGGGCAAACGGATAAAAGGAACAGCAACTTTTTAAAAAAAAGGGGCCCTTCCAAAGTAACACTGAAGTATATGCCGTATGCATATTGTTATTGCCATGTACTTGAAATCACAGATTCGGAGTATGACCTGTGATCCGAATTCGCTCTTCTTATAGTGAGACAATAGATCCAAAAAGACAATTCCAAACAAGTAATCGAAAACTCAAAACAATTGAGACAATTGAAATAATATCCTCCTCCTAAATTGTCTGTTCTTCCAAAACTATCAACAAAACCTCAATTCTCCTCGGATCTCCTCAAAGCTCCTCAAATTTTAAAAACAATGGTGAGGGAATAACATCCAATAATCTCTTAGGAACTTCAACAGTTTGTATCAATTCTAACCAATTGTATCACGTTTTTAAGTACTCCTATTATGTCTGTTATTGTGCTCTGCATTTATGGCAGTGGTCTCAAGGTTGATGACCAATGGAAACATTTCGAACATCACTGCATGATGGTGTGACTAACCAAAAAAAGGCACGGTTCCTAATGGGGTGAATATAATAATGATTCACGTGACTTGCATTTTTCACCACCCGCTCAACCGCTAACCCCCTCAACGTTCCCCTCATTTATTGTGGTTCCGGTTGTCCTCGCTAGCGCCTACTCGATTCTCAAAACAGCCACGCATCGTAGAAATTAAAAACATGGTGCGTGTTCCGTGACTGCGCACAGAACGGGTATGGGCGGGCCCTACAAATTCCAAATTTAGAAAGCAAATACAATTACAACAATCTCCAGCAAAAACAGGCGTGGCTTAAACTTGTTCGTAATCATTGTGTGGTCGAGACCGCGTCACGTCTATCCCTTTGCCCGCGCTGGCCTAGCAATTATAATGAATGAATGGGGCATATGCGCATCTGTCCCCAGTTTTCGGAGTGGCAGCACGGCATTGAAACGTAAGCGGCGTCAGTAGAAGAATTTTAAAACATGTGGTGCAATAATAACTGTGGAGTCTCGGGTAAAGGGACTATCCATTTCGAGATAATTTTACTGGGTGTTGTCTTGTTTGCTAATAAAATTTCCCCAACTTAGGAGCTGTGGAATTTTGCCAGATGTTGGTTCCATTTCCCCGAGGACTATAAGGCGCATGGCAGTTAAAGTCCGACCGCCACAGTGGTCACTTTTCTAGAGACAAAGTTGAAGGGAGTGTTCCTTACAACCTTCTCTATCCATTCCGCTACTTCATTTACTCTGTATCTTCTTACCTTCCCCAATTTGCCTTCCCCGGTGGTCCGCACCTCCTAAATTGGGTGCAAACCTTGGCGCATCAAAAGAAACTTGCAGCGCCTGCCCAGGGCGGGGAGTATATATTGAGGTACCCCAGCAACATCTCTCTACAACATGATCACTAGATTACCATTGGAAATCATTGAAACAGTTTTGGACAACTGTGACCGTAACTCGCATATTGAATTGGCCAAGACCCTGGCCGGGTTCCGTTACCTCGTGAACCGTAAACTCTACCGCAAAATTATGGTGGTGAACCAGCCGTTGGATAAAAAGGGGTACCTGATGCTTCCCCTTGACCGTCTTGACCAATTTTGCCAGCAATTGTCGGGGGATAACTTTTGCTTTATTGATCGGTTAGTCATCCACACCCAGCTGGATGCATATGGCATGACCTCGTTTGAAGGTCTCTATAAAAAGTTGTTGAAGTTGTGGGACCAGTGGCCCACCCACCCGCTAGAAGTGATCAACTACGATCTTAACAATTTGCGCATCCACCAATCCCTCAACCAATTTATTTATAAGCATACTTCTAAGTTTGTCATCGAAGATTCTTGTGTTGACCAGACCCATGTCAATTACAAGATTAACAACTTGCAAAACTGGATGGTGTTCAACTATGCCGAGCTTAACCAATTGCCTGTCAATCCCAACCTCAAGGCGTTGCATGTGTTTATCGAGCGTCTGAACCACCAGATGGCCAAAGCCGAACTGGTGCCTCCCCAAGTGTTGGCCAACTGTGGCAACCTTGAGCTGTTGTACTTGACCACTCCTTTGGCAACATCGCAGTTTGTGCGGTACTTTGCCAATTATGACGGCCCACTGCCGTTCACTCATTTGAAACAATTGCTGATTTGCAATCTGCATTCCTACAAGGACAACTCATTATTGGAGTATGCTGCCATGAGCCGGGTGGTGCCATTTGACCAGATTGAGTCGTTGGAACTCAAGTTGTCGTGCACCCACCATGATTGCGATTGCATTCTCCAGTTCTTTGTTGACATGCCCCCATTGCCCAACTTGAAGCACTTTATGTTGATCAACACTAATACGAAGCAGAGTGCACAAAACATGGCCCAGTTCCAGCAATTGTTGGAGCTGAACGAGTTTATTGCCAAAATTGCCAACTGTGAGCTGATGTACCTTAACCTCAATGAATTGAACAAGTTGACATTGGGAGCTCGCCTGGAATTCAAGTTTTCCAAGTTGTGCAATCAATTACAACAGCTTCCACGATTGAAGCTGGTGGTGTTGCCCGACTTTTTCAACCACTGGTTGGCCTCGGTGCCTCAATTTTTTGACCAAACGGTGAACGGGTGCAAATGTCACCAATGTCGGGAGACTCGGGTGGACTTTGCTGCCCGGGCAAAGCGGTTCTCGCCCAGACTTGACTCGCCATTGAATGAAGAAGACAACAACTATAACATGTTAATGCAGAATGAGTCGCTGGTCAAGTACCTCAACTATGTCAACTCGCAAGCAAAGAAGCAATACCGGTACATTAACGAAAACTTGAATTCAATCAACTCGATCATCACCAAGAGTGAAAAACCAGTGATGAAGGATACTAGTTTGGAGAGCTACAAGAAGTTGTTTGAACACAACTGTCTCGGGGGTTTGGCTCTGCAAATTAAGATGGGGGGCACTATTAGCGTCACCATGGGGGGTATGGAATTTTGATGATAATGATTATGACTTATGATATTTAATAGCTACGAATCACGAATAATAGATAACCAATCCAATTTATACTAGCCAAGAAATTGATTCTACACGCTGTAAGATTGTCTTCATTACTATCAGAATATGTCTGTTGTCCCCTTCAAATGGTGATCCTTTCTCTGCTTCCAGTACTTACCATTATACTCCCAGTACCGGTCACCAGTAACAGGGTGCACCTTCTGGATAAACCATAAGGGCTTATATTCTTCACCCGATTCTTCACGTTGACGACGAGCCGCTCTTTGCTTTTCTTCTAATCTATGCTTTTCATCAGCGGCGGCATCATAACGTCCTTCTTCCATATCCCGCTGATCAGGCCGCAAACGGGTGTCTGACGGGGCAACCCACGGCACCAATTTGGTATCGGGGTTGTTCAATGTTACCGCAAACGCAGTCAAGTTAAAAGGAACCTTCGGTCTAGGAGCCGCCTGCCAAATCAACCATTTGCCACCACTAAACGGATCCGACACAACCTTTTCAGTCAGAGTCAAGTCTGCCTTGCCACTACCATCGACTTTCTTCCCGAAAATCTTCGAGTTCCAGTGACCCGCCATAGCCCATTGAGGACGGCCCCTGGCGTCCATAGCAGTGCCACTAACCTGGTAAGCCAGCTTGGCGCTCCATCCCCGTTGCTTCATGTTAACTTGGATGACGTCACCGGTGGTGTGGTTGCGTACTTCCATCAACCCGTAATTGTCAACAGTGGGGTTCCCCAACATGATTCCCACCACGGACGTGTTTACCTTCTTCCACAGATACAACTCTTCGGCCACAGTGTCACCCCCAGCAGTTTTGACTCCATTATCGGGTCTCACCACACAGAACATCTTCCCCAAATGCTTGAAATCAAACGACCGCCCTCTAAATTGGGAGTCGACGGCATTCTCCCCGTAATACGTCCACTTGGGCGAGTCGGCGTGGCACGCGGAAATAGGGGGGTGATGACTCACTTGTTCCGTGAACAACCGGTAGTTTTGGTCAGGTCTAGAATATTCAAACGTTTCCCCAAGCAACGGGTTAAAAGGCTTGGCAATCCGGTCGATGGTCAGGGCATATTCAGTCACCGCAAACGTGGCTACGTAAAGGAGCCGTAAAGTGGAGTCGTCGAAGCCGGCAGCAGTATCAAGAAGGTACAGGCATTCGATATCTTCAGCCAACCGTTGCAATAACGACAGCGGCTCGTTGAACGATACTGGCAAAGTCATCCGGGTCATGTCCTTACCAATCATAGACTTTAAGATCCCCCACAACCCCACCTTGGGCCGGTCATCTTCATCCATCGACAACTTTGTCCGGGGAGGATTTTCGTACCCAAGGTACAGTCCTTCGGTGGCAATGGTGGTGGCAACTTGGGTTTGTGATTCATTAGCCCACTTTCCCACATCCACTTCCGGGTCCTCGGACTTCTGGGTTTCTTCCACCCGCTTCCCCTCGGGAATCGATTGAAGGTCCCCTACGGGAGCTTCGGAGTTAGCAGCCAGGTGGGGTACCGGAGAATTTTCGTGTGTGGCGGCGGCAGTACCGACAGCGGTGCCGGCAACACCAACGGCAACACCACTTCCAACAGCGACGCCAACAGTGTCTTGGGCGTTGGCGAACGAATTGATCGAACTATCATCAACCGAAGTGCCTGCAGATTGAGCATAGCCAGAATTGGCATTCGATCTCCCCGAACCAATCGATCCAGACAGATCCCGTACCCTCATGTTTTGCGCCATGGCTGAGGGAGAAAGATACGACTCGTTTCGGGAATCAGGCACCGGAGGCACCAAAGCTTCATCGGGAACATTGACAAACTCATCCGGAGCACGAGTCCGATTGGTACTGCGCACAGGAACCAGCTCGTTGTCGGCGGTGTCCTTGCCGACTTTCACAGGACGAGGAGCCACCAACTCCGTGTCGTTTTCCGAGTCGATGCCATCGTCATCATCCTCGAACCCCAGGGCATCAAAGAACTCGTCCTCAGAATCGTTCTGTAAAATCTCGTTCGCCTCAGCCGTGTATTGATCGTCGCCACCCCCGGTAACTGCCAGTTTCGACCGGAATAACTTTTTAAGTTGCTTTTGCTTGCCGTCGTATTCCACCAACTTGCGGTCACGCAGTTGGATTTCTTGTTCTAACTGTTGAATCAGGTTTTCCCATAGCCGGTTCACTTCAAACTGGCGTTCCAATTGCTTCTTCACCCTGGTATCACGGTAGGTGACAAGAGCATGGTACTTGCCAATAAGATCAGAAATCGCCAGCACCGTCTTGGTACCTGCATCTTTAATCTCTGGTTCCGCCATGTGGGTGAACAATGAAGACAACAGCGTGAGTTCCACTTCGAGCGCCCGCGTCACCAGCTGCACTTCCAGAGTAAACGTATCTTGTTGGATGGCCACCTCGTCGTCCACCTCGGGGTTGCCTTCGGTGTCGGAGTCAAAGTCTTCCATGCCTTCGTAGTAGTCGCTGGGTTCCTGTCTGGAAAAGGTGGTTGCTTCAATTGACAGCGCTTGCGAGATCTGGCGCTTGTGCTTGTTCCGACTGGGGATTCGCAATTTGCGCCGCAACCGTCTTGCCCTCAGGTCAGTAGTTTGCGTCAGGCCCTGGGACATGTCCAGTTCAAACAGATCTCTTGAAATCGGCGGTGGCTGGGTGAGAACGTTGCCTGCTTGGGCAGGAGGCGGCAGCATTGATCCTGACAGCGGTTGACGACGCTTGAGGTTGTCCTTTGCCTGTGTGATGGCATTTTGGAGAGTCCATACCCACCTGTTAGTTTCCACAGGATGGTTGGCCCGCAAATGCCAGCGAATGCCATTCTTGCCGTAAATCTCAAACTTGCACTTTTCCGACGAGTCCAAGTGGAGCTGGGCGTAGCCCAAGTTAAGCAGACCCCGGCAGGCATTTGCTGCGGTGTCATCTTGAGTAGCGTAGTACAGCAACACCCCGGCGGCGTCCAAGACAAAGTATCTCAACTTGTAGCCCAGGGCAAAGTTTGTCCACTTTTGGAGATAACCCTTGTATGTGGGAGCCAGCTGGCGAGTGACTGGGCCAGCTCCTTGGATGACGGGGTCCATGATGTTTTGCTCCTGAGATGCTTCCTTGATGAGCTTCTTCAATTGAGGGTCCTGGCCCTTGTGGGTGAGTTCCACCGGCAAGTGGCCCTTCTTGTCGCGCTTGAACGGATCGCCTCCGTGCTTCAAGATCCACAGAACCATTTGCACGTCATCCTTCATAATGAATTCGTGGAGCACAGTGTTGCCGGTTTCCGGGTCAGCACCGTTAATGTCCAATAACTCCAGGGCTCTGGGGTTTTTCGACAACAAGTCGTCCAATTTGGAGAAATCACGGTTGCTGAAATAGGTCCGCAAGTTGGCCGCCAGCGCCTCGACAAACTTGGCCCGTTCAAATTGCATTAATTGGGCCACGTTGACATCCTTGGCAACTTCCACCGGCTGCTTCTTGTTCGCATTGGCTACGGTATCATTGATTCCTGGCAACCCCAACAAATACTTCACCACATCTAATCTCAGCGCAGCAGCCGCCAAGTGCAACGGCGTATTGCCGTCGCTATCCTGACCATTTATATCGACGTCAGGAAACTTTTTCGGGTTGCTAACAATATACTGAATGGTAGAAAACGGAGCCACTTGCACCGCATAGTGCAAAATCGTCTCCCGTAACTGAACAACGTCAGTGGTGGCAGTGGTAGATTGGGTCAGCGCCAATTGCTGGTATAAGTCATCTAGCTTGCCCGTAGCCCCCAGACGCAACGCATCGAGTAGCTTGAGACGAAGCAAGCTCGCGTTCAAAGGCAGCAGCGACATGAAGCTTTGGTGCGGTGAATGTGATTATGAGTGGTGCGACCGGCGGTACGCAGGGCCGACCGCAAGCGAAAAGGAAAGAGGTAAATAATGATATGGCAAATAGGGGTAATGCAATGTGTCATTCACTTTTACTGGTGATACGTTAGGAAAAGGGGGCGGTTTTCATATAATAAATAGAGTTTGGGTGGGTGAGGAAAACTATTGTCTTGAGCATTGGAATAGTTTAGTGGGATCGTATTTCATACCACAAAATTTCATAGCAAGTGGATGCGCATTTTGTTTGCCATTGACGATCACAGAATGATATTTTGACGGGGGTTAAAGGAATAAATAGGGAAAGAATAAGAGTATATGTTGTGGCGAAAACTGGCGAATGTGCGTTCTATCTAGTTGTATGACATATTCACTGAAACGACATTTGCTGACGGTCATCGAACAATTTGATCCATGGAAGTTTGTTTTTATAATTCCCGTAATTGCTGTTAGCCGAACTAGAAGGAAGCATAGCCCATTTTACGCGCTGCGTTTTGCACGGGATGACAATAATGCGTGGGAACAGACGGTGAGAAAAATGAATGGGGGTGGACGTAAGAGGATAGTCGTGCGAGGATAGATGAAAAAAAAACGACAGTTAGGAAATTGCACATGAGACATCCTAGATTTCTCCATTCTCTACTAATTTTCCATATGCCCACATATCTAATTAAAATACATCCTCTTCCATTCTGTTGGTACTTCATCCTCATTTTTTCACTCCACCCTTTCTCTCCAATTCCACCGTCATGCTGTCCACCCTATACCTACAGAACCTTAACACCAAAACCGACCACGTCACCATGAAGCATACTCTATATTTGCTCTTTCTGACCTACGGCGACGTGCTTGATATTGTTGTCAAACGAGGCTACGCTCATATCACCATGCCGGCCATCGAAGCATCAGTTGCGCTCAGATGTGCGAATGGCGAGTCGGTGTTTGGCCAGCCATTGGCTATTCAAAAGTCTACCAATGAATCAAAAAGGGTTTCAATGATGTCATAAAAAGACTACAAATACATCAAAAGGGTTTTCGATTTTATGTTTTAAAAAGTCTACACAAATATACTTCCTAAACAGACCACAATTCGACATCAAACTCAATGGGTTGGTCTTGTTTGATAGTGAATTGGTGCTCTGGAACGGGTCTGGGCCCGCAAGCCCCAGTTCCCACCCCGTGTTGCTTGTAATCGATACGAAGCACCGGTTGTCCGTGAATCACCTCCCGCGGGTGTTTGGCCTCATCCAAGTTCGTTTCATCCCCCACCTTGAACCCGAACGGCCGTGCACATTCACTAGCAGCCACCTTGACGTCACCAGTGTTCACCACCAACCATTCGGTGTCTTCGTGGTTCCCATTTTCTTGAGGATAATCAAAATCAACGTTGATATCGGTGATTGACCCCAGGTGCACCCCATACGGCTGCGATTCCTTCATGTCGGGGTAACTGTGGCTGGGACCACGACCAAACCAGGTAACATTATCCACCAGAGCCAAGGTGAACTCGTACCCTAACCGGGGCAAATATTTTGGGGTGTAGTTCTCCTTCCAGCCCTTGGGCGTCACCACGGTGTGTATGTGAATATTGTCGGTGAAACGGTAGGTTTGCACAGTTTCAAACCCCCACACAAGCGAAGGAGGCGCAAACCATTGGTGGACGGTAATTTCATCGCCGGTAACTTCCACCTTGCGGATGTTGTGTCTCATGGCGTGCAATTGATACTTTTTCCAGTACGGCATATCCACTGGCTCGTCATTGTTAATCAGAGGACGCCAAGCCGTCAAATCGTTAGTCCCGGGAATAATCACTTCGTGGCCATTGACCTTCCATTTGTGGATAACCCCCTTGGCAGTGTCAAAAGTGATGGAACCGGCACCAGCTTCGATATCCACAAAACGAGGTCCATTTTGGGCAATTTCCGTGGTCTTGGAAGTTGCTAATACAGGAGGAGGACTCAGTTTCCCTACCCGTTGCGCCCATGCGACCTTGTGGCCAGCGGGAACGGAGCCAGTGGCGGTAGTAGTATAGAATGCAACTTCAATAATGGCCTCAGATTTCTTAGGTAAAGGGATAGTCACGGTTTCACCAGGAGCACATTTGGGCACGTCCACCACAACTTCGTCCTTGGTGGCAGCGGTGCCATTAACCGAGGTGATGATGACTTTAGCAGTGTACTCGTCCAAGGTAATGAAATCAAAGGTATTGGTGATTTCAGCCTCGCCATCCTTCATCTTTATGATGATTGGTTCGATCACTTTGGCGTACTCAATCAAACCAGGGGTAGGGCGATGTTCGGAATTGGTAAGGCCGTCCATAATAAACACCCCGTCGTGGGGATATTCCCCAAAATCGCCACCATAACAGTACTCCACGGTGCCATCTTCATGTTCCCGTTTAATCCCGTGGTTGGCCCATTCCCAAATGAAGCCGCCAATAAAGTTGGGCACCAGGTAAAACAAGTCCTGGTACTGGCGAAGCAACCCGGGTGAGTTACCCATGGCATGGCCATATTCACATAACACGTACGGCTTGTCTTTCCCGGCAAACGTTTTCATAGTGTCAAGATTGGGGTACATTCTCAGGTACATGTCGGCTGTTTCAGCATCACTGTCCCGTTCGTAATGAACAGGACGGTGTTGGGGGTCGTATTCCCGTATGAGATTAGCCATGTGAACGTGGTTGGTGCCGTAGATGGATTCATTCCCCAAAGACCAAATGATGACACACGGTTGGTTAATATCCCGAGCCACCAATTGAAGCGCCCTATCTTCGTACGCTATACGCCATTCGGGGTTGCTGGTAGTGAATTCCCGGGCATTTTCGGAAATGGGGCCCGATTCAACATTGTCTTCCGTGTCATATGTCCAACCAGTGTGCACCATAACCGCTTCCCAGAACCCGTGACATTCCAAGTCAGCTTCGTCCATTACCCAGAACCCCATCCGGTTACACAATTCGTAGAACTTGGGGTGGTTGGGGTAGTGGGCGGTTCTCACTGCATTGATGTTGTGTTGCTTCATAAGCTTAAGATCAGCCTCCATAAAGTCAAGAGGGACTGCCCGGCCATGTTCGGGGTGGTGATCATGACGGTTCACCCCACGGAGAAGAATTGGGGTGCCGTTAACCAAAAGTTGGGCATTTTTGATCTCAACGGTACGGAACCCAACCGATTGGTCAAACTGGTGCACACCTGCCACTGCCACCGATAATGTGTAGCAGTAGGGGGTTTCTGCAGTCCATGGGTGAACCGAGTCAATGGTAATACCAGCTTTACATTCACCAACAGTGATGGTAGTATTGGCTACTTCGTTATCAGTGTCATCACGTAAAGTCAACTCAATTGGTGTCTCCTTGGTTGCCAGAACCACCGAAAAGTCAACCTTCAATTGACCCTTACCTTCGTTATAATCCAGGGCAACCTTGAAGTTTTCCACCCACCCCGATTTGGGGAAACTTTCAAACAGCACATCGCGGAATATCCCCGACAACCACCACTGGTCTTGATCTTCAATATACGATGAACTCAGCCATTGATACACCCGAACCCAAATTTCGTTTTCTTCTTTCAACAATGAACTATCAATAGCAAATTCTCCTGCATTTCTCAGGCCTTCGGAATAACCGATCCATTGGCCATTGATACCTACCCAGTATGCAGCATCGACCCCTTCAAATCTTAACCGATGGTGGTATCCGTCAACGTCTTTGGGGAGGGTAAACTTGCGCTTATAAGTCCCGGTGGGGTTTTCCAGAGGAGGGTGAGGGGGATCCACAGAAAACGGGTACACCACATTGGTGTACCAAGGTTTCCCAAACCCTTGCAATTGCCAATGGCCAGGTACGGTGATCTTGTTTTCAAACTTGGCCGATTCAGCTTGTCTAATATCGGGTGCTTCACAGGGGAATTCCACATAGTTAAACTCCCACTCACCGTTAAGAGATACTGTGTTTTCGGGCAAGTAATAAGCCCGGGGGGTGACCCGATTGATTTGCACAGTCTTGGGGTCAGAGAGAACGTCAATCATTTGTTGGGGGGTCATGTCGACATCCATCTTAACCATTTCCCACTCGGTTTCCGACATGGTACGTAATAGGTGTAGATATAAGCCCTTTTATATGATGTGGGGTGATCTGCATATAATCGACGGGACGTATACGGATTGATTTTACGGGTAAATTTTATTATAGATAGCGGGTATTAATGTTACGTTACAATAGAGGCGATGCAACGTGATGCGATAATCAATCTGAAAAGCGGGGGAAAAATAAGGAGGTGGTCTTGGCGTTCGGTTGAGTGAGTTATGTCCAGCCCAATATGGGTCGATTGGAGGTTAAGTCTTGAACGATATCGTTAATTGTGGGGCCAATGTAGTGGGGAATTTGTGTGGGGAATTTTTCGCCGGGGCTTTTGAGGTATAAGGTACATACGTACGTAAAATTCGGTATAATTATTGCGAGAATCGGCTTTTGGCGTCATATCAACTAATAGAGCACGGTTTTTATTGTGACGTTGCTTTGATTGTCAAGATTTTGTTGGGTGAGATTATATTTATCAGATTTTTACATTTTCAAACATATTCAATTATTTACAAATTTCACAATATTAAATTAAATATTCACTCCGAAGTTCGATTCAGTAAATTGCGGAAAACACAATAAAATCAGATTATCAATCACTACAAACAACGAGCATTTTGACCAGACAGTTTCTGATAGTTTTTAGTAATAAAAATGCCTAATAATAATGTCTTGAACATTTAAAACTGTAATGCATGCCTATGCCATCTTACTCAATTTATTGACCGTTCAATTTTTTTTCATCAAAAAGGTCCACCCCGTTGATGATAAAAAATTGCGTCAGAAGCCAAAAGTGCAATAGCAACGACACTGTGAAACGACAGCGTAAGCAAGCTCACCGTCCTGTCACCTCGAAAGATCCAAAAAGTTGTATTGTTTGTCACACGTAGTGACATTTCAGCTGTTACGCTGAAAAGAACAGATACTACACTTGATCTAAGCCAAAAGGCAAAGAGATTTGAAGAGGCAAAAATTGCGAGGGTGGCGATTTATATAGCGACGCCTACTCAGGGCACGTGACGGAAAATTTCTTCTCGGTATTATTTCCTGCACACAGTCAAATGAGCCCTAGGGTTTTGGAGCTAGTCAGAATTCTAGGCTGCGGAGTTTTTTTTTTCTCATTTCTCCTCGACATTACTCACCACTCGCATGCATACCCTCTGCCTGCGTATTGGCTGGTTTCCGCTTGCATAGCCAACTTCGATAAAGTTCCATATGAGTTTTGAGCCCTGGACCTATAATGCAACACATTCTAGGGTTATATTAATCCGGATCCATGGAAACCGTTTGCTAAGGTGAGATAGGGCTGACCCCTTGGGATACCCATTCTTGGTGGGGAGTCCTCGTAATTATGCACGGTCGATTCCTATTGAAAAGTGTTTTCCCAATGCCATACTGATGAAAATCAGTACTGAATATCAGTTCCACCCTTTTGTCATTATACCTTCATTATTCAATGGCTCTACTTTTATCCTACCACCATTAAATCTGTCAATGGTCCATATCTCTCTTGGTAAATGCAACTACAGACACCCCAAAGGAGTAATCAATACTTCCCATTTTTGATTATATATTCTTTCCATAGTGTTGGAAATTAAGACTTTAGTTTTCAATACCAACTAACCAAACATACAATAATCTACCACTTTAACGTCAGTTTTGGTAAAGTAGTGTCTAGTTTAGTGCACGTGACGATAAAATTTGTTCTTCTCGTTCTGCATATAGCACGAAGCCCTAGGGTTTTGGAATTGCGTTACCCTCAAACCGAAGAGTTTTTCGAACACCAGTTTTTTTTTTCAAGGTTACTCACTGCCCGCATGCATGTCCCCTAATCGCTTATTGGCCAGTAGCCACGTGCATGAGCTGCTGGCTTCTATGAGGTACTATTTCCCGTTTTGAACCCTGCACCCCGCCGCGCGCGCAGCTCATCTCATCCGCCTACATGAAGACAAAAGTATTATAAATAATTGCCGTTGCCTCTGTAGTTGCTCATCACACAAACAGTGAAGTTTTAAACATGGCTTACAGAAACCAAAGATACTCGAGCAAGAATCTTAGGGCCCACCGGCCTTCCCACAAGAGAGCTGGTTCCAGAGGTTACCGCAAGTACTACCACCAACAACCCGAAAAGGTTGCTTACGTGGAAGAACCTACCGATGACTCGTCCGAAGACAGTGAAGAATATGAATTCGACCTTGAATACGACCTGGAAGAACCCGTTTTGGTGGAAGATGACCTGGAAGATTTCGATGACCTGAGAGATATCATGTTTTACGACAACGACAGTGAAGAAGATGACAGCGAAGATGATGACAATGAAATGTTGGACTACCTTGAACGTAAGGGAAAGGTGGTGAACTTGAACGATGAACTTATTGCTTACTTTGATGATGAAGAAGAATTGCTGGACAATGAATTGGCGGATATCCTTGACGTTGAAAACTCGGTCCACGCTCAAGTCTTGTCGCAATTCTTGGATGCTGCCACTGATGATGAAGAATCCGAATCCGAATCCGAATCCGACTCTGAATCTGAATTCGAATCCGACTCCGACATTGAAGTCGAAGACGACTGGGCCATCCAATACGCCAACGACCTGGACTCTGAAGATGACTCTTCTGATGAAGACGGTGTTACCATTTACAAGCTGAACATTGTTCCCGAAACTGATGACGAAGAATACGACACCGATGATATTTTCCTTGCCGAAGATTCCGATGACGATGAGGAAATTATTGTTGACCTTTCAGAAGAATTGGCCGACTCCAAGGACTTTGAAGTTGAAGAATACGACGACCACTACGTTGTCCATGTTAGATTGCTGTCTTTGAACCCCGAAGAACTTCTGCTTGACTTCAACAAGGCTCAAAACGAGTTGGTTGTCCGCGGCAAGTTGTCGATTGAAGAAGATGACGAAGACGAAGACGAAGATGAAGAAGAAAACGATGAAGGCGTCGAAGCCGTGGTGACTGTCGAAGAAGATGAAGAATCCGAATCGGAAACTCTTTCTACCTCTGACCTGGACCTGGACCTGGACCTGTCGTCGCTGGACCTGGACTCGGACTCGGACTCCGACCTGGACTCCGACCTGGATCTGTCGCTGGACTCCCTGTCGCTGGATCTGGACTCTGACCTGGACTCTGACTCTGACTCCGACTCTGAAGATGATGCCGAAGATATCACTGAAGAAATCAAGGAAGCGGTTGCCGAAGCCGTTGCTGAAAAGATCGAAGACGAACTTGCTGAACAAATCGAAGAAGAAGTCACTAAGGAAGCCGTCCAAGAAGCCGCTCAAGAATTGGCTGGCGACATTGCCGAAGCCATTGTTGAAGCTGCCACCGAAGAAGCCATCAAGAATGCCGAAGATGAAGAAGAATGCTGTGGTGGTGAAGCATGCTGCGATGTTGAAGAAGATGAATGCTGTGGTGGTGAACAATGCTGCGATGACGAAGAAATCATCGAAGACGCCCAATACCTTGCCAACGACTTTAACTCGGAAGGCTCCATTTCTTTCGAAAAGACTTTCCAATTCGACAAGTTGGTTGACTACAGAAAGATTGTTGCTCAATACGACGACGAATTGCGGATCATCGTCCCTCACTCTGGGGTCGATTTCCTTAAGGAAGTGAACTACTTCCCCATTGCCATTGAAGCCGGCGCTGGCTGCTTCATTGACGACGAAGACATTGACATGGAAGCTTAATTGATTTATTGCATTTTGAGTTAAATTTAATGATGACGAATAATAAATGACGGTTACGGGTATATACAAAATAATATAATGTGATGATAACTACTTAATTTAGAAACCTACAACAATAAGTCTAGATTCCAGGCGCGGCGATAAATATTCCCCCGCGCGCCATTTTTTATTCCTAAGTATGAATGTTAATAACCACGCCGCCAAAGTGGTATCAACGGTTTTTGGTCCACTGAAGCTTCTGGCATCATTCTTAGAGGTGATCAAAGTGCTTGAAATCGATCTGGTTGACCTGGTATCGACTGAAGCTATGTTATGGGCCCACCTAATGCGTGTAGTTTTGGCATTTGTGGTGCCGTGGGTGATGGGGTGGCACGCTATAGGTGTACATTTGACCCGGTTCAAAGAAACATATTTGATGTTGTGGTGGCAAATTTCTCAAGCAGCGGCAATTGAATTCCATCCCTGCCGCCATCAGGTTTTGAATCGGTGGCGGCAACTATATGCTGTAGCAAAGGTTACACCCTTGGTAGCACACATGTGGATTCAAGATAGCCCACTTCCTTTTTACTCTTTGGTGGCACCAGTGGCTCCCAAATCTCTCGCTCTTGTTATTGAATTTCCATCGTTGGAAGTGGCCCAAGTGGCTCCCGAGCCGAAGGGGTATCTTGATGGTGATAAAATCTGGCACGAACCAAGCCAGCAAGAGTTGAATGAATGGAGAGAACAAGTAAAGTCTTACGAAGATTTCCATCTTGAACATTACCAAAAGTGGGTAGTAGTTTTGGCCCTGCAGGTGGGCGAAATGGTGGTTTGGTCGAGTATGTTG
The DNA here is from genome assembly GCA_030563345.1 of Diutina scorzettiae. Taxonomy (NCBI): domain Eukaryota; kingdom Fungi; phylum Ascomycota; class Pichiomycetes; order Serinales; family Debaryomycetaceae; genus Diutina; species Diutina scorzettiae. Next base: position 363,481 of record JAKUCB010000008.1, read on the forward strand.
GAAGCGGTTACTGAAGTGACCATCTTCGAAAGAGTAGGGGTATTGTGGAATGATATCGAGGCAATAAAGCATGCCATACTTGTGTCAGCTGCCTTCCTTGTCGTCTCCACCTCAATTGAAGAATTTGAAAAATTATCTATTCCTACAATTGTACTTGAAGTGGAAGGAGAAATTATCGCCATTGATTTTTCTGCAATTGGCATCCAACCATGCCCGAGGATGGTAACCATTCACTTAATTAGTGACCGTTTCCCAAGAGCTGCACCGTTGGTCATTTATTCTACCCCTGAATTACGTAGCTTTGGGTTCCGGGTTGATGGCGAGTCAGTATTGTATCATACTTCCAAACTTACTTTTAGGGAGTTCACTCGTGCACTACTGGTATATGGCCAGGAAACCACATTTGAGATTTAATTGTATTTAATAATTTCCTCATATAATCCCCTATATCTTCTCTCATTTTAGAGAGTAATTTACTATTTCCTCTTGAGATTGCGCGCACCACTTACCATGTTAAGCCGACTTCCCATACGCCACTCCATTACCAACCTACGACAGATCGTGGTACCACGATGGTACCTGTCTTCTATCACTAATGGTAAACCTACGGGTCCAAAAAAATTGCTCCCCGGTGACTTGACGAAAAAGGTGGGTACAAGCGACAAGGGCTCGCCAACAAGCGATCTTCAAACAAAGTTGGAAACAACACCCCCATTGAACCCTGCCGAAGAAGATGATAAACTAACCACTCTATTTGCCGATAATGAGCCGTACATGGATACTTACATGGTATTTAAAGAGTTACGTTCAGCGGGGTTTACTCGCGACGAGGCGGATAGCATAATCGGGGTAGTCTGTGACCAGGTCAACCACAAGATGCTGCTGGTTCTCGATGACTATTCTCATATTTCCGAGCTTGAAAACGAATGTTATCTTTTTGAAAGTGCCCAGCAAGAAATTCGAGTGGACATTACTCGATCACGAGAGAACCACATAGCAGAACTGATCAATTCCACCAATGTGTTAGAACGAGACTTTCGGACGATTTCTGATGAGCTTAATTCCGACTTTATCCAAATGAAAAATGACAACCAAGTGGCGATAACCGAACAACGTCTGGAAAACACCCTTCTGACAAAGCGAATACACTTGAAGATCCAAGAAACCAACCACAAGATTACCACTGAACTTAACCTGGCAATGCGGTCAGAGATCGAGAGTTTACGGTGGCATTTGTCACGGTGGGGGATTATGGCGATCTTGATCCTGGTGTTCTCAGGCTGCACCCTGTTCTACGTATACAAAACTAGGGTGGCGAAACGGGACACTAGTAACCAATTTATACCGTTAGTTATTTACGAACCCAGCGAGTTAGAAGAGGACGACTACCATACCGATTTGGACAAGCTGATGGTCGAATAGATACATATACATGCGCATCGCAATAAAAATTTCCTTATGAGTGACAAGAAGGAACCGTGTCTTCCACAAGCGTGTGCCATCCAGCGGTGTCTTGAAACCAATGGCTATAACGAGGCCAAATGCACCAAGGTGATTGATGATCTATACTTATGCTGTAAACAATTCTACGAAGCAAATGGCCCTCAACAGACCACATGTTGCCCGAAAGTGAACCTTCTCCAGCTTAAACTCAAACAACGCCAGCTTGAACCGCTTGAAGCAAACTTGATTGCTAGTGGACGTCGCTGACCTACATAGATAATATATTCGTTTCGAACCGCAGCAAGGGCATTGCCCACCCTTGCCGACGTGTAGGCCGAGGAAACGGTTGCTCTAAGGCTAACCCGAGCACGAAAGATCACACAGTGATATAGACTGAACGTGGAGGAAGTCATTCAGACCGTGACTCTAATGGGCGCCTACAAAAAAGACATTATTGTGCGAAGTACTTTTTCGCCCCTTTATATACCAGTGGCTACGGTAGGGTAACTGCGAAGGTTAGGTCATAGTTAGATATATTATTTACTTGGACCGTTTATCGTATTCGTAGTAATCGGGCAAGTATGGCTTGAGCACCGACTTGTCATCCAACCACAACTGCTGGCTCAGCACGTTTTTTATGCTATTATCAATTTTGACGCTCGACTGGAATTGGTTCATGGCGTCATCGATGGTCTTTGGTTCGATGCCAGCATCCTCGAGTTGTTGCCGGAGCAAAGCAATGTGGAGGGCCATTTTCATGCTTCGTTTAGCAACCTCCTTGCGTTCTTGAGTAATTTGAAGTTCTCTCTTTTTGCGTGCTGCCTGGTATTGTGCCTCTTGAAGTTGTAGCGTTTTGAGGTTGATGGTTGTGAGTTCGGTGTTTGATTTTTCGAGAAGCTCTCTTTTGTTGTGGTTATCGACAGCAAGGTAGACAAGACCAAACGTTGTCACGGCGTTAAAAATATGGCCGAAGATGTTATCATGGCTTGATTTAGAGTCAGTTTTCCCAGACTCTGGCACCAGGGATTGCCTGTGGAATGGTTCGAGAGTATAAGTGTTGGGGATGTCGGCAGGATTGGTGAAATACAGTGGCGGCGACTGTTTATTCCCTCTTGTTGTTGTATGGGAGAACCTTCTTGCAAACCGTAACATGGTGGAGGTCGCACTTGATAAGGATGGATAGAAGAGAATGGACGGAAACAGGAATGGTATAAGGAGAGAAGGAGTGACGTAGATGATGTTCAGACGATTGATCGTTATAAACGGTAGCCGTTGTACATCTCGAAATAATTTGCAAGATTAACAATTGAGTGAGTAGCTAGTTGAATAACCAACCAACCCAAAGTGAGTTAATTGGTCACACCATCAAATGTATATCGCCAGAATCCATTATATGGTGTCGCCAAACCATGGATCAAATTTCTTTTTTCGACGTTTAGTAGCCATCTCGAATTCAAACCCCATGACTTGAGTTTGTCATGTTAAATAGATAGACAACATCCCTCCAATAACGTTTTGGGCTTCTTTCGTCTCCCTGACTATTCTCTACAATAATTCTCCGAACCTTATATTACACATTATTTATAAAATGCTTAGTGCTTTCTCGAAGCAGCGATGACCTTGTTCATGTCTTCAACCTTCTTCAAGGCTCTCTTGTGGGTTCCCAATCTCTTCTTGGCCAACTTCTTGGCTCTCTTTTCACCGGCGTTTCTGATCAATTCGATCAATCTTCTTTCGTAAGGAGCCAAGCCAGCAACTTCAGCGACGAGGGATCTGACGAATTCGGTTCTCTTAGATTGAGTACCCTTCTTGTACTTGGGAGCCACTTCCTTGGCGGTGGTCTTGTGACCCTTGTTGAGACCAACAGCAATACCGGTTCTAGCCATGTTTAATGAGTACTGAAGATTTTTCACCTCTCATTTTTTGCCAGTCGCGCGGATGACTAAGCTGAGGATGTTCGTAAGGGGAATAACCCTAAGTCACGTGAATGAACAAAGTGGAGATAAAGCTTGAAGTTGGGGAATAAAGATGTAAAGGAACAGAGGAGATGGGATTAACATAGTGTTTGTTAGTTAGGATTGTTAATTTCCTTAGTGTTTTGTCAATCAAGGGGTGATTCCCCGGAAATCGACAAAATAGGAAATGTAATTACATATTTATTGGAATCATAATTAACTAACCAGGTATTGGAAGGTAATTACATCTTTGATACATCACAGTTAACTAACCAGATTTTGCAAGAAGGTGGACACCACCTTGTTATTTCATTTCTACCACTCGATTTCTACATATGGTATACCAAGTCTAACAATTACCCTCCCCCAAACTCTCCAATTATTCATTCGTTTTCGTTATTACTATGTACAGCAACTATCCACATAGATTACAAGAGATTATCCTATTCTCCTGAAATCGTAGTCACCCATCTCAATCATCTAGACAACAACCTTGCTCACATCAGCACCGACATCTCTCAATTTATTCACAAGCTCACCAACAGAGAAGTCCTTATATTGTCTGTTAAAAACACCCCGGGCCAACCCAGTGTACGATTGTTCCCGTAAAGTAAGGTACAACATGTTGAGCAATTCCTTTTTACCAACAGTCACCAACGAGCCGTCTTGAGCGACGTGCTTCACCGCAGAGTTAATCTTCTTAGCTTCTTCAACTTCTTGCTTCTTCATCACCTCATATCTCAATTTCCATCCCAACGCACCAAGAGTCTTGACCCGAGCAGGTTTGTCCTTGATGAGGTAGTTATCCAAACCACCTTCCCGGTCAATCGTCTTCAAAACCTTGGTAGACACACGAGTGGTGATCCCTTCACCAAGAGTGGACAGCCACAAAGTTTGCTTGTGAACGTTGGGCAAGTGTACCCGCAAGTTCTTGTTGCCAGCTTCAGAACTAGTCTTGGACCGCTTACGCTGTTGGCCCCCGTACAACCCTCTGTTTTGTCTCTTGAAAAAGAGGGCTTCATAGTGGTAGTCGGGATAGGACGCCGGCTTGGTGGGGATCTTCACTTGAGCAGGAATCACATCACCTTCTTGAAACACCAGGGTATCAACCACAGGACGAGACTGTTTAAGGATCTTGTAAAACTTGTCGTTATTGTTCCGGGCCATTACGGCAGCCAGCAGGGACAAGAACCGGACACCCACCATATTTTCAAGATGAGTCCAACGAGCGCGAATGAAGAATATGGTGAGTGGCTAGAGAGTGAGAAGAAATGTGAGAGCGATAAGTGAAGAAGGATATGGGAGAAGGGAAAGCTAAAATTGTGTAATGATTGTGGAAAATATGTTTTATCCAATTTTGAACTTAACTTTTGTTTCGAGATTTTTGTAGCACTGATGTTTTACCGTAGTACCATCCAAATCAGGAAATGAAGCAACAAGGATGTACAATAGATTTAACAACATGGCCACAGAAAAAGTATCGGGAAATAAACCAGTCCCACACAAACCCATTAATTATTTCTTGGCGCTAAAACGGCCATGGATTGCATGAGAATTACATGTGACTCGGAGATTCCCTAGTCCTTGATTACTAACGGTTTCCACGCTCTACGGTTTTATGTCATTGGTTGGGACAAAATCATTTTTAACTATTACAATAACATTCCAGATACGTTTTCCCAAACTAAAACAGCAAGAATGACAGCAATAAAAGTTTTTTTCCTCCAATTTAAAGTTAAACTTGGCTTTACCAATTTTTAAAACAGAGGTCGTATTTTGCAGTGATATGCCTTGCAGGAAGCGGTTACGGATTTTGACGAATAACGGCAAACCACAAGCACGCCCATCACAACCAATGCCTACTGCAACCAAATCATCAGAATGACGGTATTTACTTTTTCAAAGTCAGTTTTGCGCCGATCTTACATTGCTCTCAACACGCCATAATATAATACATTTAGACTGAACCGCGGCTGGTTTCGTTTACTAAGTTACCGGAATAGGCAGGGTAAACCCTCGGGGTTTGCAACGACTATTATGCCTTGTGTCAGAAGATTTCTCCAATTGTCGATTGTCCCATCGCATCGCATCGCCAAGAGGCTGGCTCTCTGCGGACAGTGAGATTTGGTAGCCCACGAATCACAGGAAGGCGATTTACTAAATCTCGATTGACGGCTCAATAACACCATGGTTAAAGTATACTTGGTGGTGGTATCGGTGACATCATAGATATGCTAGTGGTCTACCCGCTAATTAGGGCAGTAACCCGCCCGCTCATCTTATCTGCGGCGGGGACCCACCGTTCGTAACGGCCAAAAGTAAAAATTTCAACCCCCCCGAACAAACGGCACCATCTATACCCATTGCCCAGCCATCCATCTCTGATAATATTGCCCATAGTCCCACCAAAAGTAGCCATGGTTACGAACCCCCCCCCTTATCAATTTAACCGTGCCGCGCACCAAAAAAAAGATCGTAGCTTCGAGGACCCTTGGCCAAACTAAATGGCAGGCTTTCTTTTTGGCAATTTTAAAAAGGAGCTGACGCCAACAATGGACGACCACACAGGGATGACGCAGAATGACATGGGGCAGGCCTCGTCATCGAAGTTTATGCCCAAGGGTCTCGTCAATGTTGCCATGCCCACAACGGCGGTTGCTCAGGACCTGTTTGCCTATGGGCTGACGACAGTGGCAGGGGCCAACCCCCACGGTTATCTCAACCAGTTATCGTCGAACCAGCATCAGCAACATCATCAACAACACCAGCAACAGCACTCGCCTTGGCCGCAAACAACAACTCTGATCAAGCCCTACGGCGCTGACCCAGTGATTATCACCACCGACGAAACCGGCAAAACCATTAACCAGCTGACGGACAAGGCCCAACCCAAAGGAAAACTTAAGGTGACCATCATTTCGGCACGGGATATCGATGCCATTCAACCGTACGTGGTGTGCACCTACGAGTCGTCGGAATTCGTCACCCATGCCACCGGCCTGATTGGCAAGCTGCCGATTATGGCCAAACCAGGGATGCCGATGAAACAGCCAGAACGGCCTCAAATGTACCTGCAACGGCTGACTCAGCACCTTCAAATGATGGGCCAAACCCCGAACTGGAACCATGTTGCCACCTTTGATGTTGTGGGCTCGCGGCTGGAGTTGGACATTTCCCTTTATGACGCTGCCCGGGATGATGCCTTTTTGGGCCATGTCCGGATCCTGCCTCAAACCACCACCAACAAACGGAGTAACGAGGAGTGGTTGGGGCTCAAACCCCGGATTATCGGAGAACGAGTGGTGGGGGCGATCCAGGTGGTGTGGGAGTACTCGCGCATCGACCACAAGCGTACCTATGGTCCCGACGATTTTGAAATGTTGAGACTCTTGGGCAAGGGCACTTTCGGCCAGGTGTTCCAGGTGAGGAAATACGACAGTGGCCGTATATACGCGATGAAGGTGTTGTCGAAGAAGGTGATTGTCAAGAAGAAAGAAATCGCCCACACCATTGGCGAGCGGAACATCCTTGTCCGTACGTCGGCGGCGGCGTCGTCGTTTATTGTGGGTCTTAAGTTTTCCTTCCAAACGCCCACCGATTTGTATCTTGTCACTGATTACATGAGCGGCGGGGAATTGTTCTGGCACCTTCAAAAGGAAGGGCGGTTCACCGAGGAACGGGCCAAGTTTTACATTGCCGAGTTGGTGCTCGCTTTGGAACACTTACATGATAACGACATCGTCTACCGGGACTTGAAGCCAGAAAATATTCTTCTTGACGCCAACGGCCACATTGCTCTTTGTGACTTCGGTCTTTCCAAGGCCCATCTTAACAGCGACGGCACCACTAATACCTTTTGCGGCACCACCGAGTACCTTGCGCCTGAAGTGTTGCTTGATGAGCTGGGGTACACCAAGATGGTGGACTTTTGGCTGTTGGGGGTGCTTATTTTTGAAATGTGTTGCGGATGGTCGCCGTTTTACGCCGACAATACCCAACAAATGTACAAGAATATTGCATTTGGCAAGATCCGGTTTCCCAAAGAGGTTTTGAGTGCCGAGGGCCGGTCGTTTGTCAAGGGGTTGTTGAACCGGAACCCCAAGCACCGGTTGGGGGCCACCAATGACGCGCGGGAGTTGCGGGCCCATCCATTCTTCCAGGATATCGATTGGAACTTGTTGAGAACCAAGCTGATCCCTCCCCCGTTCAAGCCTCATTTGACTTCGGAAACAGACACCCTGAATTTCGACCCTGAGTTTACTCTGGAACTGACGGTGGCTCTCAAGAAGCAGATGGAGATGGCCACCACCCCGTTATCTCCCGGAATCCAAGCAAACTTCAAGGGGTTCACCTATGTCGACGACTCGGCGTTTGAAGACCACTATGGCAAGCTGCATCGGCAATCGCAATTCCGGGGGCCCGGGCTGTTTATTCCGGGGAACCCCAACTTGCCCCCCGACGAGGATGTTATTGACGATGACCAGATTGTCGAGGAGGATGAGGAGATGGATATTGATGACCAAGACGAGTTTGTGAATGGCAGGTTTGATCTTTAATGTTGTATAGATATGACAAATTGTATTTGAGTAGCAGGCGAGGGGAGGCTAAATCTCCGTTCTATTCCTCAACCGAGCGAAGAGAGTTGGATAGATTAATAGACATGTTTAGGAATGGTGGTTGGAATTGGTGTCAATGAGATGTCTATTATTAGTGGCTTATTTTCGTTCTCTTCGAAACCGTTTGGTTTTCGGCTTTGATTCTTCATATCCTGCCATTGGATCTGTCAAGTCATCGGAATTTTGTGCCACTGCATCGGTCATATCTGACACTTTGGCTTCTGGTTTGGAATTGTCGCTTTTGGCATTGTTATTAAATCTAGCCATGGGGTCGGCTAGGTCGTCGGTTTCATCAGAAGGGGCCATAATCCGTCTTAGCTCCTTATCCTTGCCCTTCACTTGCTTCTTTTCCCTTTCCATATGCTTTGCCTTGATCTCGTCATAGTCCACCAAATAATTATCCTCGTTGTCCCCTTTTCTCAACTTGTAATAGGTATGGTCTACCCGAAGGGCCCGCCCTTGGATTTTGACGCCATTGAAATTGTCCACTGCTAATACACACAGTCGAACATCCTGGTAATTTAAAAACGCAAACCCCCGTCGCTGGCCTTGGTTATCTTTGACAATGTGAAGATGAGTGGGAACACCATATTGGGAAAAAATACGGAGAATGTCTAGCTCGGAAATTGGGGGAAGGTTACCAATGTATATGTAGGCGGTATCTCTGTAGTCGAAGTGCCACAGGGCTTCGTCTGAGGTGTTGGCTTCTAGTTCTCTTTGGTTGACTTCGGCAACCTTGTTCATTCGATGAGGAGAGTGAAGAGCGGTTCCATTTGGAAACCAGGTGAGAAGGAAAATTACATGTGGCGGAGTCTAAACAGGTGGAATTGAGTATATATCTAAGTAAAGGGGTCGTTATTTGGTGAATCTTTTATGTTTATTGTGGAGTGTTTTTCTAAGGTTCCTTCTAGAACTGATTCCTGATAGCATATTTAGAAACCTTGCATAAAACAAACCTTGTTTTGAACAAAGTCTTTCTAATCTGTCTTTTTATAATTTGCTACTGTGGTTTTCTTAGATTGCCACTGAGACTTTAATGTGCCTTCTTGACGAATATGACGTAAATTATAGGTTGTTTAACGACGCGGGAAAATATTCGGAACGGATACAAAAATGTAAAATGCCCGGCCATTGAAATGATAATTCATCAACTGTCATGCTATTAATGATGCCTACAAAAATAACCTATACTCTACATTCCATTTTACAGCTAACTACCTTCTTCAACCACCCATTGCCAACCACTCTTCGTTCATTCCCTTGTCTCTTCCTCCCGCGCGTAGTGCATACAAACTCGTAGCGCTATACGACGAGATCACAGCCTTTCACCTTCTGCAAAACCGATTCAACACACATCCACCGATCCTTTCAACAGGAAATGTCAGTAGACGAAGCACAAGACAAGTCTAAGCTGAAACTGCGCAACTCCACAGGCAAGCGCAAATATCATCAGAAATCAAGAAAGGGGTGCCTGACTTGTAAGAGAAGACGAGTGAAATGTGACGAAACGAGACCACGATGTAACAAGTGTGCTGCATTAAAATTGGAGTGTGGCTACCTTGTTGATGAGGATGAACCTGCGCCTAAACGGGTTAAGATCAAGGATGAGGCTTTGTCCCCGCCATCCTCGGAAGCGGGCCCAGCTGTTGAAGCTCCTCTCAACCCCGTTCCCCAACAAGCCACTCCGGCACTTTCACCAAAACTACCAGAAGTGAAATTGCCGATCATGGCAAATACTAATCCCGTTTCTTCGCTATTGTCGTCCCTCGGAACGGAAAATACTTCAAATATTCTTGGAGGCAACATGGGAAGCATTTCCAATCTCCTTGGAGCAGGAAATCTTAATAATCTCAACATTTCCCATTTGGTGAATAATTTGGGAGGTCTCGCCGAGGGATTGGGCGGTCAGCTTAATTTGGCGCTGTTGGCGCTGTTGGCACAACTTCCGGCAGAGGAAAACTTTGGTCTTTCATCCAATCCGTCATCCAGTTTTAACCCTGCAGCGATGATGGCAGCGGCAGCTGCTCTGTCGGCAGAGGTGCTGAACGCTGAGGCTGCTGCCAACGCTGCTGCTGCTGAAGCACCCCAGGTACAACCGTCCCCAACCGGCCTCAACATGCTAGACTTGAAGCTTATGTTTCATTATACCCTGAAGGTGGCAAATACTATCACCGGCGCCGGGATATCGGATACCAACATTTGGAATCACGATATTCCCATGTTGGCGTTTGAGTTCCCGTTCCTAATGCACTCGCTTCTTGCATTTCTGGCCACTCACTTATCACGGACAGAGTCGGGGTTGGTACAAGCTGTGACTAGTCATAGGGGAGACGCATTACGATTATTACGTGAAGAGGTGCTTAATATCAACGCTGCCAACACCGACGCGTTGGTGGCGCTGGCGCTTATTCTTATCATGGACTCGTTGGCCAATGCCCTGTATCCGGAATCGACGCTGCCGAAGTCGCTTCCGGCACTGGCGTGGATTTTTCACGTCAAAGGAGCCGCCACCATTTTGACGGCAGTGTGGCCATTGACAGAACAGCTGCGGTTTTACAAGTTTATTTCTGTAGACTTGGGGGATTTGGGGGACATTATGAATAACAAGGTGAATCTCGGTGGCAAACACCAACAGTTTTCCGATCTTGAATGTCATGACGCCGAAATTGCCGATTTGTTCCCCGTGCCGATTGATTCGCCGTATCTAGTGACATTGGCCTACTTGAGCAAGCTCCACAAGGAACGGTATAAACTGGACTTTATTCTCCGAATCTTTGCCTTCCCAGCATTGTTGGATAAACTGTTCTTATCATTGTTAATGACAGGAGACATTAAAAGTATGCGGATCATGCGGCTGTACTATAAATTATTGCGGAGTTTCACCACCGAAATGAAAGATAAAGTGTGGTTTTTGGAAGGGGTGTCACAGGTACTCCCTGTGGACGTTGAAGAGTACGCCGGTGGCGCGGGGGGGATGCACATGATGCTTGATTTCTTGGGGGGCGGCCCCCTGATTGTGGAGAATGAGATTGATGCTGAAATGGGCCAATTGGACCCGGCAACATTAAGTAAATTGATTGACACAAATAATTTACCCCTGGATATTACCACTGGGATTATGGGCGAGCTGGAATTGTTGGATGATTTGGATTAATGCACGATAGGGATCGTGACTGGATAGTTTGGAAGATAAACAGGTTTACGGCGTGATGTAGGTTTTTTTGTGGCTACAGGTTGTTTCTACCACATTGTATATTTTTTAGGTTTAAGAGACAATTGAGTAGAGCGGCTCGCTCTTGGCGGCTAGTATGCAGAGATGAATGCAACATGCTAATGACTAATAGTTGAGGGGTAACCGGGGGCGAGACGATGAGGTAGTGGCCGCCAGTCGGGGGCGGGTCGGCACCGATGCCGGTCTTGACGGCGGTTGCCGCGGCGAGTGTGCTTGGGCCATAGACGACGATGATGATGAGGCGACTTTCTTGTGCTTGGTCAACGCCATGATTTCCAGTTTCTTTTTGACATCCAGGTCATAATCCCACAACTTTTTCTTCCACCCGCTTAGTTGGGTGTGTAATTCAAACAATTTAAGAAGCTGGCGCTTCAGCTCCGCCTTGGACATCAGCGACGGGTTTTTGAGCTTGGTGTAGAGGGTAGCGTATTCCTTGTACCGGTCACGGAATTTGACCGCGAGTTGTTGGTAGTAATCGATCCGCCGTATGCTGTCGTTCGTGCTGGGACTTGCAGTCACTGCCCGGCGCAATAACGGCGTGTCGTCCTCCTCCAGCAGCGGCAGCGTGTCCAGCTCCATCTTGAGCTTCTTGGCGTGTTTGTCGTCATCCGACAGTGACAGCAGCGACAGCGAGAACTTACGCTTGGCACCCGTACGGGCAGCAACCGGCACTATCGACTTTGGTTTGGCCGGTGATCCTAGGCGGGTGGCCATTTTGGGAGGCTCAGACGACTTTTTCCCTTTTTGAACAAGAATGCCTCCTCCGAGATGTGACCGGCGCTCGTCGTCCAGGATAACTGGCTGGGACGGCGATGGAGCCGCCAGAGCGTTGGGATCACAAATCTTCCGTCTCAACGGGTGTGTTTCGGAAAACCCAAGCCGGGTGAGCGCACGGTGAATGTTATGTATGATAAGCTTGTGCTCAATCTGGGAGTATCGGGACCACTCCCATGGTTGCAACTCCTTGTATGACTTGTCTTTTAACAACCAGTGAGGCAGCGTCAACTCGGGAAGAGACAGCTCATCCTCGGTGGATTCTATGTCGTCGACATCATCGATATCGACGTCGACGTTGGCAGGAGGCACCTGTGCCTCGTGTTTATGCCGGCGCCGCGCAGATTCAAGAGTAGGGAATCGGTCGTCCTGGTAAAACTGGTTGCTTCTGTCGTAGAGCTGGGCGTAATCTTGTTTTAATTGGGACAAGGTTTCCGGGGTCACCACCAGTCCTAAAGCAGTTGAAAGCGCGTCATCACTGGCAGGACCAAGTGCCAAGTACTGTACAAACTTGAGGGCCACCGCGTGGGGAGAATCCGCCAGCAGCACCAAAAACGGCTGGGCGCGAACAGGGCAAGGTTTTTGCGGCAGAACCAGCAGTTGTCTTGAAAGAGGTTTGTCCAGCTTGCCTTCAAGTTTGCGGCGTTCGATATCCTTGAGATATTCTTTGATTTTCTTAGGATCGGTAATTACCGATAACTTTGTCGACACCCGGCCGTCATAACGAGCATGGTTGTTGCCTTGATTCAGAAACACCTCTACATTCAACGTTTCCGGGATCTTGATGCACGGATATTCGTTGTCGGTTACTTTAATCAGCTAAATGGTTAGTATGTTAGGGTTGACTGCAGGAGTGCGTCACCGATGCATTGACGGTCATAACCACATGACAATGATGATGGGTATATCTTGGCTGATGAAGCGTGGTTGTGGTTCGGTAGCCTACGGATCAACTTCCGCACTATATTGCTTAGGTTTCCCAGATAGGAAATAATGTCCAAAACGATATTGAAATATGCGAAACGGGCGATCCGAGCAAACCTTGGAAAGTATAGCCAGCCAGCCATGGAACCACCAACACAGAATGTGCAACGGTGGTGCCAATAGCAACGGATCACTCGTCACCGGTAGCGACCACATGGGTCAACTTCCTCGGCACTCTTTGCCACATGCACTACCATCACCATCCCCACCATCATCGCCATCGGCTTGTAGGTTAGCCATGTCATCGTCATTTTGTCATCGATCCCTCCACACGGCCCCCCGCGATGGGATTTGCTCCTGTCATAATAATAGGATGAATACTTACCATATATCCCCCCTTGACCACTAACTTGGGGCGTTGCCCCTGGGCCAAACACCGCTTAAACTCATCGATCAACTCATTGCCAAGTCGAAGAGTCACAGCGGATGCGCTTCCGGGCACAGGTGACTCCATCTGAGTCACAATCACCATCTGGTCCGGTTCTCAAGTGGTTGTTAACAATTAGATTTTTATAGAAAATTATTATCGTGCGTAGTTTCATCGATCTCCATTACAACGGCGTCACGAGGGCGGGGAATCGTCAGGAGAGTTTGGGAAAATGAACATCAGAGGAAGAAATAGAGTTTGTAGTTTGATGAATAGCATTGGTTGGCGGGGCGGGGGCGGGAGCTTGGGTGTTGTTGGTTATCAATCGAACATTGGCTCAATGGCGGTGGGGCGGATATGCACGATCCCGATTGGGACAGCCACGCCATTTCCATAGGAAACCTGTGGCTAAGGGGGGTAAGGGTGTGAAAAATGTCGCTTGGGGCTATTTCTACGATAGAGAAAACAACGATAAACACCGCTGACTTTTCCGAGGATGCCTCCTGTAGCTACTAGGCACTGCTGCCTGAGATGGTGACGCGACTAAGGGGCACATCGGCAACATTCTCGGAAACCAAGTTACGCAAAGGCTGGATTACGAATCTGGGCCAGAGGTTGCTATAAAATGTTGGTTTTCCCCGAGGTCGGTGCAGGTAATCCTAACACCGCCTGGGGGCCACGGTTGGTATGGGTAAACTGGAGATGATGTTTTTAGGAACCTTGGTTACGAAGCTGGGTTGACTATTACCGTCTAGTTTATCTGACGCAATCGTGCTGGAAGGAGTTGACACTTTGGGGGGGTTTATATTTCATGAATAACTATCGGTACTTTTGTCGTTGTTTTTATTTGTGTTGAATTTAGCGTCATCTCTTTTTGTTGATGTGACTTTCTCTTCTCTGTTTCTCGTCTCCCATTCGCATCGTTCTTCCTTGCCACCTTCGCGCTTCATCACAAAAACTTCAACAGTATGTTACGTTATCTCCAGTCAGGCCTTTCGGTGGTAGCCGGCACCGCCGAACCCGAGTACGGGCGGGAAGCCATTTACACCGTCAACGATCAGATTGTTGCCAGCGGTGGGCCGGTATACCGGGAGACCACCCCCGCCGACTTTGAATGGCAAAAGCCCCTGTACACCAATGTGGAAACGCAAACGTTCTACTTTGTTGACTTGAAGCAAAGAATCCAAGGGTTTGCCCAGGTCATCCACTCCAACGTCATGGGGGTCCATGTCACCGCGGCGTTTACCTTCAAGATGTTCCCCATTGACAAGCCCGAGGAACAAATTTGGACCCAGACCAAGTTGGAAAACTTTCGTACCGACGGCACCAACTTTTACGCTGACAATTTGTCGATTGAGTTGAGTGGCAACGAATCTTACACCATCAAGTCCACCGTCAACGAAGACCTGATTGTTGAGTTAGAAGTGACCCGGCTTGCTCCCGGGGTGATATTTGGTGCTGATGGCAACTCTTTGTACGGTGATGACCGCGCCCAGCCGTGGGGGTCGATGCGCCACTTGTTCTGGCCTCGTTGTAATGTGGTGGGTACCATCAAGCTGGCTGCCAAGAAGCAATCGTGGGATATTAACGGGTACACGATGTTTGTCATGGCCATCCAAGGGATGAAGCCCCACCATGCCGCCAAGCTGTGGAACTTTTTGACCTTCCAATCCGAACACTACTCCGCTGTGCAAATGGAATTCACCACTCCTCAATCATATGCCACCACCAGGGTGAATATTGGTGTCATCTGTGATGACAAGGAGGTGTTGTTGGCCACCATCAACAACAACGTCATTCACAAGGAAGCCAAGGTCGATGAAGTCGGGTGGCCGGTTCCGGGGGCCATTCAATTTGACTACATTAAGGACAAGAAGACCCCTGATGCCGAAGACACCGACGTGGTGGTTGCCACCTGTGGTGGTCCGTTGAAGGCTTTGGTTGAACGGGTGGATGTCATGGCCGAAATCCCCCAATTCGTTAAAAATATCGTGCTGGGGGTGGCCGGCGCCAAGCCTTATATTTACCAATTCTGCAATGACTTTGAATTGGAAGTGGATGGTAAAAAGGAAGCGGGGGTTTCTTTTAACGAAGTTACGTTTATTTCGGAATAGCGGTGGCTTACACATTAATACGACCTCATAGGTAAATGAATATACAAACTATACATCTTTTACATATTCTATAGTATGCTTGATTTGGGGTTCGAACTAATGTGGTGTATTAGAGTTTTCTTAGTGTCATGAGATTTACAATTTATTAATGTTTTGAGAAAATTTGAGAACTGTTCGATGTTGGATGAAGTTACAAACAACTTGAACGAGTTGGATCAGAAGAGTAAAAAAAACTGGTTCCTACTCTAACCGATGGTGATCACTCTAATCAATAGTTATTATCCTGATTAATGGAGTTAAATTTAACCATCGCTTAAGCTCCAGATCCTGCGAATATGGCCCTATTCTAATTGGGGTGTAGAGGATTAGGGTGAAAAAGATAGACAATAGTAAAGTGGGTGTCTATAATCAATGGATTGAATGTACATTTCACCATGAAACGAAAACCACAAGAAATGGCTCCCAAATTGTCAAAAAGAATGCCATTTAAAGGAGTCAAAAACTCACAAAACGACAATAGGAGAATACAACAAAGAAGGGAGCCATAATAAATATTTTTAAGTTTATTCAACCCTTTCAACATTCATTCCTCGATTTCTCCACATCACATCTCGTACATTAGCCGCGCAATCACAAAAATTTTCTTTAGTGCTAGTAAAACAGTAAAACGTAATCACAACTATAATCACCCCCCCATTAATACCACCCGTCACGCCTTTACTAATTATCAATGCCATGATATATTTTCCCCAGTTTCCCCCGGTCGAACTACTTCTCGCTCATCTGAAAAATGCGAAAAACATGTCTACTTGGGACGACCTTCGTCCCCATTTCAAACGCCTCTGCCTCCTGCTGCTTCTCCTGGAGCGGACGGAGGCGCTCACGGCGGTAAGGACCAAGCTCCCCCACGACGATGTGCCGGTTGTCCTTCCCATTTTGCTTTCGTCGTATAACTACTACTTGGACCCCAAATCAAGAAACGAGTTGGTGGCGGCGTTGGATGCCATCGTTGCTATTGATGGCAAATACGTCAATGCCATTGTCAAGTATATTGCCCATGTGCCCAAGCAACAATTGGCCATTACTTCCTACCTCACTCTTTTGCATTGGATCAACCACTACTTGCCGGTGGTGGACGACCTGGCGGTGGTGGCGGTGGCGGTGCTGGCGCAGTCAGAGATTGTTGACCACGCTCTTGATCAGTGTACCACCAGCACTCACAAGCATTTGCAGAGAATCACCACCTCGGTCAAACATTCGTCGCAGATGGCCATGGTCAAGTTGGCGCTGAGGAACCCCGAACTTTTGGCGGTACAAGTTAAGGGTGACGCGGGGGCCATTGCTTGCCACTATGGGTTATTGGCGGCGGTAGAACCGGGTATTGTTTCCCCGGAATTGGTGCTGAAGGCATTGGCGTGGTACGGCTCCGACGTACTCCTCGCTAAGCTGGCCCCCGCCACCCTGCTGCTCCAATTATTTGGCGAGTTTGTTGCTGCTCACGTTGACGCCAACATGTTCCTCGAAGTGTTGCCGCTGGCGGAAAAGGCGGTGTTGCGGCTGTCGGAATTGACTTGGGGCACCACCCTTCCCATCTTGTTTGCTGCATGCAATTTTGACTTGTCGGTGGTTGTAAAGTCGAAGTTGTTGCTGCTGATGCTTACTGCCATCAAGCTGCCTAAGGCCCATGTGGCAACAGGTGCAGTTGCAGCTGCCACCACTGTGGTGGCGCATACCATTGCAGAACAACCCAAGCTTATTGACGAAATCATCAAGGCACTCAAGGGCACTCTGAATGTTGACGCCAAGCGGATGGTGGGGGAATTGCTTACAAGGATCAATACCACCGACGGCGCGTCTGTTGTCGATGCCCTCATTCCTCTTGCCGCCAAGGACGTCAACGAAGTATCGTTGGCTCCCTTGGCTGATCTGATCTGTAGACTTGCTCCTGCCGACGCTAAATATACCCAAGTCATTGTCGGCGGGTTGCAGGATAAGAAGCCTCCTGTGAAGCGGGTGTGGTATAACGCGGTACCCAAGGCGTCTCCAGAATTGGTGGCCACGCTTAGCCAGCCCCTTGCCCAAGCGGTGGCTGAGATTTCCGCGGCACCGTTGCCTGCCATCACTAACAAGCTGATCGGTGCCGGTTACATTGGTATGAATTACGCCGATAAAATTGATGACGTCACCGTCAGGGCACTCGTCACCGATGACAAGGTATACACCAAGCTTGAAAGTGACGATTTGCACCAGTATTTGCCAGTGTTGGTGAGATCGGCACCTGTGGCTGACCACCAAACTTATGCTGAAGCGTGGGTGTACGTTCTCACTGGTACCGATTACGCAATCAAGTTAGCGGCGTTGAAGCAATTGGGTGCCATTGCTAGTGCCAACGAATGGCTCGGCGAAGAGATTCTTAACGTCATAACCACCAATCTTATTGCTGGGGTGGAAATTGAATCGAAACTGATTCCTCCTATTTTGGCTTGTCTAACCCAATTGGAAGACGAAACTCTCCTGCAGCGCCATGCTCTCAAGCTGGTGGTGATCACATGCCATGACAATGTTCCTGTGAACAACGGGTGGATTGGGTTGTTGCAAAGAAGCCACGGTGCCACCGACGTTGCTAAGTTGACTCTTGAAAATTTTGAGTCCTTGACTACCGAGTACACCACGCAGTTGTTTACAGCCACTGGCGAATGGCACAAGGCGTTGGTCAAGGCGTTGGGCCTTCTCTCGTTCATTTTGCCCGAACCGGTGGTGCCCACTCTTTTGGGAAAGTTGTCTGAGAATTACTCGCCAGCTGTTGCGCAGATCGCCCACTTTGAACCCCAAACGTTGGCAATCTGGAAGCACAATGCCGAACAGCCGTATGTGGACGTGTTACTGGCCAAGAACACCGACAAGGGCGGCAAGGACTACGAAACCCGCAAATGGGAGGAAGAGATGAAGAAGGACTTGAAAAAGAAGGTGGTGCTCACCAAGGACCAGCAAAAGTTGGTCAAGGACCAGCTTGAAAAGGAAGCCGAAGTGCGTGCCGACGTCGACCAAGCTCGGAAGACGGTGGCGCTGGTGTTGGCGGTGTTTTCCGAATTGGCGGCTACCGCCAAGTTGGGCGTCGACAACGGCACTGGTTTCTGGTTTGCTGACGCGGTGGCGAAGATTACCCGGGTGGTGGGCAAACAGGAAACAGTGGTGTTCACGGTGGTGGGCGACGTGGCCGTCGAGTGCTGGCTCAAGTTGCTGGAAATGCTCACCCCCAAGTTGGCGTCTCTGAGAACGATGATTGGCGTTGCTTCCCTCCGTGCAATTGGCGGCGACTCTCGGGTTGAATCGAGATTCACCGCCGAGCCATTGGTACAGGTGATTGGCCGGTTGTTATACCGGATCAAGATGGTGCTGGACTCCAGCCCTCTTGATTCCGTCACCTGGACTTACATCTTGCCTCTTTTGGTGTATGTGCTTGATCAGGGCCACCGCCAGGCGTTGCTGTCTGCGGCCAACCCCGTGGTTAATCGGGAATTTGAGGACGAAGACCCTGTTGATGAACAATTGTTGCTTGCGCTTGATCTTGTCTCCAACCACGCTGAAATGTTTGCTGGTTCTGCTCACCGTGGCGTCAGCTCTCGTGCCGCCATTCTTAAGGTGGTGGTGCTGCTCTTGAAGGTGCCCCAACGGGCCAAGGTGGCCAAGGAAACGCTTACCCTGATTGGCCACTACATCGGCATTGCTCCCAGCAACGAGGACTTGGCGGTATTGCTTCAAAACACCATTGTTCCTGAAGGCTATGTTAAACTGTCGGTGTTGGAAGTGATCGACTCCGAATTCGACTTGCACGCCGAAGGGATGGTGTGGTCGCCAGAAATCTGGATTGCCGTACACGATGAAGACGAGGTGGTTCTGGAATTGGCTGCCACCATTTGGCAGGAGTCGCAATTCACCCTTCCTGTGGAAGGGGGATTGGCAGCATTGGTGGCGTTCTTTGGGAACGAAAACACCGGCATCCGCCGCAGTGTAGCCCGGGCATTTGTCCAGGCCGCGGTGGGGTTGAATCAAGTCGACACTGCTGTTGATGTGGTGCTTGACCACTATAGAGCCCGCAAGGACCCGCCCCCTCCCGAAACCGATGAGTTTGGGCTTGTGATCAACTCTCGGAGTGTCACCAAGGACCCGTGGGAGGACCGGAGTGCGGTGGCGCTTGTGCTTGACTTTGTGCTGGCCCATATCCAGGATGGGTCCATCATCACCAAGATTATCAAGTTCATGGTGACTGACGCAGCCCTTGGCGACCGAAATGATGATGTTCGTCAAGAAATGCAAGTGGCGGCGGTGCACTTGATTTCCCAGCCGGCGACGGCGTCAAAGGTGGGGGAAATCACCCCCATTATCGACGAATGTCTTGCCCTTCAAGACTCCGGCAACTATGACCGTCTCAAGGAACTGGCGATTGTGTGCTTGGGGGCGGCCGGGCAGCACTTGCTGGGCCTGCACCTTGACTCGGTGATTGACCAGATGTTGCTGGCACTCTCCATTCCTTCGGAAGATTGTCAAGTGGCGATTGGCCGGGGGTTGGTTCCGTTGGTGGTGAAGATGGACGACGCCAAATTCGGCGGCTACATGAACCAGCTTGTAGACCAGCTCTTGGACGATACCAAGTCGATTGCCATCCGTCGGGGTAGCGCCTACGGGATTGCTGGGCTAGTCAAGGGTTCGGGGATCAAGTCACTTGGCGACTACGATGTGGTGAGACTGTTGATTGAAGCCAGTGACGACAAGAAGAACCCCAACCGGCGGGAGCTGGCCGGGTTTGCGTTTGAGTGTCTCCTGAACGCGCTTGGGAAGTTCTTTGAGCCATATGTCATTGTGGACGTGCTTCCCGTTCTCTTTTCCTTGCTTGGAGACCAGGTACCCGAAGTGCGTGCCGCTGCCAACGATGCTGCCAAGGAAATCATGAAAAACACCACTTCCTACGGGGTTAAGAAGCTTATTCCAGTGGCCATTCGGAATCTTGACGAGTTGGCGTGGCGGACCAAGAAGGGGGCGGTGGAATTGTTGGGGAACATGGCGTACCTTGACCCGGCTCAATTGTCGGCGCTGTTGTCCACCATTATTCCCGAAATTGTCGGGGTGGTGAATGACTCCCACAAGGAGGTGCGGAAGGCGGCCGACTCCTCGTTGGCGAAGTTTGGCGAGGTGATCCGGAACCCGGAAATCCAACAGATTGTGCCGCAATTGATCTCTGCTATTGGTGACCCCACCAAGCACACTGAGCTGGCGTTGGACCTGATCATGGCCACCCAGTTTATCCATTACATTGACGGTCCATCATTAGCGCTCATTATTCACGTAGTCCACCGGGGGATGCGGGACCGGCTGGCAGCGGTGAAGAAGAAGGCGTGTCAGATTGTGGGTAACATGGCTATTCTTGTGGCCGCTACCGATTTGGAACCCTACTTGTCGCTGGTGGTTCAGGAACTCGAGGTGGCGATGGTAGACCCTGTGCCTGCCACCAGATCCACCGCGGCCCGGGCTCTCGGGTCGTTGGTGGAAAAGTTGGGCGAAGTCAAATTCCCCACGTTGATTGCGCTGTTGTTCGCTGCGTTGAACGACCCCAACCGTGCTGGCGACCGTTTGGGGCTGGCCCAAGCGTTGGCCGAAGTGGTGTGTGGGTTGGGTACCAGCAAGTTGGAAGAGTTGTTGCCGACGATGCTTTCTGGCGCGTCGCTGGCCAAGCTGGCGGTGCGGGCAGGGTTCATGCCATTGTTGTTGTACTTGCCCGTCTGCTTTGGCCTGCTGTTTGCCCCCTACCTCAACCAGATCATTCCCCCGATTTTGATGGGGTTGGCCGACACCGATTCCGAAATCAGCGACACTGCGTTGCGGGCGGGGCGTCTTATTGTCCACAACTACGCCAAAAAGGCGGTGGACCTTTTGCTTCCCGAATTGGAACGGGGACTTGGCGACGCCAACCACCGTATCAGATTGTCGCTGTTGCAACTTACCGGGGACTTGTTGTTCCAAATCGCAGGCATCAGTGGCAAGATTGCCGTCGAAGGCGAAGAAGAGGAAGAGGAAGAAGACGCCACCAATTCCGCCCAAGTCACCCAGCTTCTCATCGACTCGTTGGGATTGGAACGCCGCAATCATGTGTTTGCCAAGTTGTTCATCTGTCGTTCCGATACCGCGGGCGTGGTCCGGGCGGCGGCCATCGATATTTGGAATGCTCTTATTGGCAATACTCCCAAGACCGTCAAGCAGGTGTTGCCTGTGCTTGTGGCAGACATTGTTTCTTTGTTGGCTCTGGAAGACGATGTTCACCGCAAGATCGCCGCTACCTGTCTTGGGGACACCGTACGGAGAGTGGGGTCCAACGCGCTTGCGGAGATCTTGCCTACTCTCCAAAGGCTCTTGGCCGACCCCACCGCGGATGCCGACGCCAAGCAAGGGGTTTGTTTTGCCACCGCCGAATTGGTACACTCGGCGTCCGACGATGCCTTGCGTCAATACCAACTGGTGTTTGTTGCCGTCGTCAGAGACGCGGTTATGGACCTGCTGGCTCTGGTGAGAGCGGCGGCCGCCGATGCGTTTGCCGCGCTCGAAGACGCCGCCGGCAACCTGGTGGTCGACGACATTGTTCCTCCTTTGTTGAAGGAAATGGCCGGCCCCGAACCCGCCACTGCGGTGGCGGCTTTGCAACAATTGATGTCTGCGCAAGCGGAGGTGATTTTCCCTATCTTGTTACCTACGTTGTTGGCCCCTCCTCTCGACAATGTCAAGGCGGAAGCATTGGCGCAATTGTCGACGGCTGCCGGTCTGGCATTGACCCGCAGGTTGCTGCCGATTGTGTCGGCATTGGTGGCAGCGATCATCAGCGATCCTTCCAACGATCTGGTGACGCTGGCATTGGATGCAGTCTTGGCTGCGGCCGAAGACGATGCCACCCACCCGTTGATGCAACAATTACTTCAATTGACCAAGCACGAAGACGTGGCTGTGCGGGCAACCATCTACCCCAGATTGGCTACGTTTTTTGCTGCTACCTCTATCAACTATTCTGCCTACCTTTCGGAATTGGTATCGCAATTCGTGTTGCTGCTTGGTGACCGTGACGACGCGGTGGTGGCAGGCACGGTGGCGGCATTGAGTGCTCTCGTCAAGGCGCAACCCAAGGAGAACTTGGATCGTTTGGTGAAGCCTGCTGCCGAAGCGCTCGAAATGTCGGGGGTACGCGACACCGACCTTGCTGGCTTTTGCTTGCCCAAGGGCCCTCAACCGGTGGTACAGATCTTCTCCCACGGTCTTATGTACGGGAACAGCGACCTCAAGGAGATCTCGGCCAAGGCGATTGGCGATGTGGTGTCGAAGACTCCTGCTGCCACCCTCAAGCCGGTGGCTACTGCCATCACCGGGCCGTTGATCCGGGTGATTGGGGAAAAGGTTGGTGCTCCAGTCAAACTGGCCATTCTTGGTGCTCTCAACCAATTGTTGATCAAGATTCCTCAATTCTTGAGGCCATTTGTGCCCCAATTACAGCGGACGTTTGTGCGTTCGTTGTCAGACGTCACTTCCAACGAATTGCGGACTCGTGCCGTCAAGTGTTTAGCCACGCTTGTTGGCTTCCAGCCCCGGGTGGATGCGCTTGTTCAGGAATTGGTGACGGGGGCCGCCTCTCCCGACTCTGGCGTCAAGACGGCCATGTTGCTGGCATTGTTGGCTGTGGTGACCAAGGCTGGTGCGAACATGTCTGCTGGGGCCAAGACCCTGGTGTTGCAATTGGTGGAACAAGAAATCGGTGGTGGCGACGATGCAGTCACCGCTGCTTATGCTCAGTTGATGGGGGCGGTCGCCGAAGTGGTTTCTGCCGACGATGCCCTGGAAATTTTACACTCCAAGGTGTTGGATACCGCCAACAACGGTTTGGACAAGTTTGGCGTTCTTACCATCAACTCGTTTTTGCGGTACGCCCCTGCTCACATCTTCAGCAATCCTCAATTGTTGGATGCAATCAGTGACTACTGTTGTGCCGCCGTCAATGCCACCGATGCTATCATTTCTGAAAATGGTGCTGTGGCCATAGGCAAGTTGTTGCTTGGTGGGAACTTGGACAGTGAACAAGAAGCCAAGGTGATCGAAGCTCTTTCGGTTGCCGCGGTTGCTCCCCCACTGACGTCGGCTTCAGCACGGCGGTTGCTGTTGGTGGTGATCCGGACTGTGGCCCGGAAAAAGCACGAGATGATTTCTCGCTACTTGGATGTGGTGGTGCCGCTGGTGTTTTTGAGTGTTAGAGAACGGGTTATTCCTATCAAGTTGGCTGGGGAAAAGGCGTTCTTGGCGGTGTTTAACATGGTGGAAGACGAATCTGCTACATTGTTTAACCAATGGTTCGAAGGAAAGGACAAGATTGTTTCGGTGACTGGTGAAGATATAATTCCTAGACTGATCGGTGATTATTCAAAGCGGGTGGCCACCAGATTGGCGGCTGCTGAGAGGGAAAAGATTGCTGCTGGCGGGGATGCCGAAGAAATGTTCTCTGATCAATTTGAAGATGAAAAGGAAGTGTGGCAAGTGGGGGTTTAACGGGGAGGTATATAAAACAAGTTTGAAATAAAAAGAGATTCATATCAAGAAAACAATGCCTGTTTCAGTTGTTACATCTTGAGCTCGGTACTACGATTGTATCCACCACTGTCTGCATTGACATAATAGCCAAGATGACGTCGTGGTCACAGACGCGTCGAACAATGTTCTCGAATCACCATGCATGCACAGTTATTTTTGTACTGATGCTGGTTCCTATTAACGACGATGTTCTAATTAAAATTGAGCCATTAATAAACTAATGTTTATATTTCTAAAAAGGGTAAGAAGGCCCAACACAGAAGCTTTCAAATGCTGTCAATGATAGAGTATCTTCTTTCAGAGTATGATCCAGATTCGTATCTGATGGTAATAATGGTACTTGAACAGTAGCTTCATCACTAGGCTCGTCACGCGCCTATAGTTATCATCACCGCATTTAATCGAAATATTCCCGATGCTTTACCAGTTATACGGTATTCTTCGTCTTCATCTCTCGAACGTTACTGTCACATAATTTAGTTAACGTAATTAGCCTATCAAACAAATTTGGTCTAGTGCCGTTGGTTTTATGCCACTTTATTATATAAAGAAATTCTCCTCCTTCACCGATACACAAAACCTTGTGGGTGGCAAAACAGCATCCCCAAAGACGAAAACTAGTTGTTATCTCAATTACGAGCCGTTACCAATTAACACTTGTAACGGTTGCCACTTGCTCCTATAACGAGAAACAAATAATTTCACTGAACGGCACACGGATAGTGAAATCGAAAATTGAACACATGACCATTTAAGCCAGCCCGTGAAGTATTATTATTATTATTATTACTGTAATTATGAATCCTGATAGTGGATTCGCTTGGATTTACCTGCCGCCACCACGGCCTCGCGATGAGCGGTTTCAATGCAATGATTTCCCAGATTCGCGCTAAGGTAATGAAACGTCAACTTGCCTTGGCCATTGGCAGAATACATTTCATTAATCTCGTCACATAAAAGTTTGCTGGTTGCTACCAACTTTTTGTGACCACTCCTTAGCATTTGCATCTTGCACCATAATGGGTTATCGATATTATTAAAGTACTTGACCACTCGCTGACTAGCACAGTAGATATAACACTTGTACCCGGTTCGCTTTATGTATTCAAGTGCCTTGATCACGGCAATGATATGAGCCCGCTTGGGGGAGATTGGGTCGTGGCCAGAATGTTCGATGCAATAATTTTTCATTCGGAAATAGTTTTCCTTAATGTCGGTAATGAATAACCCGGCGCCAGCCATGGGGGCTATCTGTGGACTCAGACTCGGGATCACCACTCCAGAGACAAAAACTCGTCGAGGAATTTGTTCAGCGTTTTCCACGTATTCCATGGCTTCGGAAAAGGTGTCGAAGGGAATGCTTTCCCCGGCTACAGGGTCCAATTCGGTAAACACCCCCGGTAGCTCCGCTATCCTCAGCACCACCGCATAGTACACCATTAAAGTTTTTAGCTGAGGATCTGCACGTTAATATAAGATCCATGCAGAGGGTTGGCTTACGTAATGTTTCTGTTTCATTCGCATGCGGTACTCCTTACAGCCAACGGCTCCAATTGCCGACAACGCATCCAACAGAGGTGTGAAAGCAACACAGGAGTAATTTAGCGACTCAGATTGTAACGGTCTCACGTTGGAGTCGCTCCTGTTTTGTAGTTCTGGGGTTGTCACCTGAGGCCAACCGAGCAACAATAGGAGGAAGACAATAGAATCACGTACAAGGAATTATGCCAGGGGCAGAACCGGTTGGAATGGCGAGTCCTGTTAGAAAATTATACAATTTCTTTTTTTTATGTCATTTTTTAAGTCATTTTTTATTTGCTAGAATTTTCTATGAACCATTTCTACTAACCCTTATCACTTTTCTCATTATCAATCCTTTCTCATCGTCCGTTGTTTGTCAGCATGTTGGACCACCTTCTCATCAACAAACAACCCCTTCCGTCTCCGGATAGTATTCATATATCTCCGGGCAATATTTTCTCTTTCTGCGAACTCTCCCAACTCCTCCAACTCCTCTTCTGTGTGGGGCACCCAGAAGGGGTCAATATCCAAAACATCGTAACCATCAAACACCAACTGGGGCAGAGCACTCCCCGAGGTCCGTTTCCGTATGTCCTCGGAAAACCCAAACGCTTCAATTACTGGCACCCGGGCGACAATGGTGAAGAACGGGGTCCCCTCCTTCAATTCTTCGGAGATAATAGTCCCCGACCGCCGCTGCACCACTGCATACACTTTACCCAAAACGTCGGTCGTGGCCTGGATTTCACAGGTGTATACGGCCAAAAAGAGCCGGGGCCCGTGTCTTAAGAACAGGCGATGAATTTGTTGTCTTGTCAAGTTGATCACGAGCCCCAGAGTGTTGGTGGCGAGGAAATCGTCATCAGTAACATTTTCATCACGAACACTGCGCTTGATAGTAACCACAGTGCCTTGCAACGGTTCCCGAGCCAACGGGCCCTCATTGGTCGCAAGCTGGTACCCCTGGATTACACTGCCTTCAAAAGCAAAATGTTCACCATTGGTGGTGCTAAAGAGACGCCGGAATTGTCCATTGTTTTCCGGTGATTCCACCAACAAATTGGCCCCCACCCGTTTAGGCCCAGCAGCGACGATATCTTCAACGCTAAAGTCGACGCTGGCTTTGGTAAGCACCTGGTGGAGCTCATCCCGCAATTCCTTCGAAGGTGTAGCCAATTCGAGTTCTCTAGAAACCAAGAATTTCGTCACCTCCAAAGGAAGGGGCTCAATAACCACCTCCAATTCAATCCCCTCAATCTCTTCCGCCTCCACTTCATCGTGGAACAGCTCCTCAACCTCACCGACAGAAACCAACCCTTCTCTAAACGGAATAATAGGCTCTTTAATTTCAACCTCACACCCCTTTGCAAACCGTTCCTGTAAATCCTTAAGACACCGTTCCAAATGCAATTCCCCAGCAACACAGACAATAAGCTCCCCCAGGTCATCATCAGTATACCACTCAAGCACGGGATCGGCCGCAATAAGCAAATCAAGCCCCCGTTCAAGTTTATCAAGATCTCTAAAGTTTTCCGGCTCAATTGCCACCTTCATGATTGGCTTGTTATGGATCAAGGTTGAGGTGGCTGCCAAATTGATATACGGTGGAGGAGTGGTGCAAATGGTCCCACTCTTAAGAATGGAACCATCCAAACCACATACCCCGACAATGTTCCCCGCAGGCACATTGTTCATTCTCACCAATTCTCTACCCATGATCAAGAAAAGGTCGGTAATTTCGATGTTTTCATGGATTTGGTCCGCGTTTTGAGGATCGTTTACCCCAAGAGTAGCGTTATATTTTGGACCAACAATGGTTACCTTTTGGCCCTTGGAAAGCGAGCCCAGGTATAATCTAGTGAACGCCACCAACACTTCAGGCACCGCTTCCACTTCTTCTACTACAATTTCTTGTTGTTCAAACTCCCCTTCTACTGGGCCCTTGATAATGGTGACTTCATCATTCTTGGTGGCCAAAGATTCCAGCGATTTTCTCGCCAATTCGCGGGCAATGCGGGACTTTTCCCGGAGTTCATCAGCGGTGAACAGCGGACCTACTTCCTTAGGTAAGTCTTCTACGGGAATAGAAAGCAATTTAGACACATAGGCAAGGGTGCGGGTGTCAGGATTGCTCAGATCACAGGTAGTAATGGCATTAAGCACCTCGGAATCAATCTTGGACTTATAATCGTCTCCCATGGATTCAGTGAGCACCTTATCAAACCGTTCCTTTTGAGCTTCCACCGGATTGGGTAAGTACTCAATAACATTTCCCAAAATAGCATGAGACAACGGGATCCACTGGGACATGATTAAATTCAACAAGTTCTTATAATCCTTCAGTCTCATATCTCGAGGGGAGATTTTCGAACCGAGCTTGGCCATAATCTTCTCAAATTTTTCCTGGTCCCGGTCAACAGTACACACATCATAGATTTGCCAGATCTGTTCCAAAATAAGCAGCACAAATAACGGCTTCTGTTGGGAGCCTTGTTTAAGCTTTTTCCCGGGAATAATCTTCTTGTTCTTCATATCAAGGTAAAAGTCCCCCCAGAGGGTCTTGTTGAGTACTTGGTGGGAAAAGCCAAGTTTGGCGGCGTAAATCTTTGCAAAGGTGTTGACGTTAAACGCCCAGCCATCAATAGCCAGGGCAAACACCACGTTATTGTTTTCAGGAGTGAAATACAAATGTTCGTCCAGCTTTTCCACAAACTCATTCACTTGACCCGTTTCACGCCATTGCAAGTCATCAGCCATTCGGTCACCAGCGTAAAAAGAACCAAGCACCGAATTCACCTGCTCAATAACATTACTCATATGAAGATACGCTTCCTGTGGAGTATACTTCCATTCATTAATCAAGCGATCAATCTTATTAAGCACCAAGATCGGCCGAAGCTGGTCAACCCAACACTGTCGGAGAACATTCACGGTTTGAGAACACACCCCTTCAACCACATCCACAAGTACAAGTGCACCATCACATAGACGGGCCAGGGTACTCACTTCACTGGAAAAGTCAATGTGACCAGGAGAGTCGATCAAGTTGACAAGATATTCATTGATTTCAACTTGTTCCGAATCCTTTTGCTTGCGTCCCACCTTGAAATAAAGAGAAATCGCCGAACTTTCCATAGTAATCCCCCGTAATTGCTCATCTTCTCTGGAGTCAAGGTATCGAACCTTCCCAGCTAACCGTTGCGAAATGATGCCATTGGTGGCAAGGAGAGAATCTGACAACGAGGTCTTGCCATGGTCTACATGTGCAAGAATACATATGTTGCGGATATTGGTGGCATTTGCCTGCAATTGGGCAATCGTCGCTTCAGACAACTTCATGGTGCGCGATGAGTAAAGTGAAAGTTGATAAGAGGAAAGGCACTACGAGGTAGTTTAATGATCGAAATTGACAAATTTTTAAATACAGAAAATACGGAATGGTACTACCCTGTAAATATCTACAATTTCCTGGTATTCTATCATGAAACTTCGCATCGCATTCTTTATGGACTGTCCCTTGTGTGGAGGGGATGTGTCCCGACAGTTGATCCAGCCCACCAAAGCGGTGTACGTTTGTGCCAACGAAACATGTGTATACCCGTTTAATCTTCTGGTGGCTGAACTATACCACCAGGGATTGGTGGTGGATGACATCACTGATGCGGTAATTGTGGAGTCGATGAAGCAGACGATGGTGTCAGCAGGGGTCGATAAGAAAATGGCACAGTTTATTACTAGGAACGATCGTGATATTGGTTTAGATTAAGGGAATAATCCCGGTGGGTATTTGGAAAAAAGAGGATATACAGAAAATACAATCAGTTTAAGACATTGTAGTATTCCAAGGTACTACTCCCCATTGCCTAGGTCGAACAATAGTAATCCTACACAGAATCTCACCGACAGCTTTCCTACTACCATCGTACCTTTTGCAACCGTGAGACAGCCATTGCAACATGGAAACAAGGGTGCCTGTGTTTTGACTCTGAACACTAGCATTACTAATCATGTATTCTTCTCATGGTCAAACAATAAGCAACGTTTCGTCAACCTCCTAAAATTTAGCATAACCCCCTGGAAATGTAACCCGTTCGGTGTTATTAGCGGTTACATCGCTCCATGTATTTAGCATTTGTACTTTCCATATAAGCTATCTGCGGAATGCGTGCTCTCACGTGAAATCCACCAGATTTACCATAGTGTGGCGACAACGGTGATACCGGTCGTAGATCGAATTTATTTACTTCTGTTTCCTTTCAAACTTTCCTTTACCACTCATTAGTGAAAACACCGCCTCGGTGAAATTTTCAAAAGCCTCATTAATAAGCAGCGCAATTGCAGCAATTCTTGTTACACATGGGTCTACTTTCACTTGGAACTCCGTTGGATTGGCATGAGCTGAAGAAGCATAACGAACACGTTCGTGATAATGGGATTGCTCAACTTATTAATATTTTCGCCCAACATCACCAGAGGCAGAACGATAAGTTTCTCTGGGGGGATGAGGTTGAATATATGTTGGTCAAGTTTGAAGACCACAAAGCTACGTTAGCGATTGACCACGACCATATTTTGGATGATTTCAGCGACCCTGACAAGGCTGGCCCAAAGGCCATCGCCAACAACGTGCTGTTCCACCCTGAGTACGGCCGGTATATGATCGAAGCGACGCCTTTGAAGCCCTACGATGGCAACTGCATCAATGACTACGTCTACATTGAAGAAAACATGGAAAAGCGGCGGTCAGTGGCCCAACTGGAACTTCCTGATTCGGTGGTGCCGCTCACTCTCACAACCTTTCCGAGAATGGGGTGTGAGCGGTTCACGTCGCCGCCAGCCAAGCCGATAGGTCCGGCGTCCCAATCGTTATTTTTGCCGGATGAGATTATCAATCGCCATGCTCGTTTCCCAACATTAACGGCCAACATCCGGAAGCGCCGAGGCCACAAGGTAGCAATTAATTTGCCAATGTACCCCGATACCAACACCAAGTTGTTAGATGACCTGATTCCCGTTGATCGGGGGCTTTTCCCTTCCGACCTTGAGCCCCACTTGGGAGCGGCCAAACCAGGACATGTATACATGGATCTGATGGGATTTGGTATGGGTTCGCTGTGTATCCAAATCACCATGCAAGCGGCAAACATCGACGACGCCCGTTACCTCTACGACTCGTTGGCCCCGATAACTCCGGTGATGTTGGCCCTTTCCGCGGCAGCTCCCATGTTCAAGGGATACCTTGTAAACCAGGATGTGCGATGGAACGTTATTTGTGGGGCAGTGGATGATAGAACCTTTTTAGAGCGGGGGGAACAGCCGTACCCGGGCTACCCCTTGTGTGGGGGGATTGATATCGATCGCCGGCGGCACCTCACCAAGCACTCGACTAACCACTCTATTAATGGCTCTGGTGACATCTCCGACCTCACTACTGCTGACGGTAAACCCATTCAGCGCATCCCCAAGCTGCGGTACGCTCTGATTGACCAGTACCTAGGAGAAACCAGTGAAGGATACTTCCGCGACGAATTTAATGACATTAACCCTCCGGTGAATACTAAGGTCTTGGGACAATTGAAAGGGCAGCCTGGGTTTGATGACCGGTTGGCGAACCACTTTGCCCACTTGTTCATCCGTGACCCGTTGGTCATTTTCCTGGAACGGGTGAACCAGGATAACACCAAGGACAATGACCATTTTGAAAACTTGCAACTGACCAACTGGCAGACTTTGCGGTTTAAACCGCCGGCGTTGTACCCCGAGGGGACCGACTTGCCGTCAGTGCCCGGGTGGCGGGTTGAATTCAGACCCATGGACTTGCAACTCACCGATTTTGAAAACGCCGCCTATCTGACGTTTATCGTGTTGTTATCCAAGGCAATTCTCAAGTTCCGCCCCAACTTGTACGTGCCGATTCTGAAAATCGAAGCCAATATGGATACCGCTCATGCTGTGGATGCGGCTTCGTCGTTGAAGTTCTGGTTCAAGCTGTTGAAGAAATGGAATTTACACAATGCCGAATTTGTTGGTTATGATCTTTCGTGGTTTGACCGGTTTCTTAATCGCGGTAACGACCTTACGGGGTACATTAACGGTTATTCTGCCAATGGGCCCATTGAAGAAGGTCCATCCACAGACGAAGACGAAGAAGTGGATGCCACCATGGACGACTACGAAAACTTTGACGGGAATGACTTGCGGTATTCCCTTGACCAGATTTTCAACGGCACCGATAAATTCCCAGGGTTGATCAAGCTTGCGATCAAGGCACTTGCCACGGAGGTTATTCCCTCGTCCAAGGAAGGACACTGCTGTAGTGATGAAATGGAAAAGGAAGTGGTGCGGATTAAGCATTACCTCACCCTCCTCTCGCACCGGGCTCTGGGCAAGATTCCCACCACTGCCCACTGGCTCCGAGACTACGTTCTCCACCATTCCGATTACAAGCAAGATTCCAAGGTGTCGGACGCCATCAACTACGATGTTTGCGAATTGGCCAAACGCGTGTCTGCCTACTCCTATGACGATATCGTGCCTTTGATGGGTGAAGAAATCGCACAATTCTTGTCACAGTAACTTCGCACGGAATAATAATCCCCGCCCAATATGTAGCTACAATCTCAGCAATGACGTCCCCGTCAGCCGCAACCATATAGAATGATGACTAAAAGCAACATGGCAACATAAATAAATATAGGGATGAAAAGCAACGCACGACAAGGGCTACTCGCCTGATGATGCATCGCCTATCGTGAATGTTGCTGTAAACAATATCTGCTAAGATTCTTCTGCAGTCATTCACCAGCCAGATTTTCCGGTGCCGATGTACCGATCTACCCCAATACCACAATGCCCCCCCTTCACCAAAATTGTCCTGTCGCGTCTATCGCCTTTCCTGCACACAGCCGGGGAACCACCGCGCCACGAGTTTCTCTTTATTCTATCCCTAGGACCAGGAACGCAACACTACCATGGGCTTTTTCGACGAGATCAAGCTGTTTGTGCACTCCCTCACCACAGAGGACCACTATGCACTGTTTCTGCTGCCTTACAAAAATCTGGGTTCGGTTGGCGGTGCCAACGTAGTTGGTGCCCGTAACGCTCTGGCAACCCGTCTCCACGAACTCAACAATGGACTGACGGCATCTCTCCATGACGCGTCGCGTCCGGTAGGTTACCGTCCAGGGATGAGATCGCTGCTGTCGGCGCTTAACTCCACCACCGATTTGCCGATGTCGACGTTGAATAGTCAGGGCCAGCCGCCGCTTCCGCTGATGGATTCGTTGTGGGATCGTATTGAAAAGTGGATGGATGACGAATACCCCGAGCTCGAGGATTGTCTTGAAACTGGTGCTACCACCGCTGATTTGAACGAGTTTGAGAATGATCTTGGCTGTGGTCAGCTCCCTACCGAGTTTCGCCAGTTTTACAAACGCCACGACGGTCAACATCCAGGCGGCAAGCCCACAGGGGTGCTTATGGGGCTTACTCTCTTGGACTTGGAGCTGATTTTCCATGAATACCAATTGTGGAGTAAGGTGGCGGAGCGGTTGGAGCGTCAGCTGTACTTGCAGCAGCAGCGGTCGCGTACAGCCCCTGCAAAGCCCCTGGAAGGATCACTGAAGGCGAACCAAGGGTCTTTTGTCGCCAACCAGAGATCGGTGCCCCCCAACTCGGTTCAACCGTTCTACTATTACCGGGGGTGGGTTCCTCTTTTCAAGGATTGGTACGGGAACCAAATTGCTTTGGACTTGGCGCCCGGTCCTCTGGGGCAATGGGGCCAAGTGATCTTGTTCGGGCGGGATTTCGACACCAAGGTGGTGATTGCCCAGCTGTTCCAAGAATTTATCTATACGTTTGTTGAAGATTTAGAAAACGGCAACTATCGTATTGACTCGTCCGACATTAACGAAGAACTCGGGTTTTTAAGTTCCACACGAGAGGATGACTACGGGATTGGCGATGAGGACGAAGACCTGGGCAAATTACTGTTCTGGGATCGCGATAATGTTGAATTTGGTAAGGGCGCGTTCAAGGGGGAGGTGTCGTACATTGAGGTGTTGAAGCGGAGGGCGCTTAAGAAGTTTGGACTCGATGAAAACTACAAGACAATGTATGTGGTACCTCAACCCAAGGTGACGGCGAGAAAGACTAGTGCAATGGGGACTCCCCGGACCCAGTCGCCAATAATAGAGGAGAATTATGTTGGGGTATTGCCGAAGGAAACGTTGATTGATACTCGAGGTGATCTTGGAGTATCGGAGAAGATTTCCGAGGCTAAAAATGTGAATGGGGGTATTATGATTGGTGACGGTCCTATAAAACAAACCAAGGATGAAGTGAAGAAGGGACTTAGACAAGAGCCGAAGATTGAGGTGACTGAGGCTGACAAAGAAGAGCCTAAAGTTGCCGCTAAGGAAGTGAAGGACGAACCTAAGGAAGAACCCACCGCAGAACCCACCGCAGAACCCACCGCAGAACCCACCGCAGAACCCACCGAAGAAATCACTGAAGAAATCACTGAAGAACCCACCGAAGAAATCACTGAAGAACCCACCGCAGAACCCACCGAAGAAATCACTGAAAAACCCACCGAAGAAATCATCCTGGCGGTTGAAGATGAAAATAATGTCACTGACCCCAAAGAAACCAAGGAATCTAAAGATACTAAAGAAACTGAATCTTCGGAATCCGAAATCAAGAAAATTGAAGACGACTTGAAAGAGGTCGAATTGTAAATTTTCCCATGTGTACGATAGCTTTTCATAAATATACATCCATCAACGACAACTAGATGAAAAATATGAGTATACATCATAATTCACTATCAATATACAACCCCAGAATCCCCCATCCATTTCCTCTGTCATTGCTTACTTAAGCACAACCATGTCCTCACTCACCTCAACCTCATTTGATTGATCAGATGGACGCCAGTGGCTACTGGGAACAATCCTCATACGTTGAACACGGTGCTGGCCACCATGAAATCCAGGTTGAGGGGACGGGCGCTGATAGTTTAATACCTGAACGGGTGCGGTTTTTTGAAGACGAAGATGAAGACGATTCCGAAGAAATTGGCAACCACCGACGAATAATCAGCGAAGACAGCCATCAAACACATATTCATGTCAACTCCGAAGGCGACCCTCCTAATCTTGAGCAGACCCAACAACTCTATTTTACTAAAGGGCTAGAGGAGCTTGAATCATTTCAGTTGCTTGATCTTCTGCCGTTGGCCAATTGGAAACTATCCAGTTATAAATCAGGCTATGGGCTTGAGCAGTTGCGAGAAGACTCGCCTGAATCGTTTTGGCAGTCTGATGGGTCAAATGGAAACCCCAATGCTAATTCCAATTTAATTTCAATGACCAATAACCAACTCACCCACCCGCACTCCATCACCATTCAGTTTGCCAAAAGGGTGCTGTTAGAACGGATTCTGATTTTCACCAATTACATGCTTGATGAATCATACACTCCATCCAAGATTCGCATCATGGCTGGTTCTTCCAATGGTAGGGACTTGACGGAAGTCTGCACTGTCAATTTCAACAAACCAGTGGGGTGGTCACATATCATATTTAACGGCATCCGTAGTGATGGTGTTCTTAAATGTTTTATTGTCAAGATTGTTATTTTGGCGAACCACCAGGATGGTAAAGATTCGCACATACGGGCAATCCGGTGTTTTGGGAAAAAAACAGTGCAGATAGCACGAGACCTCTCGGCCGCTACTGCGGCCATGGGGATGCTGAATGATTTGTTAAAGGATATGAGTTTGGTGCTGGGGTTGCTGAATTTACTGGGGGTGCTGCTAAATCACCATTTACCGGGACTGACGAGTCATTCACTACAACAGGAGGAAGATAACATCGATGAGGACACCCTGAAGATATTGGGCAATGTCAATGATGTGATTGGGAATAACACCGGCTTCCAGTCGTTAGCCCTTCAGTCAATGTCTTCAATTAGGTAGCGTCCATAACCAATCTATCATACGTTATTATCTTAAATATAAAGCAATATATTATTTTAGGGTTATATTGGACATTAAGCGTTAATCTTAAGCGAAAAGTCGATAATCCCAGTACCTTGGTGAATCGACAGCGTTGAGTAAATGTCAATATCATTAGACAAGTATGTGGACAAGTTGGACATGGTCAACCCACCCAGACATTCTAATAAAAATTGCTTGTCCTTGCCTTGGTAGTACAGCTTCAACAGCTGGGCCACTTCACGCAATTCATCACCACTGAAGTTG
This sequence comes from Diutina scorzettiae, assembly GCA_030563345.1. NCBI lineage: Eukaryota > Fungi > Ascomycota > Pichiomycetes > Serinales > Debaryomycetaceae > Diutina > Diutina scorzettiae. The sequence continues at coordinate 399,367 of JAKUCB010000008.1, forward strand.
TCTAACATAATAACATCGGCACCAGCATCAATAGCTTCGCGGGCGTCTTCTTCGGTCGACACCTCCACTTCAACCTTGACTGCAAACCCGCAAACCAGCCGGGCAGACCTCACAGCGTTAGTGATGGACCCAGTCAGGGTGATGTGGTTGTCCTTAAGCATGACCATCAGCGACAAGTCGTAACGATGAGTGTCCACGCCCCCTACCAACATCGAGTACTTGTCCAAAAACCGGAGCCCGGGAGTAGTCTTTCGGGTACCGGCAATCAAACCGGTGTACCCAGCTTGGTCAGCTAATTGCTTGGTCTTGTACGACTGGGTAGCAATACCTGCAGAACGGGACAACAAATTGAGAGCCGTTCTTTCCGCCAACAAAATGTTATTGGCGGCACCCTTGACAGTGGCCACAACAATCTTGCCATTCAGCTCTGCCAATTGTTCGGGGGTGATTACTTCACCTTCCTTGTGGTGCCATTCCACTTCTAACTTACATTGTTCAAACACTTCTTGGGCGAAGGGTACTCCACAGATCATCCCGGGGGCCTTGATGTATAGAGAGCCGGTTTCTGGCTTGTTGCCAACGACGTAGGCACCAAAGTCAAACGAGGGAACATCTTCACTGAGGAATTCAGTGATTTGTTGTTTCCATTTGCCGCTGACGGGCAAGAGGTTGGCGTAGGCAGAGGACATGTGGGGTAGTGAGAAATAGAACCAGAGAAACCGAATGAGAAAAGATCATAGTGAAAATTTAGTGAGAGACAGATTAGGAGAGAAGGAATACACCATAAACGAAATTAGAGTAAAAAGTGTGTTATTTTCTGTGCTTTTTTACTGCTTTTTTACTGCTTTTTTACTGCTTTTTTTCTGCTTTGAAAACTCGCCCTCGCTAGCTCATTCCATTAATTGAGTGACCAGCCAATATCATCGGAAATTGGCAAAATTGAATACCTTCGATAGCTTTCGTTCTCTATATCTTTATCATAATTATTTTCCTCTTAATATATGAAATTATCTAGATCTTTGCCCTTTCATTGCTGCTGGAAAGCCATTTGATGGGATTTCCAGTAGTAAATCCCAACAGCTCCGAGTCACAAACCACCAATCGGTCATAGACCATTCCAATATCTTCTTCGGTAAATGCGAACATTTCTTTCATGTACGACACCACCGAACCATACTTGGCGTGGAACAATTCCAACGTTGCAAGCATGGCTTCGTAACGAGAAGAAATCAAATTATTAAACCCATCCTCTTCAATTTTCCACCCGGGGCGACCCTCAGAGATTAACATTTCAAGATCATTGGCACTGTCGCCCATCTTTTCCCGCAATTTGGTCATCTGGGCAACAAAGTTTTCCCGGATTTTGGGGAAATCCGGCTTGAGTCCCACTGCCGTCAATTCATATTCCCGGGCAATAGTATGGCGGTCGACACCACACAACAATAAAATAAGCATCGCCAAAACCCCCGTCCTGTCCTTTCCTGCAGTACAGTGGAACAAGAATGGCCTTCCATCATCACGAATGTATTCAAACACCTGTTTGTAAGCACCATGGCCCTGTTCGAGAACAGCTTCGTAAACTTTAACATAAGTGGACCAAGAAGACATCAAATTTTTGTATCTCATGGCGATCAGTTCAGGCAGATAATCATCGTTAGCAAATACGGGAGTGTGGCGACGGGAAATTCCCGCTTGGGCGAGCTTTTCCGCAACGCCATCATCCTTAACTTCCCCGTCGGAGCGTAAATCAAACACCATGGCCACCCCTAACTGTTTAAGGGCATCAATACCTTGGTGGGTGATGCCTGTCATCAGAGCACACCGATACACAAGGTTTGCAGTGACATAGTAACTGTGGTTGCCTTTCACTGGGAAAGTAGGTTGGTTAATCTTCCACCCACCAGCATCACGGAAATTTGCCACCCCGTCAACTTGCTTCCATCTTGGAAAGTGACCGATATCACGCAGAGCAGACACAAACCGTTTGAGTTCCTCCTCAGGCTTCAACCACGCCAAAATACGGTCCACCACCTCATAGTTAAAGTTGACCAATTTCCGTTTATTCAATGGGTACCCATGAGGGTTATAATCCATCGCATCTTCCTGGCCCTCGATTGGAACAACACCATAAAAGTTATGGTCGGCGTGGGGAATAATCTCTAACTTGTTCGAGTCATAGCCACGATTCAAAGCGTTTGAGAAATAGGCCAAATCCTCAATTGGAATGATCTGGTCATTAAGCCCGTAAACGCAAAGCGTCGACCATTCAAGCGGTAAGTCACGAACAGGGGTCATGTCCACTCTTGCCAAATCCAAAAGCTCTTCCCGCATTATCGGCACTGGCGTCTTTTTGCCATGGCGGATCATTTCTTGAGGGATTTTGTCAAAGTCCTCGGTAAAGAGGGGATAGCGGTCAATAACCATCCATGAACGGAACCGTGCGGAACAGTTCACAAGATTGGGCACGATAATTGCATCCTTGCCGGCACGAGCCCGGTCATTCTGAGCAATCGCCCATAAGAACATCGCCACCCCTCCCCGGGAATGGGCAATAATCAGCGACAAGGTAAAGTTAATGCCCAACCCGTTCTTTTCTGCAGAAACGATCCAGTCCGCACATGCTTGGATATCCTCAACGTCTTGCGAAAGCACCCGGCCATCAGCTTCTGACTTGTTGTCGGCCAGGTCGCCACAACCTCTGAAATCAATACGCAAGGAATAAATACCGTACTCCTTAGCAATCGCATGGGCCACACGTTTTTGGTAACAGTAGTTCCGGTGTCCACCTTGGCCATGTAGAATAAGCGCCATCTTGGTGGTGGCAGGTCCAGCGGTAACGTCACCATCAACAGCATGAGGAATGGCCACGGTTCCGGAAATCCCGGGTCCAATTACTACGGATATTTCCCGGGGCGGTTGATACTCTTCAAATTCCATATCCTCTATACCCGACGCAATCGGCTCAATTAATGTCGATTCGCAGTCCTACATATGATAGGATTACCCCACACTGTTTCACGTGCTGGAAATTTGATCCTCGGATTGTAAAACCATGCTTATTAAAAAGTGATCCAAACGGCTGATAAAAGAAATTACAGAATTAAATGTTTAGCCGCAATAGCCACGGATGATCTCTCCAATTCTTGCAACGTTTCCCGTTAGTGCGAACGGCCATGTCTCTAGACCGAGACGCCTATTCCCGCGTGGGCAAGTCACTAGTACAGAAACACCAACAAGAACAGGAGACTCAGATCGAGGTATTTCGCCAAGCGCTTATCAACTTTGCCACCGATTATTCCGCTGAGATTGCTGCAAATAACGAGTTCAGCGCCAAATTCACCCAAATGTGTGTGCTGGCAGGGCTCGATCCGTTACAGTTGATGCTTGTGGCCAAGAGAGATAATTTTGCCAATGGGGTTGCCGTTAAGCTAGTTGAGATTTGCGATAAGACCATACACATCAATGGTGGCCTTATGGCCATGGCGGATGTGATTAGCCAGCTTGGTGATAGTGAGGTGGGCCTTTCGGTTGACGAAGAGGCAGTGGAGCAGGCAGTGAAGGTGCTCGGAGAATTGGGGCCTGGGTATTCCCTTATTGGAATTAATGGCCAGAAATGGTTAAAGTACAGCAGTGCTACCGACGAAATGCTGGTGGACCAACGTAAGGTGTATGAGTTGTGTCAATTTATGGGAGGCTTTGTCACATACCGTCTTTTGAGGGATAACCACGGCTGGGAACGGAATCGATGTGAGAGAGTGGTGGATGAAATGATTTCCAGGGGGCTATTATGGATCGATTATGGGCCTCCGGAAGGGAGGGAAATGATGTTTTGGGTACCTTCAATATAATGCTGGCCATTGTTTACTAATACAAGTGTTACCCATTTAGTTTGATGTTTACAATATTGGTACCATAGATATATCAAATTAAATGATCATGTAGAAAAACTCGTAATCATATTCGCGAGTCACCCGTTTTTGAAGGACGCCCAGCCGCTGAATATTCTTATGACAATGTAATCGAGTGAAATATACCTCCACTTGGTTTTCACATTTGGTAGTGTGCGACCTCATCTCATCGCATTCAGATAAGATACCATGTCAGAAAAATAGGCTAAAATGCATCCTATAAACCATAATGTAATATTAAGAGTAGTCATTGCTTTACATCGTTCACGTGCCACCCCTTTCCAAACATTCCCGCTCTTCTCGCAAGTCCAAACGTTTGTTCGTTCGTTTGTTCTTTTGATCTTCTCATGTCCCGTCCTGAAGAACTCGCCCCTCCAGAGGTGTTTTACAACGATGATGAGTCTTTCAAGTACACATCACTGACACGTGTCCAGCATATTCAAGCAAAGATGACTCTCCGGGCTCTTGAACTCCTCAATCTTGACCCAGACACACCTCATTTCATGCTTGATCTTGGGTGTGGGTCGGGTCTTTCCGGAGAAATCCTTACTGAAGAAGGATATAATTGGATTGGTATGGATATTTCTCCCAGTATGTTGGCCACCGGTTTGGATCGGGACGTAGATGGTGATTTGTGCCTTGCTGATTTGGGGAACGGGGTGCCGTTTAGAGCGGGTACTTTTGACGCTGCTATATCTATTTCCGCCATCCAGTGGTTGTGTAACGCCGATACTACTGGTAACGACCCCAAGAAACGGTTGCCGAGATTCTTCAACACTTTGTATGCGTCGCTTAGAAGAGGGGGGAAGTTTGTTGCCCAATTTTATCCCAAGAACGAAGCCCAGCTTGACCAGATTTCCCAAGCGGCCAAAGTGGCTGGTTTTGGTGGTGGGGTGGTATTGGACGATCCTGAAAGCAAGCGGCACAAGAAATATTACCTAGTGTTGACCGCTGGGATGAGTGACCGGGGTATCAACCTTGAGGGCGCCACGATGGATGCCCCTGCCCAAAAGCGGGTAAGCAAGAAGTTGGCAAGAAAGAACGAGCTGAAGAAAGACTATATTGTAAGAAAGAAGGATGTCATGAGACGACGGGGGAAGAAGGTGGCATTGGATTCGAAGTACATGGGGAGAAAGAGAAAGATTAGATTTTAGTTGACTATAAGATGGGGTTAAATATGAGTATAACTATACATATGCATGAATTAAGTGTAGCCAGTCGTTTTTCGATTGGCTTGCTGTTGAATTGTAGTGTATTAATGGTATTGACTAACTTTACTTATAGTCGTTATTTGTGCGATAGTATAAGCAACGTAGTATGAGAAACCAATGACAATAAGGGAACAATAAACCACCTTCTGATTCCCATAGAGCTACTTGTAATAAAGCTGTTTTTAATTCGTATCAATTCAACTCTCAAAGCCACCACTCTATCGCGTCTCACAGCTTTTACTGGGCACCCTCATTCGTTCCACCAGGTAACCTCACACTTTCCATTCTCACTCACAACGACTATGGAAACACCAAAAGAGGAATCTAGCGTTCCTGTGCCTCCCGTTGAACATATGGAGTCTAATATATTTGCTCAGCAGCCCCCTCCGACTGCCAGTGCTCCTGCGGAAAGCAATGCTGGCGACGGCGACGCACCCGACACCAAAAGACCAAAGAAAGCTCCTACAAAATCTGCCGAGGAAATTGCTGCCCGTAGACGTGAAGGACGAGCCAAAGCGGCAGCGTCTCTTGCTGAAGCGGTGAAAAACTCGGGTATTGGCCGCGCCGAAGCTACCAACCAATTCAGTCTAACTCTGGTACGGCTGACAGCTTTGATTAACCAAAAGAACTACTTTACTGATTACCTCAAAAAAGACGAACAGGTGGGGTTTATCCGTAATTGGCGGCGGGAGCGTGATTTCGTCACCAAAGTGAAAAAAGGTCAAGTAGACGAGGCGGCCATCCAAGAAACATTGGAGGGACGCGGGGAGATTAGCAAGTTTGAATATTTTGATATCCAAGAGGTGGTGAATCTGACAAAAAAGACGTCTCTGGGGGTGGCATCGACCAACGATGATGGCGAGGATGACGAAGACGACGAAGACGATGGAGAAGGCGGTGAAAAGTCGAAGAATGGATACGATGTGGTGGTGATCCACCCCGGGTCGCTGGTGACCCGGATTGGCCGTGCTACTGACATCCAGCCGCGACACGTTCCCACGGTGGTGGCGGTGCCGCTGACAGACCCTCCTCACCACGACGGCAACGCAAAACCGGAACGTAAAGTAGCCGAAGAGCTGGTAACGTTTGGTACAGAGTTTGATGAGATCAAGCTGGTGATCACTAAGGATTTCAAGGCGCGGATGAAGTTCTACAAGCGGCGCATTCTCCCCAACTCCCACGAAACGGCGGCCAACTTCAATCGCAAACAGAGCCCCGAGGAAGTTCCGGATCATAATGACCCCGATAAGAAGGAGTGGAGTAATGGCGAGGGGCGCAAGTATATTGTTGGTGACGATGCTCTCAAGCTTCGTATCGACCTGAAATCGCCGGAAGGGGAGTATATTCCGTGGAAGTTACGGTACCCCTTGGTGGCGGGTCGGCTTAACCAGAACCTGCCTGATTATAGTCTGTCCCAGGAAATCATGGGAGATTTGGCGATGCTTGTCCTTCAAACGTTGACGGAAATCGAGGTGGAAAAGCCAGAAAAGGTCAAGGCAATTCTCATAATCCCCGACTTGTACGATAAAACGTATGTCGAGACCTGGATGGACATTCTTCTCCGATTGGTCGGGGTATCACGTGTGGGGGTCATCCAGGAGCTGGTGGCAGCTACCTTTGGTGCAGGGGCAACGCTGGCGTGTGTGGTAGACGTGGGAGCACAGACAACATCTATTGCCTGTGTGGAAGAAGGTATGATCATCAATGACCTGCGAGTACGCCTCGAATACGGTGGCGATCACATTACGGAACTTTTTGTCAAGTTTTTACTCGAAGGTAATTTTCCCTACTCTGATATCAACTTGAATCGGGAGAATGATGATTGGCAATTGGCAGAGCAGTTGAAGCAACAATATTGTACTTTCCAGGACACCGACATTGCTGTGCAGTTGTATAACTTTTACAAGCGCAAGCCATGGGAAACCACTGAAAAGTACGAGTTTAAAGTGTTTGATTCGGTGATGTTGGCACCGCTTGGGATATATTTCCCTCGGATCTTTGATTTGGAGCCTCCTCTGGTGCCGCTGTTGCTGCTGACACCCAATGCATACGCAGGCAGCCGTCTTTTCCGGAAACTGGTCGATCAATATACCGATTCTTACGATAACCCTACCCTGAAAACCCAACAAGTGTTAGGAGCCCTGGCGCCGCTTGCGGATTTGACCGACTCGGAGATTTTGCTTCGAATCGCGGAATTCGTTCCCTCCAAACTGACTACCGCCCCTGACCCCATTCTTAAGGCCCCTGGGTTGGAAAAGGCGATTATTGAATCGATTACCAACGCGGGGTTGTCCCTTGACATGTCCAAAGTTAAGAAGATGTATGACAACCTACTTATTGTGGGAGGAGGTTTGGCCAACTTTCCCGGGTTTGATCTGGTGCTCGCCGATCGCATCAGTATATGGCGACCTAAGTTTTTATCCACTGATAACACCGACAAGGTGATTGGTTACGTCAAGCAGGAATTAAAAAAGGGTGATGACAAGCGGACCGAACTTATTAATGAGCTCAAGTTGCAACGACGGACTCTGCCAGAACAAACTCTTGATGACATTGAGTTAACTCCGGAAGAGATTGCCGAAATAGATGCTGAAACTGAGGTGGTGCTCGATTTGGAACAAGTGGACGCCATTTGTGACCAAGGGGAACAATTGCTGGTGAGCGTGCTACCTCCTCCTCGTGAATTTGATCCTGAATCATTGACGTGGAAGGGTGGGAGTGTATTTGGACGATTAAAGGTTGTCCAGGAATTGTGGATCACCCAAGACGATTGGGACCTCTTACGGACGAGATGTTTGTACTATAAACTGTTGTGGCAGTATTGATAATACATGATTCTGTCATTGAATTGATCTTGAAAGTATTAATCTTGGCGTACTCCCATCGGCAAACTATGTAGTCAACTGAAATACTGAATTCAAGCAAACAAGAATGGGTTTAAAGGGCTGTCACAGCTCGGGAAACACGTATATCAGTTGAGGTGTGTTGTGATAAAATTATCGGAATAATGGAAATCTATAGGTGGAACGTCCGTCGTATTTTATTACCTCTACCATACTCAATTAGACCTGCATAAATCATAGTTGCCTTTCGTAAATTTGTTCTTTCGATATCTTACTGTATATTGGACCAAGCACAATTCATGGCACCACAACATGTTAGTGTCTTTATCAGAAACCATTCTCAATGTCACCCGTCAATTTGCGATTTACCAAACTCAAGGGAAGATACTACATCTTTCATCCCTCTAAGCGTTAATTTTCAATCCCTTGATGTATGAAAGCTAATCCAGAAGATTCCTCAATCGACTGGGAGAGATTCCGTGAGGAGTTCGACAACGCCACACGGGACCCCCAAGAAAGGCCCAGGGCAAACTTAGTGAAGAAAGTCGTTGCTCAATTCTTAGGAGAGCCGGACACGTGTAATTCTAAACCAACAAATCCAAAAGCAACTAGGCTGTTGGGCCATCTTGATAAATTTGCAAATCAACGGCAGCGTATAACAGCGGTTTTAGCTCAGTTGGGAGAGCGCCAGACTGAAGTCAACTTCGGTCAGTCAATCTGGAGGTCTTGTGTTCGATCCACAAAAATCGCATTAGTTTGTTTTTAGTTTTGCTCATTTAGAGGTTACATAGTTTGACTATCTTTCAATTTAAAATCTATCATAGAGGACACGCATGTCCGGCTCTCCTAAAAATTGAGCAATGGCTTTTTTCACACAGTTTGCCCGAAGTCTTTCTTGGGGGTCCTGTCTGGCGTTGTCCAACTCCTCACGGAATCTCTCCCAGTCAATTGAGGTATCTCCCTGGTCAACTTTCAAATGATCTTCCAGAACACTCTTTATTCTTTATATTAAAAAAACCGGATGGTTTTTTCAGTTAACAAATAGATATAGTATCTTTGCTGCAATGGAATTGACGTGGCCTTTAAGATCCACTTTACATTTTAAACGCTTCCTTAAGCCTTCGAAACCCTTCCCCGTCTCATTGTCTTGTGTGGTTCTGTCATCACCACATAAGGTCAATATGTATTTATTGTAGGGGATCGTATATCCAGTTGGAAGTGCGTCTTTCTCTGACACTTCTAATACACTGACTGTGTGAGATTATTTCTCCAGTTCGATGTGCATATTTCCTCTGACACTGGGTCTCTAACAACGCAAGCAACCCGTGACCAGAAAAGAAGACAAGGAAGTTTTCTGTGGAGCAACTTCTGAAATCATAAATAAAAATGTACCCAATCCCTCCCATCAGCGGTTTTAGCTCAGTTGGGAGAGCGCCAGACTGAAGTCAACTTCGGTCAGTCAATCTGGAGGTCTTGTGTTCGATCCACAAAAATCGCATTCTTTTTTCACTTCCGGAGTTATCGCCAAACTTTGTGTATTCGTAAGTGCACCTTTCAAGATTTGTTCGATTTTTATTATTTTTGATTACATGAAAAGAAATTTGTGGAAACAGATGAAATGAAATCCAATGGATAACTTTCTACACTTCATTTTTGGATCAATCACTTGATGGGTATTCGTTACTTTTACTTTATTTACACACCTACCCCCCATTTGCCCCTCTTGATTCGCAATTGCGTATTTTTCATTCCCCACACATGAGAGTCGTGATACAAAAATGCAAACAAGCGCTGGTTACCGTTGATGGTAACGTTATTTCTGAGTATGTAACTGCTACTACCATGATAAACTAACGTTAGAATTGGGAAGGGGCTTATGATTCTTGTAGGTCTTACCCAGACCGACACCGCCGAGGATGTTGCCAAGATGCTGAAGAAGCTTCTTTCGTTGAGGATTTTTGAAGACCTTTCCAACCCCCCTGAAACCAAGACTGCCTGGCACGGGAAGCCTTGGGCTAAGCTGGTGATCGATATCCAGGGGGAAATTTTGCTGGTGTCGCAATTTACTCTTTACGGGACCGTTCAAAAGGGTACGAAGCCTGATTTTCACAAGGCACTCAATGGGGAGCAAGCAGTTATTTTGTATAATGAATTTTTGAGCCAACTTCGGAGAGGGTTGGGCGAAGACAAGGTCAAGGACGGCCAATTCGGTGCGATGATGGACGTGGCTTTGGTGAATGACGGGCCAGTGACTTTGACTTGGGATACCCAAGAAAAAAAGTAAATGGTGAGTTTTATACAGATATAGATTCACATTTTCGCATGGGAGGCATAGATATGATAATCACCTACTTACTTGCGATTATTACCATGTAAATATAAAGAGTAACATAAGAATTGGTACCAAATTGGGATTTTTTTACGGTAATCACAATTCAAAATTTGATATTTTAATTTTTAATTTTTGACCACAAGATCCGTGGTTAATGGTTTGGGGCATTGGCTGCTGTTATTCGACTCATCCCTTTTGAGAAACGTGTACAGACGCGACATGACCTCCAGTTGTGTACCAAACCTTGCCACATTACAGCCACAACTATACGAGTCTAATATATATTAGACGAAGTTTAAGGTACGCTTCCAAAAATATGCAGTGACCATGCAGAGATCCAAGCAATATTAATCGGTGTTTCAAATTAGCCGAGATAGTAGAACGTGTCAACGGCTTTTTGCTATTGATCATGGAATGATCATATGTTGTTTATTGGTATCATATCTATAAGTACAGGTACTAGGGTACCACTCGTTGTATCACCACGAGATTTTTATCACCCACTACATTCCAATGGCGGTTGGGTATCTATAGACCACGACAACCCCATCCATGGCATCTCAATGACATCTTTTTTGATGATATATGGTTAGGCAAATTCAAACATCACCAGGGCCACCACGATTGCCCCGATTACGGTGCACCACGCGGTCGGCATATTATCGGAATAGGCAAATCTATCCTTGGGATGCCATTCCTCCCATTCGCCGAATATTGGAGATGGCGTCTTGACCGCCTGGGCATGTACCAAACGCGACCAGTAGTGTTGGATCGCTGGACCAAATCTTCCTCCGAACCCGGCATAGCGTAAAACCACCGCTGTCAATAGAAGTAGAACAAGAGGTACAGTAACCTGTCGATATACTGTAGCCATCGATGGTCCTGAACTCTTTAGGGCCATCGTCTTGTGTCGACTTGTGGTATGTTTCCCTTTGTGCTAACGACAAGAAAATACACCCATCCGTTATATAACGCGGACCAGGAGTTTATATAAGCTGCGGATGAAGTGGGATATAGAAGTTTAAACAGGGCCACTGGCCATACCCAATTGGTAGACCAAGAAAATTGTCGATAGATCTAGAAATTAATCTGGGGTCTCTTTTTCATATTAGCACACGTGACTTCACGCATGAAGTGTTGGTGGCAGTTGACACCATGGGGGCCTCGCCGTTGTTATTACTTCCCGACGAAGTGTGGGATGCCATATTTGGTCATGTACCACCAGAAACCATCATTGCATTAGCTTCTACGTCAAAGGACCTTCGTGATCAGCTCGTGCCCCTAATATTCCGTCATATAAAGGGTGAATGGTCCACATACGCAAACAAGCATCCACCGTACCCGGAGCGGGTAGTCCGGGCCCGTATCATCGACTGCTCCCTGTATAGCGAATGGAGCATTGATATATTTGGCAATTTGGCTCAACTTCCAAATCTCCGCCACTTACTCGTCAATACCATCGACCTGGCGTCATGGCTCAGGTACCGTCATTTACCCCGGTTGACTCATCTTACGTTATACCACGACGATATTGCCAATAAAACTCGATTTTTTGATCTAAATGCATTGAACCGATTTGTATGTTTAACATCGCTCGATATTCATGACTACCACTGTCTGTGGCCAGAAGAGGAGATGTCAGTGGTTAATTTATCAAGAGTAAAGCTAGTGGGGTGTTCATGGGAGTATCCATTCAAACTCTCCCAGTTTAATCCGGGGCAATCGTTAATTTCATTGGAGGTGGAATATAACAAAAGCGATACCTTTGCCCATTCCCACTTGGTGATGGATTTTTTGACGAGATATGACGAAAACCTTGCCAGTGTCCGGGAATTGGTGGTGGCCATCCCCCGATCGTTATCTCCTTCGATGTTCAATAAGATAACCCATGCATTTGCCAATTTACGACGGCTTAGCTTATTGAAATGGCAAGTGACAACGCCTAATTTTGCCCACTTGTATTTGTCCAAGGCAAGTCTACACAAATTGACCCATTTGACGGTGGAGATTGATGATGAAGACGTCGAGGAAGAGGTTCAACGAGAGTATGGCAATTTATACTTTTCCACAAAGTTTACGAGAAACGAGTTTACGACATGAGACGCATGGCTACCAATTCGGTCATGATAGCATTTTCTACGGTGTACCTAAACGGAGAGAATACATAGAACGTGATAGAGAAGCACTTAATACATAAGCCACTGCACGAATCCGAAAATTATCCCCACGACGCGAGTGCCCTGAAACGGGGCTAAGTTGATAACTTCCGCTGCGAACCTGGATCAACTCACTACAACAGCCGCTTGGTGATGGCCGGTCACGAGGCAACCCCCCGCCATACAAATTAGATAATCCAAATAACATACACCGCACAATTCTTAGAAACAATCGAATTACAGCCAACGAATCGCGAATGGTCACACGTCGTGTTTCAACGCGTTTCGTCGACCATGCGGCACCGATGCGTCGACGTACATAATAGACGGTGATCTCGATGAAGAAAATGTACATCATTTTCTTGTGTTCATGTTAATTGTTTCATTTAATTTTCATATTCTTTTTCAATCATTCTAGCGGCTGCACATCTTCTTTTGCATGTCGTTCCTCCTGCATTGACGGGAGGTATAAAACCTCCAACGTCGCCCACTTTTACAGCACATAATGGGTTTGGAAGATTTTATTAAGCAAGGCGAAGCTCTCTACACTGGTAAGGACGGTAAGCTTGACACCGACAAGTTGAAGGAAGATGCCATGGATGTTTACAAGGTGGCTTCGTTGAACTCTGGTACCTCGCAAGACAAGGCCAAGATGATCTTCAACGAATTGAAGGCTAACCACTCTGGCAGCGACGACAAGAAGAACGACGACAACAAGGAAAACGAAAACTAGATATTAATCGATACAATTTGATAACAGCATGTAGAAATTATTATTATTATCATTGGTATTCCAGTAATACCAGGGTTAATATAGAGGGATACCACCGTTTGGCCACATCCTGATGCGACTTGATACGGTTCTTAAACACCGCTTCCCCAATTGGCAGTTTGGCCAAGTCAGGTTTAAACTGGAACCCTGTATCATATCCCCACTTAGCATGTTGTTCGTCTCGGTGCTTTATCTTATCATAAACCTCCTGGGGAATGTCCGTCACTCCCACCTTGTAAGCATCTAAGTCTATGGTTTGAAAATAGGGAATCAGAATTCTTGTTCCCTCACCAGGTCTTGGAGTGATTACACGGTGAATGGTGGCTTTGCACACCCCGTTAGTGATTGCCTCGATAGTCTGACCACAATTGACCACTAGCGAGTCTTCAACGTATGGAATCACCACCCACTGGCCTTGATAATTTTGTACTTCCAACGAGTTAGAATGAGGCGTTCCTTGAAAGATGTACGTCATAAAATCAGAATCTCGGTGAGGCCCACAACCTTGTCCCAGGGGGGTATCTTCAATGGCTACAGCCGATTTTCCCACAAGCGCCTGTTGATCAGGGTATGAAATAAGCTTCATTTTCGCCTGTTGGTTGGGCTTGAAAAATTGATCAAAAGCAGTGGGTGGTAATCCAATTGATTCAGCAATTAAGCCTCTCATGACCAGTGAAAGTTGCCCCATATCATCAACGTAGCTTTCAACCTCCTTGCGGAAATTAGGTACATAGGAAGCGTCTGGCCACAAGTTTGGCCCCTCAATGTTTTTATAAATGGGTTCTTCAGGCCGAGGTCCCGGTAATTCTGTGGCCAAATCAATTTGTTCTCTCCAATCTGCGTGTTCTGCTGTCACTTCATTGGATAAACGAGAGTATCCCAAAAAGTGCTTCGAATTAATCATTTCACAATCCAATTTAACCTTATCCGGTAGGTCAAAAAATTCAAACGCTTGTTGTCTTATCCGTTCGAAAGCGTCTCTCGTTGGGCCAACTCCTGCCTCTGAGGTGCCCTTGAGGAGGAAGAACCCAACCTCGATAAGAGCATATTGGAGTTGAGAAAGGAATTGCGGCTTTGTAGTGGGATCACTGGCTTGTCTAAGATCCAAAACTGGGATTTCTTTAAAGGACATTGGGTGCTTTCAAAAATTGTGGGGAACAGGGATATAATATATACAACAGGCACGTGGTTTTACGTGATTATGGGTAATGGTGGTATCAGACCCATTTAGACATAAAGAGACACTTATGATGATAGTTCAGCTTTTAGAATGGCTTGAGTGTCGTCTGACGATAATTTTCGCTTGATTGCTATTTCGGGAATTGAGCGGGCAAAAATATACATAAAATCTGAAAATATAAGAAATGGAAACAAGCTCAGTATAGTTTCTAACGCCGACAATACAAAGATACTTTTACTAAATTTATTGAATACGGTTTCGTCGGATACTTCTGCAGGAAGCCGCACAACATCTCAATTTATCTGTCTTACCCCACCAAAAATGAAGCTCTCTTGTTTGGTTGCCTTGGCTGGTGTGATTAGTGCCCTCCAAATCCCATTGGCATTTAGAGGAGACGGCTATGAAGATACCGTGCCCTTAGATACTATCCACTACCTGACAGTTGACAAAACCGAGTGGCCAGTGGAGCTCGAACAGTACTGCAATGACAAGGTGATTCGAGCATCGGTAACGTCGGCCGAATTGGACGGCGCTCGTAAGGTAGCCGACTTTTCAGTGTGGGCAAAGAATAATGTCGCCAAAACGATCGACATTCAAATTGATGACGACAATCTCAAGGCATTGTCGGAGTACTTTCCCAAGTTCAAGTACCTGGTCATCATTGACGACTTAGCACAACTGGTGTTTGAAAGTTACCCCGATCCCGAGGTCCGTGCCATGGACGAATCGACGGTAATTGCCAACCTGGAGATTTTCTTCCAGGATTACCGGCCATTGCAGACGATCAACGCATGGTTGGACATGCTCCAACAACTGTACCCAGGGGTGTTATCAGTTGAAGACATTGGGGAAACTTATGAAAAGCGGCCGTTCCGGGTGGTCCACTTTAGTGTGCCTACCGAAGGAATCGACCACGAAGACAAGAAAACGTTGGTTGTTACTAGTTCTGCTCACGCACGTGAGTGGATTTCAACAACGTCTACTCTTTATTTGTTGTACAGATTGTTACAAGAATTCGAAAACGACCCCTCGTCCGATGTTATCAACAATCTTAATTTTATCTTTATTCCCGTGACCAATCCCGATGGCTACGACTACACTTGGAATGGGGACCGGTTGTGGCGCAAGAACCGTCAAAACACCACCCATGATGAATGTAAGGGGATTGACATTGACCACTCCTACGATTATCACTGGACAAAGCTGAAGGAATGGGCCTGTTCTGAAGATTACCTGGGGGAACACCCGTTTGAAGCTTATGAGCTGCGCATCTGGAATGATTACCTCAATGCCACTAATGACCAACATACGATTGCGGGTTACATTGACTTACACTCTTATTCCCAGGAAGTCTTATATCCTTATGCCTATTCTTGCAATGACCAACCCAGAGACGAAGAAAACTTGATAGAGTTAGCCTATGGGATTTCCAAGACCATTAGAGTACACTCGGGCAAGTACTACTCAGTTTTGCCGGCTTGTATCGATAAGGACTCCGACCTGATTCCTGACATGGGTGCCGGGCTGGCATTAGACTACATGTACCAAAACAAGGCGTTTTGGGCTTACCAGATCAAATTGAGAGATACTGGTCTGCATGGGTTTTTGCTTCCTGGGAAGTATATTGAACCTGTGGGTCAGGAAGTGCTTGCGGGGATTCGGTATTTTGTGAGATTCATCTTGAGTGATGACAGATAGTGAGCGATCCAGGTGACAGCCACTTAGTAGCAGCAGCAAAAAATAAACAACGCTCCTTGTTAGAAGAATCTAAAACCGTAAATGTTTTCGTCTTTTCTCATTGCTAAAATTTGTTGCACTCAATATTATCTCTTGATAATCAGCCTCACGCGCAATCCGACACTCATCATGAAGTTGGTTAGGTTTCTTATGAATTTACCCACCAATACCAACCAGCAGGTAACGGTGGAGCTTAAAAATGGTACATCTATATCTGGACAAATTGTCCAATGTACTCCCACTATGAATTTGTCCATGAAAAACATCAAATTGGTGAAACGCCACCACGACCCGCAAATCCTCAAACAAATTAACGTCCGGGGCAGTCAAATTAGGCAGATCCTTCTTCCCGATGACCTTAATATTGATGCGATATTGGCCAAGAGTGCCACTTCGATCAAGGGGACTGGGGCTGGGCCCGGTGCCAAACCGGTTAGAAAGCCAATGAGAAATGGAAAGAGGGGCTTTTAGCGGAAAGTGCATGGCCCAAGTGTCAACTAACAATCGGATATGAAACACAGCCAATGAAAAATGGACACACATTGCTTGATGGCTGGGTTCTGTGGTAAAAACAAATAATGACTATATATGAATATCACTAAACGAATATTTTTAACACGATGTAGGAATAACCCAGGATTAACCATATTACACTTTGAATACTCTTCGGATATCGAATAAAACTATATACAATTCTAATACCAAGTTTTTTGGTTTTCCTTCTTCTTTTCCAACATCTTCTTGTACCCAGGTCTTGCCTTGAGAATGGTTTCGTCCATAGTACGAATGGCTTCTTCTCTCGCCGCCAACTTTTCTGGCAATTCCCGTTCCCACTTTTGCTTCTTGTGACGGAGCTGGGTCTTCATCCAGTTCTTATTGTTGTACTTTTCTTCAAAGAAAGTTTTGGGCATTGGCGGCAACAAATCTTGAATACCAAACTTGTATGCCATCTTATAGAGGTCAGACAGCCGTCTGAGCGAGTACTTGGCCCCATGCCATGCCCCGGTTTCGGTGGACTTGTTGGGGAAAAATGGGTTGTGTGAAGGATCAGTGGTAGTCAGGGGCTTGTCGGCATATTGGGCCACTGGTCTGGGCGGGTACTTAAGGAAAAAGTTGTGAAGCTTCTTAGGAAGTTTGGCAAATGCCTCTTTGGCGGTCAATGACATGGTGAAAATTTCGCACGAGATAGTTAGTGAATGCGACTATAGAACGATGCGACTAGAAATGGGAGCAGGATTGCAAGGGTGACTATTTTCGGAAATACCGCCCATCTATTTAATCCTTTAAAGCGTTTTTATTTGAATTAGAAAATGTGGTTTTTCGCTTTGTGAGTTTGGTGATGGTGGTAGCAAAAGATGGTTCATTCCACAGTTGTAGAAGCGAGAAACGTCTAATTCATTTCGGTTAAAAGATAATATGGAGAAGGTGTACAAGTATGTATGAGTGTCAAAACCAAATTCCTTTGATGACTTTAGATTGCAAATTCCTTGATCAATTGATAAAATGAGATGCCAAAAAGTTAAGACCTCAAAAGAGCATTATTGATAAGACCATAGACGTAAAGTCATGCCAGACCGCATATGTGGCGTTTACAGACAATTATTTCGTCACTTGTATCCGAGATTGCTTGTTTATGACATGTTTGCTTTCCGATATATTGATCAGGTCCCGTTTCAATTACAAACATAGGAAAGAGAATCCGTTCCAAGCTCACGTAGGGAATCATATCCATGAATCATAAAATAAACTTCCTTAGGAAACTATATCCATAAACGATACAAGAACCCTGGTAGGGAACTACATCCGAGTCAATCGCATTAGCGGCAAAACCAAACTATCTATACCTAACAACTTCACCTATTTAACAAAGGGCCCGCCATTTATAGCGGAATAATCTAATATTTGGATACGCAACCACACACAAAGCCTGCACCCCTAATAAGCCCCACGAACCATTATCCTAGGTGTATTTCAAAAAGCGGTATCCATATTTAGCTATTTACAATGCCTCCCCGTCGATTGACTCCTTCATTCCCCTCTTTGTCAAAGAATCGGAGCATCGTTGCATCGGAGCATCGGAGCATCGGGACATATCTTGAAATGCATGATCAATTACTATGTTTATTGCATGTAAACTACACATTGTTTGAAATCATGCTTAAACGTTGGTTACCCGGTCATATCGGAAAGTGCATGAATTGGTTAAGCAATCTGCAAGTGTAGGGCTGGATATTTTTCTGTAGTATATAGCTGTACAATAAAGGGATGTAGTTGTTCCTGTTACCATAAAGATAGACATTATTATCCGAATTGCCTACGTAGATATCCTAATCGTACTTTACAAGACCGTGGTCAGAGATACTCTTTCCCCTCAATTTCACTATTCTTCCCCTCGCTTGTGGTTACTTTGCTTTCGCGGAATCTTGATCCGTGTTTATTATGTAATATATTACCATTGTACCCTAAATCAGTTCAATCCAGCTAAACTGATTCACTTCTCCAATATCATCATCATTAACTTAAACCTTCCCCAAGTGCAACTTCGATTGACCCTTCAATTCTCCATGGGCTGTTTCTCGATACGACAAGTAAAATGGAACGGTTGAAGATACCCCAAGGTAGGCAATGGTAAATGCGGGCTTTCCAATAAATGCTTTCATTAAATCTGAATGATATATGGGCAGCCTATCCTGCTTTATATCATTCCGTTGCCTGGTTGCGAGCACGCATACATGTGGCTCGATATTATCATCCGATTGCAAATTGGTGGTACGACGTATACGACGAAAGTGGTGTAACAAGACATTTCTATTCCACAAAATGGGCTAAACCCTATCATCCAACTTTTACTATTCTCCCGTGGTTTTCCCAACTCCGTAGTCAGGGTCCACCAATGACTGTGTACAGGTCGTAAATGCACGCCACAAATAATGGTACTGTAACGTAATGTGGGTGGGTTATGTAAATGCTCTACGTGTATTATTATCGGTTATGATTCTGCCTGCCACTCAGGAGACTGCGTCGTTGACATAACAACGATTCCAACCAATAGCTAGCCTGCCACCTATGTAAAGTGACACGATTATTAACGATTTAATCTAATCCTCCTGCACCTTTGCATAACTGGGAGGACGCAACTTTCGGTCGATATAGCGTGAGAGCCACACTGGAAGTAAACTGAGGGCAAGGATAGCGGCCAGCTGCCAATAAAACAGGAGAGTAACCATCAGACCAAGGTCAAAGTACTCTCCCAAAAAAGGAACCAGAGCTACATACACCCCTGCGGTGACTAAACACAGGGCAGCAATGATTGTGTTCCAGCGATTCACCAGAAGTCCCACCATGACGATTTCGTTAAAGATGAGAAGGGTGTACAGCAATGCCACCATTGTCTTAAATGCTGTGTCGTCATATCCTCTAAACCATTGGGAAAACAACTGGATGACACACCCTTGCCAGAGGGAAATGAGCACCCACATAAAGAAAGTGCGGTACAGCAACAGCTTGCCCAAGGTCAACTCCTTATAAAGCTCAGGATAAAGCCGGGTCAAGTGTTCGTCAATGTCAGTGTCCAACGTGAGCGAGAACACTGGAACCATGGTGTAGACAGTAGCGTAACCCACCATCAACCACCCTTGGTAAAGAGCCAACGGGGCAAACTTCAGACAGATCGAGTACACTGCTTGCGCCACCGAGATGAGTAACCCTCGATGGATGACAAACTGGGCCAACTTGGCTGATCGCTTGTATGAATTCCGCCCGTGCCACAAGAGTAATTTCGACACGTAAGAGAAGGAAATGATAGAAAAATCAGCGGCAAGAGATGCCTGGTTCCCTTCCTTACCGACGATCCCCACCCCCACGTCGGCGCACTGAATCATACTCACATCGTTCCCCCCATCGCCAATGCAGCACACCCGCTTACCAGTCAACTCCCGGATCATCATTGCCACGTCCGCCTTTTGTTGTGGCAGACACCGGCAACACACGACCGCCGGGAGGGGCTTCACCGCGGCAAAGAACTCGTCACGGAGCCACAGCATATAGTAGGACAACAGCTCGCCGTCAATAAGCAAACAACCGTTGGGGTTATTGCGCAAGTGGTCCAACTGGGTAAGGGCATCGCCCAGCGTTTCCCCCATCTTGGTGATCTGGTGAACATACTGACCCCGGGAGATGAGCCGGGCCGAAATCAGCACACAGCGGGCCGTTTCCACCTTATCCCCCGTCAACATCCAGATCTTGATGCCTGCTTGGCGCAACAACTCAATCAGTTGTTTGACATTGGGTTGAAGCTTATCTTCCACCCCCGTAAGCCCCAACAACTCGAGATCTTGTTCCAAGTACTTTGACACCACCTTTTGCACGGCAGCATCCCGCTGAATCATCATAAGCAGCGCTTCTTTGTATTTTTGCTCAAAGTCATCAAACTGTTGACGACTGATCCGCTTGCGGCCAATGACAAGCGTCCGCAACCCTTCGCGGGCCATGTTGCCCGTTTCTTCGTCCAACCAGTCGTTGGCAGCGACAATCTTCAGCATCACCGTATCGGCACCCTTTTGTAAAAACCACAACTCCTTCGTTTGCTGGTCTCGCACAAGAATCCCCATCCGTTTGGTGTCGGAGTTGAAGGGGAAATTGTAGAGCACATCAAACGACAACTGCCGGTTGGATGCAAGGTGAAGCACCGTCATCAGATGACGGTCACGCTTTACGAGTTTAAGTCCCACTTCTTCGGTAAACTGCACGATGGCAATTTCATCCGGTGACGCCGCCTGGTATGTCACATGACCATTGATCTCGTCATCCTCGTCTTCATATGTGGGGGTGACATTGTGGCAAAGTGCAAGCGTGAGCACGAGATCACAAACCCGCAGCCCCATATCCCGCTTTTTTGCGTCGGGGGGCGCCATGGTGGTTACGTAGTCCAGCACCATGTCGAGGGTATCTCCTGCATAGGACACGGTGCCCAAGTGGAGTTTCTTCATTTCCATATCATTCTGGGTAAGAGTACCAGTCTTGTCACTGAGCAAATACTCAATCCGGCCGAGATCTTCGGGAATAGTAGATGTCCGGACAATGGTATCAGGAATATCATCATCGGATTGGATCTGGTTGGCGTAGACCGACTTGGCAAGATCCAAATTGACACGTAACGAAACGGGAATGATGGTGGAAAAAAGAATGAGGAACCGCATAATATCAATGTACCAATCGCTGTTTAACGGGAACCCATGGGCGAGCACCAATCCCACCGAAAGAACAAACACAGTGGCACACAACACTTTGGAAAGGTTATTGATTTCTAGTTCTAGGAGGCCGGTTTTGACCCCGGTCTTGGTGGTGTTCATCGCTTGGCGGGTGTCGGGCCCGGTGTAAATCACCATGCCAATCGCCGTCCCCAGCGCAAGCACGGTGTTTGCCCAAAGAGTCTGATCCACCAGAAGGGGGGTGGTATAATGCTGATAATCAAGTTTGCCCGAAAAGGAGTGAATCAGTTTTCCAGGGGGAGGCACCACACATTGGACTTGGAGCAAATCGTCAATATTGGTCACCTGTTGAGTGACTTGGGGGGCTACACGTAACTTCCAGTCGGTTTCACCGTCAAGTTGATCAGTTTTAATAAACGTTTCCCCAGTGGTTTCCAGGGTTTGGAGGAGAACGATATCTGCAGGAATCCGTCTACCCTTATGAACTCGCACAAGGTCGCCTACCGCCAATTCCTGAGATATCACCATCTGCGGCTCGTCCGATAACAGCCCCGGTACCAAAACTTCGTACATTTCCTGATTCTGGTCCCGGTCCCGGCGCCGTCTGGCAATGTCATCACCAGCTTCCTTGGCCATAGTCACCGTCAACACAAACGCTAAAGGAACAATGTACAGTGATAAATACCCGATCCGGAGCTGTGGGACGATCTGGGAAAGCGCTACCACCAAAAAGTATAAATTGAAAAAAAACTTGAACTGTTCGTATAAAATAAGCGGAATAAACGTCACTGGGTTATACTTGGCATTGGAAACGGCATTGTTAGGATAACCCCCCACATTAGGCTTAACCACCCGATCCACCGATTCTCCATCAATTTGAATAGCACGACGTTTTGTAATTCCCGCCCACCACTGCTGGAAATACACCCTAATTGCCCGCGCCCGGTTATGGTCTCGGAGCTTTTGCACCGATGCGGACGAATTAGTCCTTCGTAGGAGGGGGTGCTGAGGTTCCTCCTCCTCTGGAGGTTCAAGCAGCGCCATTGCCACCAGCAGCAGCAGCGAAGGCTGCCGCTGCTGGGGTAGGGACGAAAGCGCCCTATCGAGAGAGACGTCAAAGTCGTCAAAATCGTCAAACATGACGAGGGGAAATGTTGGTGTTTGGTGATATATAGACTTACGTGGAAAAAATTAGGTGCGCAAGGCGCAACCGCAAAGAGAGTAACAAAAGGAACGAGGTGGTAGTTTGTCGAATATTATAGAATGGCGATGATCCATTAGATGGATGGTTAGGTTAATCATAAGGTTAATGGGGAGTGAAGGAATGAGGTACGCAGCGGGGTTAGTTTGGTGCACATGTACGATAAAGCGACGTTGCAAGATATTTTCTAATCCTCAGATCCATTTCACATTTGGTGAAACATGACTGAAAAGAGAATGTGGCGATAAAAGTTGTGGTAAATAGAAGATATCATATTGATATTGGGTTAAAGGTAGAGAAGAAACAACCGGAACCGGGATTGATTAAATTCAAAGGCACCTCGGGCCGATATTGTTAACTACTAGTGTCGAGCTAATCAAAAAGTACCACATGGCATTTGATTCGATAAAACCGCCATGGTTGGAATATCACTGCCATTGCCTTCACATGCACACCGGATTTCTAATTATCGTTGTCGTATTCTCTATATCTATTTAACTGTCTATTCCATTTCCGACAAGAACTTTTCTGCTTCCAAAGCAGCCATGCACCCGGTCCCGGCCGAGGTGATAGCTTGACGGTAGATCTTGTCTTGAACATCACCAGCAGCATACACCCCGGGGATCGAGGTTTCAGCAGTACCAGGCTTAGTGATAATGTACCCTTGGTCGTCAGTTTCAAGTTGACCCTTGAACACTTGAGTGGCAGGAATGTGACCAATGGCGTAGAACAACCCGTTCACAGGCAATTCCGTTTCCTTGTTTTCCTTGTTGTTGAAAATCTTCAACGACTGCAACAATTTCGAGTCCCCAAGAGCTTCCTTGGCTTCGGTGTTCCACAAGATTTCCAACTTCTCATTTTCCTTGACTCTCTTTTGCATAATGGTGGAAGCTCTCAATTGGTCACGTCTAACCAACAAGTAAACCTTGGAGGCGTACTTGGTGAGGAATAAAGCTTCTTCACAGGCGGAATCACCGCCACCAACAACCGCCAAAGGCTTGTTCCGGAAAATGGGCACGGCACCGTCACACACGGCACAGGCAGAGATCCCTTGTTGCCAGTAGGTGTCTTCACCAGGCAAGTGCATCCGCTTGGCAGAGGCCCCGGTGGCAATAATCACCGCATCAGTGGTGATGGGTTCGCCATCTTCGTTCCATTCAGTCCACAACTTGAAAGGTCTTTGGGAAAAGTCGGTCTTGGAAATGGTTTCAGTAATAATGGTGGTACCAAACCGTTCGGATTGTTCTCTCATTCTGTCCATAAGACCCGACCCAGAGATCCCTTCGGGAAAACCAGGAAAGTTTTCAATATCGGTGGTCGTGGTCAACTGCCCCCCAGCGGCAATACCGTTGGCAAGCATCCCTTCGTAAAGAGTGGGTTGCATTTCCGCACGGGCAAGGTAGATGGCGGCGGTGTGGGCAGCGGGGCCAGACCCAATGATGGTGACTCTGTTATGGACCATTCTTGAAAAGTTTAGTATCCGGCGCATGGGATTTTTCTTCGTTTTATAGCGCGTGGGCTAACGCGCGGGTGGGGCCGAGGCCATCAGCGTTTGTAAGCATTGATGAGAAATGATAAAGCTACCAGACCATGGACCTGACTATTATAGATGGCTGTAAGAAAAGATTTTGATAATTTTTATCTCCACTAAGCATAGCCACCATCCATGTTCTTTATCGCAATCGTGGCAAAATCACAGTGGCTATTTGTTTGTTAGCAATCAACTAGAGAGGGATCGTTTGTATACACACTGAGTACCTAGATGCGAGGGATGATTTGTGAGGGAGTTTACCGATTTTTGGAATCCCCGAGATCGGAGATTACATGAGAAAATCAAAGATTAAGATTATGAATATATGATCAGCCATGCTAGTGAAATAAAAATATAAAGCCGCACGTTGGAATGCAATGGTGGTATTAGCGTAGGGATATATAGAATGCGATGTAATAATGGCTTGAAGTAATGGTTGTTTTTTATGCCACAAAATTGTCAACAGATAACATGTTGATTAATAATGTTAGTGAAATTGATAGGCATATAGGTGGGGGGAGATGGGGATCACGTCATCGCCAAACCAGAATATGAAACACTTTTACCCAATTGCCTGTGCATGTGAACGTGTCATATTGCACTTTTTCACAATCGTTCGTAAAACGCCACCAATCGGAATACGATCTTCCAAGATATCACTTCATGTCCTCAAACCAATATTTCATCCCTCCTCATCGGTGACCAGTTCACTTTAATAAAAAATCCTTCACCAAATCCAGCTTCTGAAAGTGTGGATTCAATAGTACATTAATCAAGAACCATTGAAGCCCTCGCCGTCTCCGCTCTAACCATGTCAGCGCCATAAACATCCGGTCAATGGACATACTATCTTTGCTTGGCAACTTGGGAATATCCGCTCCTAGGAACGTTTCTACTAACTGCTGACGAAACTGTTCCAATTCCAGGTAACGCTTGTATAACATTATTGACGAATAGTCCAGGTCACCTACGGTTACCTTTATCTGCCAAACAGTGTATGGCTTGCCAATGTCGCCAGCAATTTCGTGGTGTTCTCCAACGATAACATTAGTAATTGTGCCCACATTCAGTTCTTGCTCGTTGCCATTGAGGCTGATTGGCACGGGGGCAATTTTGTTAAGCGTCATTCAACTCGCAATCGTTATCTAAGCGCACTACTATCTGCCTAAGATGATGCAACCACCACTACCAAAACGAGGTAGGCGATTAATGAATGTTGTAGAACTCCGTAACATGTGTTTTTTAGAATGATGGTTTAGAAGAATATCATATTTTCGAGTGTTCTTCTCAAATCACACGAAACACACGCTAGCGAAACTACCAAAAATACAATAATTTACAAAATCGACCCAATCCATCATTGTCCATATATATTTTTTGATGTAAGTCTTTCAAATTATCTCAAACTACTTAGCTCTTCTCCACATCCCTCACGCACTCCATCATGGACCCCCTCAAAGCCAAATATACAGCATGGCAACTTATGAAACACCGGTGGCAAGCCCGGAGAGACATTCCCTTCCGTAAAAGGTTTTTTTGTGGCTATGATCTTTATGGCAACACCTACTGGGAATTCACTCTTGATGGAAATATGCAACGGTTACGGCGGAAGATGGAGCCTTGGAGGCCCCTCGTGTTCAAGGCGGACTATTTCAAAACGGTTCCTCCGCAATGGCTCCAGTGGTTGCGGCGGACTCGTTTTGATGCCCCTACGGTGGATGAGTTGGTCAAAGACCAAATTAGACAGCAGCAGATCAAGGTGATGGCGGCCCATGCAGAACAAAAGTGGTACCAGGAAAAGCAGCGGTTGGAAGACCATAATAGGCAAACATTGGAATACGAATTAAACAAGGCCAAGGATGATCAAGAGGCATACATGAGAGAACACTCGAAAAAAGAGGAACAAGTTAAGCAACAAGAAAAGGTTGAGGATCCCTGGAAACACGCCCATGAGTTGAAGGATGGTGAATTCATCAATTCGGCAACTATCACTCCTAACACTCCTACTAATGAACAATTGCCAAAGGATGAACCAGGAAGTGATCCTTACGATCCTTGGAAACAGGCGGATGAATCAAAGGATGCCAATCCGATCGATTCAGCAACGTTTACCCCAAAAAGATAGAATTAGGAGTAAAATGATGACTTGTATATAATAAAGATGGCAGGATAACATTTTGAGCAAAGAGTGAAGAAATGGATAGTAAAGAAATAAAGAACATGTTACTGAAAAACGCCTGACCACCCCCTCAATAAACCACTTCTACATTAATACTTCCATTTCTCAGAAAGACCGCTCTATCACTAGTGCCAATTTGCGCACTTTCTCTTATCTATGGGTGAGGTCATCGAACTATCCATTGAGGAAACAGACAAACTACGAGCACAGTTAGGGCTTA
This sequence comes from Diutina scorzettiae, assembly GCA_030563345.1. Lineage (NCBI taxonomy): Eukaryota > Fungi > Ascomycota > Pichiomycetes > Serinales > Debaryomycetaceae > Diutina > Diutina scorzettiae. The sequence goes on from JAKUCB010000008.1 coordinate 425,847, forward strand.
GACCATTAAAGGAAAAAAAAAAACCAACTCCTTCTACCCATGATCTTTCTGTGGAGGAAACAAACACCCTACGGGCCCAGCTTGGGTTGAAGCCGTTACAAGAATCGAAACCAGAACCGAAACCAGAATTGACAAATCCTTCGCCCGAGGATGAAGATATACCCAATTATAGCGCATTGAAAGATAGAATATCCTTGGCCAATGCAGTTGCTGCAAAGAGAAAACTCCAGCTAGCCTACGACAATGATGACGATTGGTTGGCTAGTTTACTGGCGACAACAGAGGTGAAGTTGTCCACCATTAAACGAACCAAAGTCGAAGAGTCAGACGATGTAATTGGTCATTCAAAACATGAATTGTCACGACTCAAGGAAGGTACTATCCTAACGGTTCGTGGTGATCTAACTGGAGATGAAGATGTCATTGAAAATAGCGAACTTAGTGCCAAGAATACGGTGGAAAATAATCTAAGACTCAAATCACGGATTGATCGACTTCACTCGGGATCTGGCCCTCGTATTCGTGCGGATGAAGTCACAGTTGCTGTTCCAGAAGTTAGTAAGGACGACCTTGTAGACAAACTAGATGTGGAGGGGGATACTAAGCCGGTCAAATTTAAAAAACGGTCAAAAAAGACAAAGAAGGTAATTACTCGTTTTGATGATGAGAAAATTGTTGTTCCAAAACTCGGTGGGGAAATTGAGGAAGAAGAATTTGAAATGAAACCCCGCAAGCGAAAGCAAGTATATTCGGAACAACTGATCCAAGAACATCGGGTGTGGGACGCTACTGACGCCATCGATACCGCTGCAGCTATGATAAAATTTGATGATGATGATTTCTTATCAAAGTTGCCGGTCAAGGCATCCACCGAACCGCAAGAGATTATCATTAAAAGAACCAGCCATGATGAAACCACCGACACCTCAATTCCTTCGTTTTCTTCGATTGCTGATACTCTCAAGTTTGCTCGGCAAAATAACCTTATTTCGGACTCAGATACGGAAAACCAAAGACAGATTCAACGCCAGCGCCAAGCTGCGGCAAAACTACAAATCGAAGTTGGCATTGAACGCAGGCTATTGGGGGAAGAGCTAACCAAAGACAAGAAATACCAGAAGTTGTCCTCCGAAGAGAAGGAACAACATTTTGAACGCTTACTTGCACAAAGATTAGTATCCAAGGGGTTGGTAGCCACCACCACTACCAAGTACAACCCCAAAGTGGAGATTGTTCATTATGACGACAAGGGTAACCAATTACTGACAAGAGAAGCCTACAAATACCAGTCTAGAATTTTCCATGGCCAAAAAGGGAGGAAGAATTGAGAGGAATACCACGAGGCGAACAGCATAATACAGGAACACTTACCACAAAATTCTTCGGCATCCACAAAATTTAACGAGCAGTGATTCCCACAATATGGCGTGATATTTTATGAATTACAATGACGATGAAGAAACCCGGACCACCGGGGCGATTTTAAGGATAAACTGTAAAATAACTATTAGCCATAGCATTATTTATGTTACAAACCGAAATTAGAAGATGATCTGCGGTGTAAATGAATTACATGAACCGTTGAAATTGATATTATTACCCACCCACTCCGTGTAATTTTTTAGTGGCTTACCCCAAGAAGCAAACTTTGAGTGGGGTATTATCAACTGCGGGGGTCTGGTATCCCGGGGGTAGTTATAGTGGGGTTATATAGCCCTGTGGTGGATAAATTGGCAAAACCGTACAATGCTGGTATGAACAGACTTCTCTAACCGCCCATCTACTTATTCATTACTGCCACAAACAGCATCCATGCGTTGCTGTGTGACACCCGCATCGTCGTCGCATTATATATATGTGTTCGGCGTTTAGGCGATATTAGTGTGGCAGTTCCGGCCAATCAAGAAACCAGGAAAAGCAACAATGCTCACAATCAAGACACAAAGATCTTCAAAAATCTGGGGTAGAAGCCACCACTAATAACTGCCAAGAATAAGGAGAGAGCGTTGGGGCGATTTTAATAAAAGCCACCATTTACAATAACTTTTATCGTCCTTTTAATAAAAACTTGGTATAGTATGACTTTTGGTGGTCCGGCAAACTCCGTGAACTCCGTGTACTCCGTGATGGCAGGACATTAGTGTCGCCTCGTGTCGTCTTTCGTTGTGCATAGTGTCTCGCCAGTGCTTCGAGCCCCGCTCGTATATACAGGACACATCACGACGCATTTGTGAAAGTGGGGTTGTCTATATATAAAGGGATGGGCCCCCAACAAGCATCATACGCCAATGTCTGACATTGAAAACCAGCACCTCAGAGACCACACATTGGCTGTGGGAGACTCCCACGACGATGTGCCTGTGGCCATTCACGATGAAACCCACCCTATCTCCAAGGTTCACACCGACGGTGACTATGTCCAATTTGGTAACGAACGTTACTTGCGGTCTGACTTGGTAAGTGCTTTCGGTGGTACCATGAACCCTGGTTTGTCGCCCCCTCCCAAGCATGACTTTGCCAACCCTGCTCCTTTGGGGTTGTGTGGTTTCGCCATGACCACTTTCGTGTTGCTGTTGATCAACCTTGAAACCCGGGGGGTCAAGATTCCCAACATTGTCGTTGGTCTTGCCTACTTTTACGGTGGCTTGGCTCAACTTGTTGCCGGTATGTTTGAGATTGCCGTCGGTAACACTTTTGGTGGTGCCGCTCTTTCTTCGTATGGTTCTTTCTGGGGGACTTGGGCTGCCATCTACACTCCTTCGTTTGGCATCCAAGCTGCTTACATTGACAAGACTACGGGTGAATTGAATGCTAAGGAATTTTCGAATGCGGTTGGTATTTATCTTATCGGGTGGTTTATCTTTACTTTCTTCATGATGTTGATGACGTTGAAGTCCACCCTCGCCTTTTTCCTCATCTTTTTCTTGCTTTCGATCACCTTCCTTCTCTTGGCAATTGCTGAATTCAGACATTCCAAGGGGACTCCCGTCAAGAAGGCAGCTGGCGTGTTTGGTTTGTTGACTGCCTTTGCCGCGTGGTACAATGCTTACGCTGGTATTGCCAACGACCAAAACTCGTACATTACCGTCAAGGCGTTGCCTTTGCCCGACTTGCAAGCTAGACATAAGTAAATGCCCATTACTTGTTTCTTAATGGGGAATATTTGATATATTCCCTGCCCTGTTATTTATTTTGTTTTTAATGCCCTTTAATGTTGTTGTTTTTTTAATATAAGTTAGGTCTGGTTCCTTGTAAATTTAAGTTTTTATCACTCATGATTAAGTTTTTATCACCTTGTAGATAAGCTGATTATGCGCGACTTTTCAAAGTTCAAGATGTCGTTTATCATGAGAGACATTCTGTGAGGGGTTGGTGAACTATTGTCGTAACGGCCCATTAGTGCATATTTCAGGTAAATGCTAGCGACATCCGTATATGATGGTGATGTTTTTGGCTTTTGTAAGCGCACCTTTTAAAGTGAACAAGGAACTAGGTCATCCCATTGACGAGGAGACACCAAAAATCTAATAATTGGAAGATGCGTTTGCAATGGAGTTTTACCTTGAGGTTTCCGGTAGTTCTAGGGATGCTTTTGACCTAGAACTGTCCCTATACCCCTGTTTTATTCAGAAATACACCAATGTCATTCTAACGTTCGAAGCTAGTCGTCGGGGTATGAGTCGTCTAACACGTAGCTGTCCTCTGGCGAAGATTTGACACCACAGTGAATTCTACCCAAGGTTGGCTTCGTAAAATCTAAGTGGGCTGATTTTAACTAGACTTTATAGCAACGGGTGGTACGTGATTCGTTTCAATGACTAAGCTAACAAAACGAAACCGCCACCATGTGGGGTTGGATGACCTGTTGTATTGGGCATAACAATGCTCGAAATCTTCGGAATAGAAAATAGTGTTCGGTGCTCATTAAGGTTCCTAACTCAGCTAACACATTTTATCAACTGTCTTCAGCGTCCAAGAACCAAAATATAAAAATATCTTGGGCGGCTATATCGAATAGATTTGTTAGCGCCAATTCTCAGCCTCATCACTAAGTCCGTTGTCCAGGGTAACCCATCTGTCATTTTACCACATAGAATAGAGAACTGTTGAGAAACGCGTAGTGCCGTGGTATATTTACCCGATTTGGAAACTACTAATCAACTAATTAAAACTTATCAATCTTATAAAACCAGGTGCCTGCTTGTCTCAATCTGACCATATATTCTAGAAACAAAATAATTCATCACGTTAACATGATCCCATTTCATTTACTTATGGTAATTGATCGTCATAGCCCCTACAATAGTCAAGCCAACCAATAAAAACCAACAGGTTAGACACGTACTTTAGCCACGACTAAATCACAATAAGTCCTATAATTTCAATACGTTTTCTTTGTTCTCTTTTGGTTTACCGAGACGCTTCGAATCCGAATCAACCAGCATTTCCCAATGCGGCGAAATTTAAAACAAAACTCACATCCTGGGTCGCACCCATAAAACCCACACGCACCCTTCACCAAAACACACCCCAGATACCCTTACCAATGTTCAGAACAACCCCGACAGTGTCAGACTCTGACATTGCCGACATTTCCCATACCATGGAAAATGTTCTGCTTTCCGCACCCATGGATATCGACCACCTGTTCCGGTACAACAAGGAAAACATTACTCCCCAGCTGTCACCAACCAAGCTGATCTTGCACCAGCTGCCTCGCAAGCGGAACCCGCGCCATTTGGCCGAACTCACCCACAACATTAGTCAGTTACAACCGGGAACCCGTATCCTGGATGATGAGTTCCATCGTCGGGCAAACAACCCCAAGACCAAAAGATTGGCGCTGGTGGCTCAAGTCTACTTTTTGGATTACTATTGCGACATGTTTGACTACGTGATTTCAAGACGGGAACGCACGAAAATCGTCAAGGATAGGTTATTGACCGATCCCCAATTCACGCAAAACCCCCAAAGGCAACAGTTGGAGTGGAAAAATTATGTGGGCCGGGAGCGGGTGCTTTTGCGGAAGCGGCGGTTGAAACCAAAACACAAGGATTTTGAAATGGTGACCCAGGTGGGCCAAGGGGGCTATGGCCAGGTGTTCTTGGCAAGAAAGAAGGACACCCGGGAAATCTGCGCGTTGAAGATTTTGAACAAAAAGCTCTTGGTTAAATTGGATGAAACAAGACACGTGTTGACTGAGCGGGATATCTTGACCAACACCAGACTGGAATGGTTGGTCAAGTTGTTGTATGCGTTCCAAGACCCCGAAAAGGTGTATCTCGCCATGGAATTTGTCCCTGGTGGCGATTTCCGGACTTTGCTTAACAATACCGGCTATCTTATTCCTCCCCACGCCCGGTTCTACATTTCGGAAATGTTTGCCGCTGTTAACTCACTTCATGAACTTGGGTTTACTCATCGGGATTTGAAACCGGAAAACTTCCTTATTGATTCCAAGGGTCACATTAAACTTACCGATTTTGGTCTTGCCGCCGGTCTGGTGCTGAATGACCGGATCGAACTGATGCGAATCAAGTTGCGCAACTTGGAAGAATTGGACGAATACCAACTTCCATCAAACTATATGAATGAGCGGCAACGGCTTTTTAGACAGGCTAAGGGCCATTTGAACTTGGCGAACTCGATTGTGGGTTCTCCCGATTACATGGCGTTGGAAGTGTTGGAAGGGAAGAATTACGACTTTACCATTGACTACTGGTCGCTTGGGTGTATGTTGTTTGAAGCGCTCTGTGGCTACCCGCCATTTTCGGGCTCAAGACTGGAGGAAACTTACTACAACTTAAAGAACTGGCGTACTTCGTTAAGAAGACCGCAAACCAAGGATGGCCGCTACGTGTTTAGTGACCGGACTTGGATGTTGATCACTAGACTTATCAATCTGCCACAACTGCGATACCGTTCATTTGAACAAGTGCAACGTGCCCCCTACTTTGGCGACCTTAAGGATTGGGACTTGCGGAAACGGACACCGCCGTTCACTCCTCAATTGGACAACGAAGAAGATGCCGGGTACTTTGATGACTTTGAAGACGAGGAAATGATGGCCAAGTACAAGGATGTGTTTGCCCGCCAAGAACACAACGAACAATTGCTTGAAAAGGACGGCACCAAGAAGCCCCTCGCACAAAACAATTTTATCGGGTTCACCTTCAAGCACAAACTGAATCCGAACAACAAGTTCACTGGAGAAATTAACTTATTGGGCCCTCAATCAAGATTGGACCCGTTGGCTACCTTGTATTAGCATGCTTTATGACTTTTCTATAGTGTCTATAGGACGATATGATGATTTAAAATTAAGGTATCATTATTCATTACAAAAAGTTCGACAGGAACCCGTGCTTAAACTTAGCCCACCCCTTCAAATTCTTAGCTTCTTCATTCTCTTCCAACTCCTGTTCCAGTGGCACGTACAAGTCGGTGTCCAAGTCCATATCCTGGGCACGGACCCACTTGTCCCAATGGCCGTTCTTCCATCTGCTGTACAAAAACCACACAATGTAACAGAGGGGAAACACCCCCAATTCCAAGTAATTCTGGAAAAACAGCTTGGTATCCCACGGTGCAAATGATGTCCACCCCTGGACCAAAATGATAAAAATACTCAAAATCAATGCTATGATCGGACCAAACGGATAGGTCCAGTTCTTAAATACAAGGATATCCTCCCGCCCCTGTGCTTTAATCCCCCGACGGAAACGGAGCAGGATAAAGTTGATCACCGCCCAAGTCAACAAGTTACTCAAGCCAACAATAGATTGCAACCACGACCACACTTCGCCAGAACCAATAAAACTAGCGCCAAATGCCAACCCACCGACAGCCCACACAGAAATCACCCCGACGTAGGGAATGTTGAAGCGATTAGTCCAGGTAAATATTTTGGGAAAGTAACCTTGGGTACCAAGGTTGAACATCAATCTTCCCCCAGCCATAAGGGCGTGGTTACCCGCCAGAATCACTGACGTGAGAATCACCGCATTCATATACAGCCCCGCCGACTTGTTAATAATATTTTTACCCGCCTGAACCATGGGGTTGTTGGAGTGGCCCACCAAACCAAAGGTGATGGTAAACGGCGAAGTAATCACCGATTTGCTACTCAATTCAGGGTAGTCATACGGAACAACAAAACCAATACACACACATGTAGCGACGTAAAATACCAAGATACGAACGAAAACCGTTTTGATGGTTCTAGGAATAACCACTTGAGGATTCTTAGTTTCCCCAGCAGTGATGGTGATCGATTCGGTACCACCGTAGGCAAACGCAGCGGTTACAAATACATTTGCAAACCCACCGAAACCGCCAACAAACGGAGCCGCTCCTTGGGTCCAATACTTGGCACCAATATATTCCCCTTGGCCATTGTTCAAGTTATTGTACCCAGCATTTACAATAATGGAGATTATAAAAAATACAATAATCGTGGCTACTTTAAGGATGGAAAGCCAATACTCCGCCTCGCCATAAAGCCTCACATCAATGACATTTAAAAATAAGAGTAACGCCCAAAACACCAATGCAATGGCATAATACGGCATCCGATCTTCGACATTCCAGTATGACCACACAATTTGTAAGGCCACCAAGTCACTCGCTACCGAGCACATATCATTAAACGCATAGTTTGTCAAAATGGCAAACCCAAGAGAATCAGACCCCCACCGTTTGGCGTAGGTACAGAAGGAGCCCAGAATGGGATACAGAGCGGCCATTTCCCCAAGCGCCATCATCGTCAACATCACCACCGCCCCGACAATACAATAACATATAAGTAAACTGGCAGGACCCCCGGTTGCCAACGACTTACCTGTCCCCAAAAACAAGCCCGTCCCAATGATACCAGCAATGGTAATCATGTTGATCTGCCGGGCAGACAACTTTCTACTGAGGTTCTCGCTAGTGACCCGAGCATCATTCGTCAATGAAGGGTCACTGATGCTATTCTCCGTTTCATCCACATCAATGGGCTGCTTCTTGTCTAGCCTGAATAATGTCATTACTGAAATCTACGGCATTTCCACATATATATAGTTGCCGCCACAGTACGGCCTTAAGTTAATGCAATGCTAAGGAAAATTCACAAGGCCATCGCTTGTGATAGCCGCAAACGGCATTATGATTAAAGGGGACGTCTGGTATTTTCGCGAACGTAATTTAGGGCATCAATCGCCGTGGAAACCACAATTGTGGCAGTGATTGTCGGGGTAGGTAATGGTGACATGTCACGTGACACGCATTATGTGGGTTGGTGGACTAGCGAGATAGACAGGGCGAAACAAAGTTGAGGGGAAGAGTAGGCAAGTTGGAGATGTCCGGTTTTTCCCATCTCGATTTTGGTTGTATAGTGTCTGTTGTCATGTGACAAAAGCTTATTCTGGTTAGAATACGAGATTCAGATTAATAGGAAAAGTGAAATACAAAACATCGGATATGTAAATTTGTTACCCAAGCGCACCAAAGTATTTACGAAAAGGCATTATCGCTTTCGAGAAAAATTATTTTCAATGGTGTATATGTATGCCTGGAGACTAAACATGTAGGGCTGAAAATGTGACAATCTGCCATGCGGCTTTGTAATGGAAAACTGTATGATTATTAATTTGGTCTTCCTGTCAAATGCAATGTATATGTATATTCCGATTCAAAATGTGACATGAATTGTGTTTGTTCATATAGTTGGAACCAGTGTGGGAAATGTACACAGTAGTAATAGTTTGTTCATTAGGTAGTTGGAACCGGAGTAGGGAACTGAAGATACTCGGTGTATTTCAATCTGAAAGTGCCAATAACCGTTAGGTGGTTTATTTTGTCTGCCTCAACTCATGTTTAGATTTTGTAAAGTAACATCATTAGAGGAAAGAAACCACTGGGGAGATTTATCCTTTTTTTTTCATGTTAAAGTTTTTCAATTCCTTGAAAACATTTTTACTATTTTTTTAAACATTATTTAGGAATCGATGAGCAAGTCTTGTTGCAAGTGAAAGCTATATTACCAATAAATACACCATTGTATTGTTTCCTTTGTATTAAAATCAAGAAATGTTTACAAATCACATTGACTGGAACTAACCCGTGAGATTCGACCCTCTCCAATACTTGCATCATCGCAGAAACAGCCCATTTCGTCATAACCATATAATGACCATGTTATTGCGTGCTCTTTCCCTACAGCCACTTCTTTTCAATCCAATTTCAGCAATTATGAATCATAATTTATCACTGTTGCCATAATTGATTGTGAGTCATCTCGATCTATACATCTGATGATAAGACAAAATCAAACGAGGGATGCGAGAAAAAACGACACTACATCACAAGAAACCAACACGTAAATCCTCACACCCCAGTCCAGTGTATATAAACACCTGCACCATTTCCATTCCTCTTTACCCAATTTTCATCACCTCCATCTTGTACTTCTAAACGCGACAGAAAATTTTCATTATACTCTTGGGGTATTTGTATGCTATTTAAGCTAATACGCAGCTTATCCATACAAAAACATTTTAGATACCTGACAATGAGTAGCGAACAACCTGCCATTGCGGCGAATACCGTTATCGGTGAAGACGGTAAGCCCCGGGCTAAGACCCCTAAGGAATTGGAAAAGGAAAAGAAGAAGGCTGAAAAGTTGGCCAAGTTTGAAGCCAAGAAGAAGGCCCAAGCTGAAGCCGCCAAGAACGCTGCTGCCGCTCCTAAGAAGCCTAAGAAGGAAAAGAAGGTCGCTGAACCTGTCCCCACCTGGACTGACCCTACCGTTGCTGGGGAAAAGAAGGTTTTGGCCTCGCTTGAAGACCCCGCCTTCAAGGCCTACAACCCTGCTAACGTTGAATCGTCGTGGTATGCTTGGTGGGACAAGCAAGGCTTCTTCAAGCCCGACTTGGTCGGTGGCAAGGTCAAGCCTGAAGGTGCTTTCTCCATCCCCGCTCCTCCTCCTAATGTTACCGGTGCTTTGCACATTGGACATGCTCTTACCATTGCCATCCAAGACTCTCTTATTCGGTGGAACCGGATGAAGGGTAAGACCACTTTGTGGTTGCCTGGGTTTGACCATGCAGGGATCGCCACCCAATCGGTGGTTGAAAAGCAAGTGTGGGCCAAGGAACAAAAGACCCGTCACGACTATGGTAGAGATGCTTTCATCGACAAGGTTTGGGAATGGAAGGATGAATACCACAACCGGATTTCCGGCCAAGTAAAGAAGTTGGGTGCTTCCTACGACTGGTCGAGAGAAGCGTTTACTTTAGACCCTAAGCTTTCCAAGGCTGTTACCGAAGCCTTTGTCCGTTTGCACGAAGACGGTACCATCTACCGGGCTTCGCGGTTGGTCAACTGGTCGGTCAAGCTCAACACTGCCATTTCCAACTTGGAAGTGGACAACAAGACTGTTCCCGGCCGGTCTTTGGTGGCTGTGCCTGGCTACGACGAAAAGATTGAATTTGGTGTTTTGACTTCGTTCTCTTACCGTGTTGTTGACTCTGATGAAAAGCTTACTGTTGCCACTACTCGTCCTGAAACCATCTTTGGTGACACTGGTGTGGCTGTCCACCCTAAGGACCCCCGGTACACCCACTTGCACGGCAAGTTTGTCCAACACCCTTTCTTGGACCGGAAGTTGCCTATTGTGCTTGACCTGGAAGCCGTCGACATGGAATTCGGGACTGGTGCGGTTAAGATCACCCCTGCTCATGACCAAAACGATTACCAAACCGGTAAGCGGAACAACTTGGAATTCATCAACATCTACACCGACAATGGTTTGTTGAATGAAGCTTGTGGTGCCGAATGGCAAGGGATGAAGCGGTTCGACGCTCGGGCTAAGGTCATTGAAGAATTGAAGGCTCAGGGGTTGTACGAAGGTCAAGAAAACAACGAAATGACCTTGCCTACTTGTTCGAGATCGGGTGATATCATCGAACCTCTCCTTAAGCCCCAATGGTGGGTTAACCAACAAGACATGGCCAAGGATGCTATCAAGTTGGTTAAGGACGGTGAAATTAAGATCAACCCTGCTACCTCGGAAGCCGATTACTTCCAGTGGTTGGAAAACATCCAAGATTGGTGTATTTCCCGGCAATTGTGGTGGGGTCACCGGTGCCCGGTGTACTTTGTTCACTTGGAAGGTAAGGAAGCCGACAAGTTGGACAACGAATACTGGGTTGCTGGTCGTGACGAGGCTGAAGCTGAAGCCAAGGCCAGAGCCAAGTTCGGTGCCGAAGCCAAGTTCACTTTGGAACAAGATGAAGACGTTTTGGACACTTGGTTCTCGTCTGGCTTGTGGCCCATCTCAACTCTCGGGTGGCCCGAGAAGACCCCTGATATGGAGACGTTTGCTCCTTTCCTGATGTTGGAAACTGGTTGGGACATTTTGTTTTTCTGGGTTACCAGAATGATCTTGTTGTGCCACAAGTTGACCGGCAAGGTGCCTTTCGACGAAGTGTTCTGTCACTCGTTGGTTAGAGACGCTCAAGGGAGAAAGATGTCCAAGTCTTTGGGTAACGTTATCGATCCCTTGGACGTCATTGCCGGTATCCCCTTGGAAGGGTTGCACGACAAGCTCAAGGTGGGTAACTTGGACCCCAGAGAACTCGAAAAGGCCATGGCTGGTCAAAAGCAATCGTACCCCAACGGGATCCCCGAATGTGGTACCGATGCCTTGAGATTTGCACTCTGTGCCTACTCTACTGGGTTGAGAGACATCAACTTGGACATTTTGCGGGTTGAAGGTTACAGAAAGTTCTGTAACAAGATCTACCAAGCCACCAAGTTTGTCCTTGGTAAGCTTGGCGAAGACTACCAACCCCCTGCTTCCGCTGCTCCTACCGGCAACGAATCGTTGGTGGAAAAGTGGATCTTGTACAAGTTGAACCAAGCCGCCAAGGCTGCTGAAAAGCACTTGGAAGCTCGGGAATTCGGGGATGCCACCAAGGCCATCTACGAATACTGGTACGAACTTTGTGATGTTTATATTGAAAACTCGAAGGCACTTATGGAAGGTACTCCCGAACAAAAGGCCTCGGCTCAAGCAACTCTCTACACCGCCATTGACGGTGCCTTGCGGTTGATCCACCCCTTCATGCCTTTTGTCACCGAAGAAATGTGGCAAAGATTGCCTCGTCGGGCTGGTGACTCTACTCCCTCGATTGTGGTGTCGGAATACCCCAAGGATGTCAAGGAATACGACGACGCTGCCGCTGCTGAAGCCTACGAATTTGTCTTGGACTCTGCCAAGTCCATTAGATCGTTGTTGGCTCAATACTCGATCACGAAGAATGCTCAAGCGTTTGTGGAAACCGGTGACGCCACCCAATTCGCCATTGCTGATGCCGAAAAGGATTCGATTGCTTCGTTGATCAAGGGGGTTGATTCGGTGACTGTGGTTAAGTCTGCCGCCGACATTCCCGCCGGTTGTGCCGTTTTCTCGGTCAACCCCACCGCCAACGTCCACTTGTTGGTCAAGGGTCAAATTGACATTGACGCTGAAATCGCCAAGGTGGAAAAGAAGTTGGTCGCTGCTAAGGAAGGTATTGCCAAGACTAAGGATGTTATTTCTAAGTTTAATGACAAGACCCCTCAAGTTGCCAAGGAAGCTTCGGCTTCGCGGTTGATCGTCTTGGGTGCTGAAGCTGAAGGTTACGAACAAACCATTGCCGTTTTGGAAAAGTTGAAGTTGTAAACACAAGTTAGTATATAGAAATAAATGTTAGAGAAAGACAGAATATTCACAGAATTAGATTGATTGCTTAATTGAGGAATATATGAATGATAAAGGGCGTAACTCATAACTATATACTGTTTATTTCCACATTCATTCCGCATCTCATCTTTCTCACGCGTCTAGCCGTTTGTTTTAACAACCATGCGAGGAATACTCTTCCTTTTTTTTGTTGTTTCGGTGTTTGCTAACACCGAAACGATAAACATTCATATTCCATTTTACTATAACATTCCCGCCCCTACCCTTCGTCAAGGAATCACAGTTATTAATGACACCCACACCATCATTCATCACTATGCCATTGATACTATTGACCATATCACTGATAACCATACATTGATACTTTCATCAGGCACTACCCTCGTTCAAATCAACAACTACAATGACATGTTTGAAGGAAATGACATGATCGCTGCCAAGTTGTGTTGGCCGGCCACGAACCCATACTCGGTGCGATTGGACGCAGTATACCTGGATGAGTTTAATAACGAGCATGCCCGGGCCGACTTGTTTGTTGCTATAACAGTAGAGCCTGAAGGATATTCTTATTTAGGGAAAGAGCCTGTACCATTGGAGGTCAATTTCTACTTGAGTAAATTGCCAAATGCAACGGTGCCGATTCCCTTGGAGTTTTATACACTTATTCCGTATCTTGTGGCTGTATTGGCAGGATCAGTGGTGGTTGCCCCTTACGTTTATGATTATATTTTTAAGTAACGAAGATTAAATGAGAGAACGACACGAGAGAACGACAATTGAGGTTTAATAAATAGTAGCAATTTCTATATACATTAGTAATGGTCAATTCTATTTTCTCATGAAAAGTTGTATTTAAACGAACTGGTACGTATGGCTTGGACGCATGTTTATATCAAATTGATACTGTGCAACTTTGTTTCGATTAAAAGACAAAAAAAAGTTTGTAGAGCTTAACAAGTAATTAGTTCGAAAGGCTGTTAAGCTCCATGTTTAGTGAAAAACTCTTTGGCGGGGAATCGAACCCCGATCTCCCGCGTGACAAGCGGAAATACTAACCGTTATACTACCAAAGAAATTATAAGAAGCCTAAAATACTCATATTTATTACTGTGTAGAGACTATGGAGAAACCTGTATTGCGGGTTTCTTCATAGTCTCGTGCAGTTAACTGCAGGAGATGGTGGGGAATTAAACCCCGGAGCCCTTAGGCGTGGACCTGGGAGATTGACAACTAGGCCATACCCCCAGAAAGAAGCTTGCATTCTTGTATATCTTTGAGACAAATGACCCCTAAATTTGTGAATCACTTTTAGTTTGTATCACTTTACTTTTAAAAAATGATAAACATAAAGGTTTACTTTTTTTGTGAATTGTATGCCTATACTACTTTTATTGAATAAAAATAGTAGTAGATATATCTTCAGTTATTCAAATGTTGTGTAATCGTATTAGGCATTGTATGTATTGCTATTAAGGCTTCATTCATAAATGTTTAATAACAGCTATCTGACAAGTAATCTCCTTTATATTTTCAGGTGTCGATCCCGTTTCAAGAGAAGGAAATTACCATGGCAGCAAGCCTTCACAAGTTGATGGAATAAATTCCATCACTGTGTATCCAATCAATCTTCGTTGGCCTCCTCTGCTGTAAAATCATGCACTTTGAAAAACTTTTTGAATTCATCACATTCTTCCGCCTCCACAAACTTTGGTTGTTTACAGTTATTCCAGTAAATACGCTTGGCCAAATTAAGAGTAACTGCCAATACACGTCTAGGAAATTGCAAGTCTGGTTGCTTTTCAGGCTCAAGAAGACGTGCCACATAGTATGTTGGTTCTGGTGTTGCTACCGTGAACTTGACGTAATCACCTTCGGGATTAAGACCCTCGTCACCTACCATATACTTGGAAATGTCCAACCGTTGGTTTTTGTCGGTATATCGCTCATTGTTTTGTTTGGTCTTTTCGTATAGAACCAGCTCAAATTTCTCCAACTTCAGCTTTGGAATCGGCACCATTTGAACATGGAAATGAACATTAGATGATCTAGACCATTCAAAGAAAACTGGAACAAGGTCCGTTTCGGCAAAACTGGCGGTGAGGGCTGATTTGAAGTTTTCAATTTCCTCGGTCGTTTCCTTATCGCTGAGAACAGATTGATGCTGGATTGGGATAATAATAATGTGCCCTGAAAATGGATGATCTTTAGACATTTTTGTCAATGGGCCCTTTGCTGTGGCAATATAACTATGCTTGCCAATAGCAACAATCATATGGGTTTCAACATCGGCATTCGATAAACAAAAGAAACACTTGTCAAGTGGCACCACCTTTTGTTCTAACCGACGCAACTTCACGTCCATGGGTACCTCTTCTTCTTGTTTCCGCTTCCTTGTAAATGGGTTGGTGATAGCAGCAGCATCGTCAATGGCTTCGGGGTCTAATTTGAACGCATAGTACCATTTGTTGCCACTACCTTCTTCTCCGAGACTGATGAACCGGGTATGCGTACCATTACTCCATTTGAATGGCCGGTTTTCAAAGAATTTCCCTGAACCTGGGGGGCCAACCGCAAAGTGATAAGTTGGCTTTACCCGCTTCACCACCTCATCAAGCAGCTTTGAGCCAAAACTGGCAAAGTTTTCTTGACGGGACATTGCTTGCGGCCAATCGTAGGTGACCAAGATATCAACATGATCATCACCAACCTTATCCTCAGCTCCACTAGCAACAAACATTATAGTGGTGTTCAGTTCAAGGGTCACAATTTCAACACTCTTGTTTACCCGGTTGTAATTGTCTTTGGATGGCAATTCCTCCGCTGAATCTGATACTCTACCAATGTAACCAGGGACATCAAGCGATTCTGTTGGAGTCGTTTGATACGCATTACCCAAGAAAATAACAGCTTCAAAGGGACCATTCTTTTGATTCTGTATATTGGCTTTCGATACCACCTTATCGATTCCCAGTGGACTAGGATTGAGGACTAAGAAGCGACTCATGCGATGAGGGTTCTATGTGTTGAGTGAAACAGAAGAGTGAGATTCGAACAAGAAATTTTGGAGACTTGATCACTTAAAGGTTTTTATGATTAGAATATAGCCTATTAGAGGGAAAATCTTTTTTTACAAAAATTATTACTTTCAATGATCATGCAATTGGCCCAGAGCGCGATTGACAGTAATCGCCATAAATATTATATTAAAGCAAAGATCAATATTTTTCTATTTATAACCTTCCCAAAAAAGAACCCTTATCATTTAATTTTTTATAAGCATACCTCCAACAAATGTCAATAAAAATGCGCGTCTGTATTGCCGCATCATTGATGTGATGTATTCTTCCGGACACTATATTATCCATCGGCCACTATATTATATATGCAGTTTTATCTATTATCATGTAATATCTATCGTTGAAATTAAAACGTCTCACTTACACACTTCCTCACTCGTTTGTTGATTTTATCGGCGATGGACGACAACGTAATCAAAGCATTCGTTCGTGTCCGTCCGGTGGTACCCCGTGAAAACGATGCCATATGTGTTGAAGTTCGTGATAACCTAACCATTCTTCTGGTACCCGAAACCAATCCGTTGTACGCCAAGTGGACGAAAGTTGACGGAAAACCTAAACGGGAATATGCGTTTAATAAACTGATCTGGTCGTGTAAACCAGGTGACCCCCATTATATGGGTAATTCTGGTTTCTATCATCAAACAGGTGGGGAGTTGTTGCAACATATGTTTAATGGTTATAATGTGTGTCTCTTGGCTTACGGACAAACCGGCCTGGGAAAGACTTATACCATGTTGGGCAATGACAGTGATCCTGGGATTATCCCCCAATTAGTGACGGATATGATTAAACAAAAAGAGGTGTTGGTTGGCAAAGGAGTTGATTGTTCAATTCGCCTCTCATGGTATGAAGTCTACAACGAACAGGTGAATGACCTTCTCGGCGAAGACAGAAAAAAACTCAGGGTCCGGGAGCACCCTTCCAGTGGTCCATATGTGGAGGGGTGTATTGAAGTGGAATTAGATGACATTGGTGGATTTATGCGGTGTTTAGCTAAAAGTCAGGCCTCGAGACAAACATCACTGACGCTTATGAACTCGGCATCTCTGAGATCGCACGCTGTGCTATCACTAACAGTCAAACAAACAGTGTATACCACAGGGGACCATCTTGAGCCTGACCATGAAATTGTTAGTAGCATTAAATTGGTGGATTTGGCGGGGCTGGAACGGTTGGATAAAACTAAAGCATACCGCCAACAAGATCGAGTTCGTGAAGGGCTGTTGATTAACAAATCATTAGCTACGTTAGGAAGGTGTATCAACTTATTGGCAAAATCAGAGACGGTGATTCCCTATCGCGATCTGGTGCTCACCTACTTGTTACGGGAGAATCTTGGTGGCAATTGCAAAACCCTGATTGTATTTTGCATTTCTCCTGTTGATTTTGATGAAACATATCACACATTAACTTACGCCAGTGAAGTGAAGAAGATTAATACCACTGCCACCACAAATTCGAAGAAATTGATTAGCACAATTAAACCAGAGAACTTACAGCTGTCAGAGCAACAAGCTATCAATGAACTCCGGCGTCAACTTGAAAAACTCACATCTTCGCTGTCGATTAACCAAAATGAAGCCAACCACCTGATTCTGATCCTTGAGGAAAAGCTAGCCAAAGTTAGATTTGAGAACAAGTATATCAAGCTGCAGTTGACCGAAAAGGACGCCAGTTTGAAGCAGCTACTACGGATGGTGGAACAAAGGTATCACCCGTTGCCGGCAATGACACAACAAGCGGCAATTCTCGATAAGGAAATTACCAATTCTTTAGCGAGATTTGATCCACTGTTGGTCTTGTAAATGATGTTTTTGTGGTTGATTCCAACAGCCTGCATTTGCATATGGGGCTTTGCTATTTATTATTGCAAGTCAATTAGCTACACGTGACCGAAGCCAATCACAATAAAGAAGCAGCGCGGTGTCGCTTGACGGGACAAAATGTCAAAATTAGAATCTCAGTTGTCCTGTGATATCAATTTACGAAGCCAACAATTGATTTGTTGGGTAGCATAAATTAGCCGTTGACGATATTCTCGGGGCTATTTTCAGCGAATTCATAAGTTATTAGCAAAACAATAACGACATTTATATTGCTCTACATCTAATAAATGGTTTATATCCGCATTTTGGTGTGGTAGCGCGTGTAGATCGCGCACACTTTTACCGGCACTCCCGAGCGTGACCCTACATGTATAGCGATTCCCAACAAGCAGTGGCCGAGTCACTTCGAAGTGGCATGCCGTTGCTTATATATGTTGACCGGCCAGACGACGACACATTTTTCCGGGCTCGTTTGAGCGATTTTGACGCTGTTCTCGCGAAATTTGTCACATTACGGGTCCATGAAAATCTGAATGATTTTTACAACTTCCGTCAGCTATTCCCTGACTTGAAAGTTCCTAGTTTCAATGTGCTTCGCCAGAATCAGGTTATTGACATTATTGGAGATGATGTGTCCGTGGAAGAGGTAAGAGATAGAATTTCCAAGATTGTGGGGGAATCGTCATCCTCGGCGCTGAAGCGGGATTCTTTCTCCCGAAACGAACCAAGGCGGGACACGCTACACCACCCCCTGCCAAAGGTGGCAAAGAAGTCCCGCGTCGAGAAGCTTAAACGAGAACAACCCAGCACCAGGGAACCCGCGACCAAAGATACGGCGCAACTTCCCCCAACTGGACAAAAGCCGATAAATAAGCCAGTGGTGCCCGAACCCATCAAAGAACCCAATCCTCAATCCCACCAACCTATTTGCATTCTTTCAATCAAACTTTTTGACGGGGTGTCTGTGCGTCAACAGTTTGAACCTAGTGATACGCTCGCCACCGTGCGTGAGTGGCTCGATGCCAACCAGGACTTGGAGGTGATTCCCGATGCCGAAGCGGTACCTGCATTTGCCTCTTCTACCAGTCCCACCGGGTATCTATTTTGCCGTCCAGTGGTGCCGGTGCGGACATTTACCGCCGAAGATGAAGCATCCACCCTTGCCTCGCTTGAATTGTGTCCTCGGCTGGCACTCATTTTGAAACCATTATATGACACTGAGGGTGCTAGTAGCAAGCGGCAGAGTATTTTTGGCACCATTGGGAGCTCCATTTCCCGAGTAGGGCTGGCCCTCTTTTCTTTCTTTGACTATGGTCTCCATGACGATATGGAAGGCAACCGGGCACAATCACCCCTTTCTGATGAAATCAATCAGAACCCACCGCCGCCTCCTTTAATGTCCATTTCAAACCCACCATCGCAGGCAACACTGAGGGTAAGTACCCCCATGCCTTCCACTCCGCGGGCACACTCATTTCGCCAAGAGCCTGAAGACAGGTTCAACGGAAATTCTGTGAATCTTCACGACGATCATGACCTCGAACAATTATGATTTATGAGTGAAACGATAATGAAATATAATATACAGTTACTCGATCATGTTGATTGTGATAGCATTTTAACCCGTAGATTATTAGTGGCTCTTCACCCCCACTTTCCACCCCACCATCATTATTTGGCTCCTTGGCCTTGCTCGTTCAACTTCTTTGCTTTCCTTGATGCGGAGTGCTGTCATGCTTACAATTGAGTCATCTTTGTTCTCGACATCTGTTATCCCCGCCCCTCACTTTAGCCAAATCTGTGTGAGGAATGGATAGGCGCGTGCTAGAGGGATTGTTAACCATTCCTGGTTACAACCAGCCGGTGGCAGATATTTCTGTGCTTTCTTGTGGATGTCTTATTTCACAATCGGACTTTGAAGCCGCATCTAAATGTCGCCAAGGCCATGAACAGCCCACCATGGTTGGACCAATTGGCCCCCTACGAGAACTATGGCAATTGGTTGAAAGTCAAATTCAGCGCCGACGACGGCTGCTGCTGAAGATGGCTGATTCTGGGGAAGTCACCGACTTGATGCAAATGTTCCACAAGTTTGCTCGCGAGGAGGATCTTGCTGATAGCATTACTGAGGTGGATATCCAATCGACTGGGTCGAGCATTGCAGCTGCGTCAATTATTGCTCCCCCATCAGAAACCTCTCAACCGCTGCATATAACCATTGATAATCTTTACGAGCAAAATATTCTAAATGAGCTCACCGAAGAAAAAGAGCACAACTACAGTTTGTGTTTCCCGTTACATCGCAAACGTCTGGACTTTGACGTGCTGAAACGGGCAATCTTGAATAATATGCTAAAAAAGAGCAACCGCTACATCTCGCTGGATATTTGTTGTGAGCAAGACCACGGCATGAATGTTGAGGTGACGACATTTGTTTTACTTAGCGATCGAAAATGGGAATTGTATGAATACGTGGTGCCTATTAATGTGCTCAATTCGAGTCATGCCCGACCACAATTAATCTGTTGTGGGAAAAGCACTGGCGAATTTGGTGAAAATGAAAAGGAATTACAGGACAGCACGTATTTGAAAGGGGAGGTGATTATTGATAATGATTTATCAGGAAAATCGTCCTCCAAAGACAATCACATTCCCAAAAAGTTACAGCAATGGCAGTTTGTGCTGTGTTCGTTGACTACGAAGCACTTGGTCATTAGGGGGACTAAGGGGATGGTAAGGGTAATTAATATTGCAAAAAAACTGCCTTACCGAATGGGACAGCCTATTTATACCTATTCTACCAACTTTCCCATCAAATGCATTGCTGCCGCAAGAAACCGGCCGCTTGTGGTGACAGCAGTCACCGGAAAAGAGCGGGTTTCTAATAAAGAGCAACCGTTCATTATTCTCCACAGACTTGTGTTTGATCAAGGCCTTCGTCTCAAGAAGGTTGATCCAATAACAATCACCATTCCCTTCCATGAGCCACTTCGCCACATCACTTTTAATGGTTCCGGGACCCACATCATGTGTAGTACTTCGTGGGAGTTGCGGTACCTCATTATTCGTCTTCAGCTGGACCTGAATGACAACTACCGCAAACCCAGGCTTATCTTTACCGGAAGAGCGTGTCGCCAACGAAACTCCATCGAATCCGACTTGATCAAAGCGAGCGAAGGAATAACCGACATCAAATTTGGTGTTCCTTACTCCAACACGGTTTTCATCTCGTCATGTTCGCTCAAACTGTTCCCACCGACAATGATTAAGTTGGAAGGGGCTCCGCTCGATTCAATGGACACCGATTCAACTCAACAACTGATAGGATCGATTGATGATGCCGATTACATCACCGAAGGTAATTTGGTAATGAAGTTCCCAGAACTGGGGGCGATGGTTCATGGTAGTGCTGTGTCGCCCCGCGGTGATGGTATTGTGTTTCTTGGGAAAGATGGGCGGCTAGTTTTAGTCAACACCACCAACTTCCACCTCTCGCTGTCTATAACGCCCAAAAAGAAGATTGCCGTGTTTTTAGGGTCGGTGAGTGGTCTGGAACAACAGGAAGAGGCAGCACTGTTGTCATTTTCGGCAGATGGTGGTAAAATTTTTACTGTGGATCGCAAGGGGATGTTTTCCGTGTTTGATTTTACCAAGGGGGTTCCCGGAAAAGATCATGACGTAATCAAGTGTAAAATGGCCAATTCCAGTGGGGCATTTGTTAATTAGGAAAATACACAGTGCATAATCTTTCATCTTATTAAATGTTCATTAAATTTTAGTGTACAAGAACTATAGTCATAACGGGTATATCAGAAGATCCAGCCAAAGACCTTTTCATAAAGGAACGTGGGGTTGGACCATTTATTCTTCCCTTCAGCTTCAAGAAGAGCTGCTCTTTCTTCATCTTCACGGTCGAACTTTTTGGCTTCGGCATCGATAACATCCCGGTAAGTGTCCAAGTCAATGTCTTCAGTGCGGACAATCTTAGTCTTGTAAATGATCTTCCAGGAGAAGTACATGATAACAAACACAGGCAACACAATGTAACCGGTGATAAAATTTTTGTAGTCAAACTTGTGGATGAAAACGGTAAAATTCTTGATGAAGATGATAAGGACACAGAAGAAAAGAGCAATATACGACCCATAAGGTTGCAAAGGAGACCGGTAGGCCAAATCCCGCTTTCTGTCGAATCCTTGCGCCTTCAATGCCCTCATAAATCTAATGTGAATAAGAAGAATACAAGACCAGGCAATCAACCCTGTCAACGACACCACATTGACAAAGTAGTTGAATACGGTTCTTGCATCGTCGGAGGCAGTCATGTAACCCAAGCAACAGAACAAAAACGAAAGTAAGATACCGTAGTAAGGAACCCCCAACCGGTTAGTGGCTAGGAAGAACTTGGGTGCGTAACCAGCAACCGCCAACGAGTAAATGGTCCGCGAACACACGTACATGTCGGAGTTGGCAGCTGAAAGCACAAACAACAAAATGGCAGCGTTAATAACGTGGGGCAACCCCGAAATGTTAGCGTTACGAATAGCAATAACAAAAGGCGAGGCCGAGGCCGAGGACGCGGCGGCGGCCTTGGCGGTGGCCGAGGCATTACTATCGGTAGGATTCATCAACAAATCGTCACGAGGCGACACCGACATCCCGAGGAACAAAATTGACAACACATAGAACACAACAATCCGATAGAACGTCAACCGAATAGCCTTGGGAATAGCCTTTCTGGGGTTCCGGGTTTCGGCAAAAGTGATCCCCACCAATTCAGTACCAAGGTAGGCAAACACGGCAGTAACTAACACCGAGACAAACGCCACAAATCTACCCTTGGGGCCTTCAATTATGAAATCACCCAGTTTATACTCCAAAAACGCCCCAGGGTTCTTCCAGTATCTAAACCCACGACGGTCATGGTCGGGACCACCACCAAGAGCGATAATCCAAAGCAACAAAATCAACCCAAGACAAGTGACAACCTTAAGGGCGGAAATCCAAAATTCAATTTCCCCGAAAATCTTGACACCCCCCATGTTAATGATAACAATAACAATGTGGAAAACCAAAACCCAAACTGCGGGATTGACTCGCTCCGCACTTACCCAATACTGCATGGTTAAGGACCCTGCCACCAACTGATTGGCAGGCAAAATCAAATACTTAAACAAATAGACATAACCACAGGCAAATCCAAGAGCATCGTCAACATACCGTTGACAGTAGTTAGCAAACCCGTTGAGAGGAATAAACGCAGCAACTTCCCCAAGCGCGGTCATCACCATGAAAACAATAAAACCAATTGCAGAGTAGGCAACAAAAATGGCCCCGGGACCGGCCGCTCTAAGCGCAGACCCGGTACCAATAAGCAAACCAGTCCCCAAGGCACCCCCAAGGGCAATCATAGAAACTTGACGAGACCCCAAAGCCTTCTTCAAACCAGGACCTTCCTTGGTGGACGGGTTCAGTTGGGCGACATAGAGGTCGTATTCATGAGTGTGTCTCAGCAACACGGAAGCCAAGTCATCTCCATTAATCGACTCGGAGCCAACGTTCTTTTCGATATCGTCACCCATGTAGAGAATTGTGGGGGACTGACGAATTTATATGGCGCCGTAGATGCCAGTTGTATGCAGGTCATCGAGCATCAATGTACGGGTGATGTACAGTTTGCCGTGCGATTGGCAGGGCGGGCATGCTTATCTAGAAAAGAGTGGTATCACGGAATACAGTAATGCGCCACGTAAGCTGGATACTATATATAAGCCTAAGAAGCCTCGTCAGCTTAACAATTGGCCCGCTACTCCGAGATTTTGTTCCTGGCTTTGTTATGCATGGTTTGCCAATGCCGTGTATATCTAACCGTTAACTCGCGGGCCCCAGATTAACTTCAACAAAACGCCGTAAGCCCCACTTTTCCGTCGGGGTTCTTGATGTAACAAACTCCGGGGTAGTTGGTAGAGTGCCGTGGTGGTGATGAGAATTGTGGGGAAGAATAGAAATTTCCATGGGAGCAGCGGGGTGAAAAGAAACACAAACCAGAAAATGGCAACTACATTGTCATTTCCAATATCGGGTATCCAATTCCGTGATGGCTATCCATGTTTCGGCTGAGTATCGAAACCTGTCATTCTCAAATAGGCAAACGCCGTTAAATGTACATGCGGTGCCGGATAAGATGACCACAGAGATATGAGATTTATAAGTGGCCAGCAGCATAGGGAGATAAACGGATACTACAACCGTTTTTTTCCTCAGGTTGGAGTTGTTCAATGCGATTAATGGTAGCATGCACCTTCCACACACGGCTGTAGCAGCGGGGAAAGAGGGGTAACGAATAAATGAAACAATGAGGCATTCGGCTACGTTTTTTACCCGGGTCACTGCTAACCGTTAGCACCCAAGCTATGGATATTACTTATAGTCACTTATTGTTACTTGTACACATTTGCGCAGCCAAGAAATTTTTTATTGTGCATTGCTTTTTGAGATGAGGTGATACAATCGAACTTCGATGCATTTCTTAGGCAAAAGTACACAAGGGTATTGAAAAGGGAGTGCTTGTCCAGCACATAGCTACCGTGTTTACGAGATGTAATCAGCAAGACTACTTATTTAAATCACACATGTATGCAAGATGATTTAGCATTGCCAGTTTCGGTTTGTGACCTATATACGAAGGCAAGAAAAATGTGGGGTAGTCGCAACCGTCGTCACTTAAATACACTCGTCTATATAGTGAGGTAGCGAACAGTATACTCATGTGCCAACTGAAGATTACCGTTCAAGGTATAAATTAACAGCAAGTTGTAGGCTGCTTCAATTGACAAGTCGTGGTTTTCTTCCACTTCATATTGCAACACGTTTTCGTAATGCTTGACTGCCAACAGTAGGAGCCCCACCATATGGAACATCCGGCCAAAGTTGTATTCCACTTCTTGGCGTTTGTAGTTGGTGGGGTCTTCGAGCCGCCGTTGGCGATACTCCATCATAAACGAAACCCCCTGAAGGAATTGCATATGCCGATTGTTGGAGAGACGTTGCATAGAACGGTGGATATGGGAAATGCCCAATTGAAGACACACCATGGGATCCCGGTTGAATTGCTTGTAAGCCCGGGTCAAGTACACTACCGGAGACGCAAACAGCCGGGCGCCGCCCAACAAACTGCCGTAGATGAAAATAAGATCTGGCAATTCCGGCCCTAAATCATCACGGCGTTCGCGAATAGAGGGGTCGACCACAGTCGCCATCCCCGATATTTTTTGCCCAGAAATCACAGAGTCGTACGCCTTGAGTTGACGTAAAAAGAACTTCTGGTGGTTGTAACTGGTGAGGGATTCCCACGATATAAGCCCCAGGGCATAGCAGCAGGTGAAAAATTTGTAGATGAATGGGGAAAATTGATTGCCATTAAGGAAGAATCTTACCACTCGCGACACTTCGGTGTAGTCTCTAGTAGTAAGTGCCAAATGAAGCAGCACCAAATGCAAAAACAGCTCCTTATTGCGGTCCTGGAGAAACGCGCCCACATGCAGGGTGGTGTCCATGATTTCCCGAGCGTGCTCTATGCGCCTTTCGAATTTCGTCAATAGAATCGCGTATTCACAGAAAATATCAAACCATTGATCAAAGGTAAGACCCCGGAATTCGTTCTTGTCGGATACCAGATGCAGGTGGTCTTCGTTGTCATTTGCCATATCCATCCCTTCCACCAAGTTGTACAATCTCAGCAATCGCTCGTCTAATCCCATACTTTTTTGTCGCCGGTAATGCACCACCCCCTTGAGTTGCCGCAGGCGATCTCTGGGGAAAAACTCTTTTACCTGGCAAAACATATCAAATAGCCGTTGTGCGTGTTGACACCAAGTTTTTATCGCCACATTATCACCGATGATAATCTGGTCCCGAAGCGCTTCCATCCGCCGGTACCGGGCAAGCACTTTCCGCGTCATTTCCTTATTGTGCTGCTCCCGTTCCTCCTCTGTCATCTTCTTGGCCTTGTGCTGCTTCTGGTGTCTCTGGGACTTGATAAGGGCGTTCTTCAACGATTCGTCCTCTTGGGCCACCTCCTCAAGCACCTCGGGTGCCTTTAATTTCAAAATCCATTGGAGTCGGTCGTTATACTCGAGAGCCTCATCCTGTTCGCCAAGGTAAAGAAGAATTTCCATCATCGTCATGTAGTGTTCGGGTTCTTCGGGGTCAATCATCAACACTTTTTGGTAAGCTTCTTTGGCACTGCCGTAGTCCTTTGTTTCAAGGAAGCACCTACCTAAAAGAGCGTAGATTTCTGAATTGTTTTGGAATTCAGGATTGCGAACTGCTCGAGCAAGGTAGTCAATAGCTTCTTGATGGTACCCGTGATCTTCGAGGTGCTTCCCTGCTTCCATAAACAAGTCATCGACTTCTTCATCTTCTTCCTTGAAAAGACAGGAAAAGTGGCGTAACGCCTCCTCCTTATCTCCCAATTCGAGCCTAAACACCCCCATACGATATCGGATATCAATAAGAATTTGAAAGTCAGCATCGTACGCGGTCTTCTTCTGTACTTCAGGAATTCTCTGTCTCATAATCACCTTGTTTCTCCGCTCAACGTCAAATTCGGCATCGTCATCGTAGTCCTTCCACCAGCCTTCGCCCATCCGTCCTTGCATCCACCGGGTGACTGTCTTGACCTCTTGGATCCCCTCACGCCACATATTCATCTGTTGGTACAATTCGAGCAAAATGTTAAGTTCGGTCCAGCCAAACGCTACAAACTGACGTTTTGCTTCAGGAACGGAAGGGTCAACACGGATATTGCTGTTTCTGATTTCCTGGTACAACCGGATGGCATCACTCCCCCGGTTCAGCTCCAAATAGGTCAGGGCAATCATCTTGATGATATCAGCATCCCGAGGGAATGCTTGGCGCACACGATTAAACCCGTCGAGAGCCCGCCCGTAGTTACCTCTTTCCCTGTATAAGTTGGATCTCTCAACCACGTATTTAGCCAGCTTGGTCATGTCCAGAGTAATTGCGTGGGAGTAACATTGGATGGCCTGATCAATATACCCCAATTGGGACGACAATTCCCCTACCGCAGCCCAAAACGCGTGGTCCCAATTATGAATCAGTGCAGCTAGTACCCAGTAGTTGCAACACTGATCGAGACGCCCAAGAATCTTACTAATTTCACCGAGGGTCTTGTAGGCAAAGAAATTGCGTCGGTCTAGACTGACAACTTCACGGTACTTAGCTTGGGCCACCATATAATCCTTCCGGATAAACGCCTCGTTGGCTTCAGACATGGCTGCTCTTACTTCAGGCAATTGGTCCTTTGCTGTCAGTTTGATCATCTTCCGTCGGTAGTAAGAACGAGACGAGGAAGTTTGGGCTTTTTTGGTCTTGAAATTGGCTGCCGAGCGAAGAGCATCCCGTAAATCGTAATGTTCATCGAAGTCGTCTTCTCCCAGATCGTCATCATCAGAAAATACAATCGGCTCCGGTGCCGGCACCGAAGGAGTGGCATCGCCACGGCGCTTAAACTCGGCAATGAACGAATTCATCTCGTCATCTTCCAGGCTATACAGCCCGTCAAGTGGATCCAGGGCATAGCCATCGGCACGGTACTCTTCGTCGCTCATGTCGCGATGGAAAAACACTCGTGCTACAATTTGTGCGAACGTATATCATGGCCACTCTCCGTAAGAAAGCGCTTCAACTGTCGAGGAGCGGGACTCCTACGCCGGATAACATGAGCAAGACTGATTCGGTTGTCAATCTCACAAAACCTTCGCTTTACGGCATCTACAAAGACGAGCTGCTTCTCCTGCTCAACGACCAAATTGAGATTAACGTGCCCCCCAGCCGCAATTCGAAATTGTTGGCGGATGAGCCAGTGCAAGACGACCTGGTGACTCAATTACCGGTTATCACTAAGGTGGTGATCTTGGCATTGTCGGCGTTTGTCTATAACGAAGTATCCCGCCACATCCATGCCAATCTGTTCAGTGGCAACACCAAGGTGGCGCAAACTTTGGGGTTGGCCAACATGTTTATTATGCTGGTGTTGCTGAAGTTCAAGTTGTCGAACTACGTTGACTTGAAGGTCAATGCCGTTACCATTGACCAGGTGGTGGGGCTGGTGGTTCAAGGATTGGTGTTGGGAGTGGTTGTGCCCACCATTGATCGCATCACCCCTCTGTTCATGCTGGAGAGGGTTTTGAGCTCCAACCCCAACCCCAACCGGAAAATAAACGTGATCAATGAAGTTATTCGGTCGCTGATTTGCTTTTTGGGCATTTCCTACGCTGTGCGGCGGTTGGAATGGTCGCTGTTCTTGCAGGTGCTGATTGTGTGGCTGTTGTTGAATCCGGCATTGTGGTTGATGTTGGACGGTACTATCAATGGGTTTTTGGTGCTGTTGGCTCTGCTGGCGTTGGCGTGTGGGCAGATTCACTTGGAAAACAAGAATTTAATTGAACAGTTCGTATTGCAAAACCCCGATGATGCGTGGCTGTTGTGGTTGTGGATTGCTTCGTTTTTCTTCTGTGGCCAAGTGATTTTTGGCAAGTTAGGTAGAGGGTTATTCCAGTAACTTTACCGACAATTTGCCCATGCATGATATCGTCAATAGAGCAAGGATATTCTGGTTGCTGTATAGGGGTATCAGACGAAGCAAGCATTTTACAATAAGATATTGAAACGACGGAGTCGTAAATTAGAAACTATTTTAAATTTATGAATAGAGAATCTTGTAAACTTTTGAAAGATATTGGGGCATTGGGGCATTAACCAGGTGAGGGAGTAACAGTGGAGTGATTAGCTATGATGAGTTATGATAGCTAGCACGCGTGTTTATAGCTACCGCTACTGTACTGTTTAGAGCTACAATTACCAATTACCAAGCTATCATTGGCCAAAATCAAAAACATGAAATAAAAATCAAAAGTTGGTGAACTATATGCTTATGGGAAAATCTTACCAGGGTGAGGCCATACTTCCGTTCAATCATTCTTACTGCCGATGATGAAGTCAATCGATGTGTTTTATTCAAAGTACACGAAAGCTCGCGATAGTACAAGGAATAATACTACATAATCTACTTGCACATCCTTATACCTAGATACTAATTACACATACCATTACTTCCCCACCCGACTACAGCCTAACTCTATTCATGGATTTTTTGATCTCGCGCTCTCTCTCATAGTCGCGCGCACCAATCACCAATCATAAAAAACTAATTTTCAACATCATCATGTCTGGCGGTCCTGTGCCCGTGTGGAAAAAGTACACGACCCACTCCCGGGGGATTTGGGAAAAGTTGAGACAGCTTCTTGTGCTTGTCCCTAACAGATCTTCGGGTAACCCCATCATCAAGTTGTACAGAGCCGTCCCCCCCGGCCAACGTATCGCTGATGCTAACAACTACAAGGATCCTCACACCATCCCTGCTGGGGACATTGTCAACAACGCTTACTACAAGCGGGACTACCGGAGAAATTACCCCCAAGTCCACGGTTTTGACCAAACCAAGGTCTCTGGGTTGTTACAATTGGGTTCTGCCGCTGAACCCAGAATCGCCATTGGTGACAAGGGTACTAAGGAATTGTCGGTGTTCTTGGACTCGGCTAAGCCTGTTTCGTTGCTGACGACCTTGGACAATGTCCCCCAAAACGTCATCAAGGGTCAATTGTTGGGTACTCAAGGCCAACCCATTGTGGCCCCCTCGTTGAACAAGTTTACGTGGAAGATCTTGCCGGAAGCTGAGCACGGCATGTACAATGACACTTACCCTTGTAGAATCTTCACCGAAGCGAAGAATTAGCATGTCTGTCGCAATACTATGGATAGCAATGAATAAAATAGAATGAGTAATTTGATGGAAATATCGATTCTACAATCGTAAGAAATTATCGGTGGCGTCACTAGAGATCTCACCACCTCATCATTTGCTGCGTTGATTCTTTTAATAATACTTCATTTGTAAACTATTGACAAAGACGGAAAAACCGCTGGCGGTCCGAAGGTCGTAAACCACACCTCAGCAAAATTGCCGTCAAATTCCCCCATATATTCTCGCGTCATACACGGATGAATTCCAAACCATGGCGACCCCAATTCGCAATCAATCATCACTGGGGCCAACGGCTCCCCTCCCCCCATTTTGGCCATCATTCCCGCCACAGTCCCCTCACCTGGAACCCTGAAATAACATCTAGGAACCTTGTACACCATATCGGTTACAAAAGCAACCTCCAATTCCATATCGTCGCCAGCAAGTTTGTAATAGCGAAAATGATGGTCAAACATGTGAACTACCGTCACCGGCCGGCCGCAATAGCAAAGCCGGTCAATCAACAGATAAATGTCCAACATCAGTCACTCTTCCTTCGGCGTCAGCTCATTCAATAACCCCGACTTGCCGTTATACAAAATCCCGGCATTGGAAGCGGAAATCGAATTTCTGGTGGCCATCTCCTTCACCTTTTCGGCATTGGGGTGCTTCATGGAAACTCCACCAGTGATTCCCGTCTTGCGGGCAGCAGCATCGCCAAGCTGTTTTTGCATAGCGTAGTCGCCACTATCAAAGTACTTTTTGTCGTTAAACTTTGACGACAAAATCTGCTGAGTGGTGGGCAACTTGCCGTACATTTTGTAGATGCGGAGTTCTTGCGGCGAGAGCTTGGAGAGATCCAAGCCGGCCTCGTTTCTGGGTGCTGCCAATGGGTCGTCGTCCTGGAGAGACATGAGGTCAAGTGGGTGAGGCGAGGCTTTTAACAGGGCAATGTGCAGGAGGTCACCCTGAGAGCAATCACTTCCGACGATAAAATTGCAAGAAATAGATAAATTGTATTTGCATTAAAACATCTAGAATTGTGTGTTCATCAGAATGGCTGGATTGGTGTTCGTGTGGACAAGACGACCGATCGAGGGGAGCGGCGAGTACAAAACGAAACATCACCACACACCTCCCCACTTTCCATTTTGCGTGCAATATACGTACAGACACATCATAGCAAATGGCGATGCGCATGCGTAAACGTGCCTTTAAATCAATTGTCTTAAATCAGTTAACCACAGTTTTTTGGAACAATCATTTTGTTTAGTAGATCTACAGATAGAAAAGTCTAGTACTAGTACTATTAAGCTGGTTGTAAGTTGCTGAACATTCACATTTAGTGGTTTTTGACTATATCATTCGATAGGTGGGGAGATCCTCCATCCTTAGACAGACAGGTCACGTGTGGCTTTTTCCTTTAAAATTCTACAAGCATAGTATCTAGTGATGTAATAAAATGTATGTGTTCCCGATGTCCTATATCAGCGAATACAATTGGTGGCCTCGTTTACTAACAACCCGCTGATCAATAGTGGTATTGGAGTAAGCCGCTCGCACATGGCCTTGTGGGTAATTGCCGCACCTCGACCTAATGCCTAGAATAAACCGACGCCATGGCCTACTACTAGTGTTTATTGTTCTTATCGTGATTATTTATTCCCGTGTCAATCTTCACTTGGTTTCGATTGATTTGGCACTGGAAACGCCCCCTTCTCCTAACAGTATTCGAAATCAGCTTGACCATAAAGCTTACGTACACCGAGATTTACCCGGATTTACCCAATACTACAAAGATCATCGCAAGGATGTTGAAGGGGACTCCATTGAAAATAGATGTCGAGTGTTTCTACGCTACTTTCAAGACAAGCATCCTGAATGGCAATACTCCAACGAAATCACTCTGGGGTACAAACGAGGGATGAGTGAACCACATGTTTGGGATGATATTTCCCATAGAATGACAGGCACGTTTGAAGAAAAACAGCAACTGTTTGCTTATCAGATAAAGACTAATATGGCGATCGAACTGCTGTTTGCCGATGCTATGGCCTACTTGCGAATTTATTCGAAATGCTACTTCGAAGAAGGGGTGGACAATTATCTGGCGTTATCCAAAAAGATGTTTCCCTTTTTATCTGGTAAATTGCCCCTGGGAGAACCGGACGCTGACGTGATTAACCACCTCCGCACAAGTTACGAGGGAAAGGGGATTGTGATTGCGGCCAGCTCCCAGCACCGCCAGGAAGTGGCGCGATTGATCCGTCTCCTACGGGCGCTAAACAATGAACTTCCTATTGAAATCGTCCATAGCGGAGACATCGACTCCCGCACTGAAGATGTAATTGTCACCACTGCCACCGCCCTGGTAGAAACCCTTTTAAGCGACCAGGGCTTGGTCAAGACCAATAACCTTAATTTCCGTCCCGATATCCATCTCCTTAAACACCACACCAAGTATGGCCTGACGTTTCCAAAGCAAAAGGTCACCTTTGTAAATGTCGAACTGTCGATTTCCCCGCGTTACCTAGCCCTGTTCAATGGATACGGCATGAAATCACTTGCTCTTCTCTTGTCGTCCTTCAAGGAGGCAATTCTCATGGATGCTGATGTCGCCCCTTTGGTAACACCAGAAGAACTCTTTCACTCTCGTCAATACCAATCCCTGGGTACATACTTTTTTCGAGACCGGCTGATTATGGATACCAACACCTGGGACGAAACAAACTTTTTTGCCAAGCTAATGCCTCAGGGTAGGCTTGATGAGTTGTTTGGGTACTCTCCGATTCTGGAAAAGACGCTTGGAAACCGGTATATGCTGGGATGGAGACACATGCAAGAAGCAGGGGTAGTAGTTATCAATAAGCGCCAACACTTTGCTGGGATTGCCGCCATGACTCAATTAATGGTATTTGGCGATCCCATTTCCCTGATGGTGTGGGGAGACAAAGAGTTGTATTGGCTTGGGATGGCAATTGCGGGAGATGAAAACTACCAGTTTAGCGAGTATCTGGCAGCAGCAGTGGGCTCAATAACCTCTAATCATCACCATCAATTTTACAATGCCGACATTCAAGAATTGTGTTCGTCACACCCAGGTCATGTGGATAGCACTGGCAAAGTTTTATGGTTGAACCTGGGATTCCAATGGTGCAAGATGAACATGTACTCTCCTGATATTCGACGGTTTCCCTATAAATTGATGGAGTATAAGGACGTTGTCGGGTTGTATTCGGCGGCGCTCTCGATCAATGCTGTCATGATTCCTCCCGAGTATGAAGCGCCTTCTGGTGATATTAAATTTGATTATAAAGATCTTCCTGATGTTGACGACCTTACCGATAACCCCGATTATGAACCATTCCATAGGATGCCCTACAAAGGCTGGAATCAGCATCGTATATGCTCGGGATACCACTTTTGCGCTTACGATCAAATTGACCCCAGGTGGGTTACCCAGGTATCAAAACCGGCGGTAGTTTTTCAGTATAGCGCTGAACAAACTGATTACTACGCTTATTTGGCCAAAGTTTGGTACACTGGCATGCAACTGTTTTCTAAGGAACGGGTTGAAAGCATGGATCCTCAGAAGGGCAAGCTTCCTGACCTCGAGGTGCAGGAAAACAAGCCGCCTTCTCGACCTCATGGGGACGATACCAACCCTGACGCTCTTGGAATTAGTGAGGAGCAGAAAGAACAACTTGATAGGTTGTTTGCGAACATGAAGCATTCCCCAAAGAGACCCAATCCAGGAATGATGCCGGAAGATGAAAAAGTGAAACAACAACAGTTTGACGACATGAGTCTTGAGCACTGGGATAAGGAGGAATAGAATTTTTTTTGATTCCAAAACAAACTCAGAAAGTGCAAGTTCTTGAATGAAACCCTAACTAGTTTCTTATTGTTTCCATTGCGTTGTTATTTTAACCCGGTTTGCTGTTTTTAAGCTCTGGTGGCCTCTGCATTGTCACAATAGGATAACTTGATGGTAGAGATATATAAACCAGGTAATAATCATATCTAGCAGTATCAATAATGTCTTCCCAACTTGCTATAGTGCCCAGTATGGCTCCAATGATTGCTACCAATCCAAATCAATTGGCGGTGGCCGACTTCCCCTTTGCAGGGGACACTTCGCTTGCCGGAATGGTGACGTTTGCCGTCGGAGATTACGGCCAAGTTAACGTTAATGTGGATTTGGTAAGAGTACCCGAAGGGGCAATTACCTACCGTATCCATCAACAACCTGTGGGGTGGCGGTCTCCTCATTGTGATGGTGCTGGTGGTGTATTTGATCCGTATGGTGCTGGTGATGTTGAATGCTACCATGTTGCCAACTATGGGCTCTGTGCTGTGGGTGATCTTTCAGGAAAGCATGGTACCCTGACAGGATCTTGTTTTCAACAAGATTATCTCGACCCTTATTTGTCGTTGGATTCTTATTCACCGGCATTTTTTGTGGGTAGATCGCTAGTAGTATATAGAGATGGCAAGCCCGTGGCTTGTTCTACAATCAAGTATCGCTCGGTGATTGTGGAGGAGGAGAAGCAGGCGGAGTTGGAAAAGGAAGGCTTAGTACTGTCGGTTTCGGAATTGGAAACGACGATAGAAATTACATCCACTGGTTATATTCCAACTTCCACCACAGTTACCCCCTCTACATCTGCTGTTTCTATCAAAGGATCAACTGCAGGAGCCACTTCATCCACAGCCAGATCTCATAACACCTCTACCGCTCCTGTGGTCACCACCCTGGCTACAAGAGTATCTACCAAATCTGACACTTCCACTAAACTGACGAGAGTAACGTTTAGAGTCATGGCCACTCCCACTGGAGCCGGTGGCCATCCTGTGGTCACTTCTAGTGATGGTGGCCATAGTACCCAAATTCTGATGGGATTGGTTATGGCCATTGTAATGTTGATCTTATAGTTTTTAATGGAAGAAATTGATTTGTTGTTTTCTATTACAGTCTAATTTATAGCGATAATTGCATCTTCTAGTATCGCAATGCCGAAGATACGAACAAAGTCAATCACCAACCCTCGGAACGAATCAGATAATTCACCAAACGGAACTTCTTGGGTAGTTTCGGCAATGGATACCGATATTATTGTAAAATCATTAATCACTCCGTCAGCAAGTATCTCACGGACTTGTGTCATGGGAATAAGTCCTGGCATCACCAATGGAAGCTCCTTTAGCAGGGATGACCAGATAGGTGCCTTACCGATACGATATTGTTTACCAATTTCTTCCTCAACCTCGGTTGCAGTGGCAGTAGTTGTCAGGTTCGCCCCATACAAGTTTTCCGCGACATTGACAAAGGAACCCCCTTCATAATCCAGGGGCCAATCGTCTATGAGCAGAGGCTCGTTAGTTTCGCCTTCTTCTCCAATTGTAAAGAGATGGTCATTTTCAATAAGCAGCTCCACAAGCGGCAATGGCATATATTTGTTATTGGTTAAATCCAATAATTCTCCACCAAAGTCGGCTTTGTATTTCATTTTCACACAGTCTTCAATATAATAACCCATGTAATAATAAGAAAAGCCCAAAGCTCGAGTAATTAGAACGTCTCGTGCTGCCAGCACGGTACCAAGACTAAGGTGGCCATAATCAGGGTCCCAAATAAAGTATATCAGGGAAATCCCCAGGGGAAGGATATCCAAAACCGAGCAAGCAATAAGAGTGTCATTCAAATACCAACATTCATGTACCGGTCCCCGATATTCAGTAGAGAGTAGTTTTTGGGTCCCCTGCCAGTTTTTGATCCACCCCTGGATTAAATCTACCGAATTTGTTTGCCTTCCAAATGGGTTGTCGCAAAGAAACCTTGTGAACAGCTTCTTGTCAATATCATCCTCTCCATCCTTGTGGATCAGCATCTGGTATTTCTTGTACAATTGGTATTTTTCTTCAGTAAATTCCAGTGGCTCGTACACTACCCTGAAATTGGTCAGATCACGCTCGGCATCTAGCATTCGCCATGGATCATGAGGACCTTTGGCTCCGTCGTTTCCACCAATGGTTCGGATAAATCTGTTGAGCACCTTCCGGTGCTTCTTTAATGGAGTATACATATCAAAATTTGTCCGAATGGTGTAAAGACGGCAACAATTGGTCAATAGGTTTGGTTTGTATAAAAATGTCCCCAGCCGACGAAATCCGTGGTTGATGAGATTGTCATATAGCTTGGGAGTCATGTATTCAATAGTTGTTCCAATTGTAGTGGAACGCTGACGAGCACCTGAAGTAGAAAGCAGATCCACAGCATAGTGATCTTTCTTTTCACAATTGCAATAACCACAGCTATAATTTTCAATATAATACGGTGGTTGTGCCACGAATGTCATGAGATAATTGAGGAAGTGCGGCAATAATGAACCACTCCGGTTCGGGTATTTAGGTGAATTATTATTAAAGGGGACGGAAAATAGAAGTATTTGGGATGGATATTTTTCTGGCAATGTGCGTGTTAACCGGAGTTAGAAATGAGTTTGATAGCTGGTTGTGAATGGATAGCAAGTTTAGAAATGATAAGTGATTTATATATCAGTCAAGAAGTAGGTGATCGCGCTTATATCGGTAGTGAAATTTGAGAATGATTTGCTATGAAGAGGTGGCATGAAAATATATAGGGATAGTTCATCCCTTACCACGAACTCCGAAACTACCGAGCTCTATGCCTGGAATTTCATCAACTGAGACGTAAACTAAGCCTTCTCCATTTTATATATAACATTTCATGTTTTCTTCAAACTTCTCTCCATACTAATCCATCTCACCTTAACCCTTCTCACCAAAATTCATTACACTCGCTCGTAATCAATTCTCACTAAAGCTCATTCCCGCACTCCACAACCATGTCTCAGCCAGTCAAGCTTGAAAATGACGAGTACAAGCTTGGAGGGGACCAGGGGATTCTCAGTGACCCTGAAGACTACCTTGAGGAAGACGAGTCGCTTGATATGAACTTGTCTACTGGCAATGACAAGGTGTGGTTAGTGAAATTGCCTCGATATTTGGCGGAAAAGTGGGCAAATACCCAGCAGTTGAGTGGGAAACGGCTTGGCACAGTAAAGATCAAAAACGATGGTAAGCACCAGGTGAAGCTTGTACTCAATGAAAACATAACCGACGTGCTGGATATTCCCAAGGAGTACGACATTACCATGCTCAACACCCAGGTGCGGAATTCCTACGTATTCAGCGAATCGGACCTCAAGAAGTTCAAACAAGAGTACACCGAACTTGCTGAGGTGCCCAACCAGCCCGAGTTGAAGGATGAGCAGCCCGAACTCCAGTATAATAAGTATTATCGGGTGCTGAAAACAGGAGATGGCGAGGAAAAGAAGCAATACATCCCTTATGTGAAAACCATTCCCAAAAAGACCCAGTTGGTGGGGCGTATTTGCCATGACTGTCAGATTGTCCCTGTCCGCAACGACCCCAATTATAAGAAACTCCTTTCTAAGCGACTGGGACTCGCAAAGGTGCCAGTGCGTCCCAAGGTGACGTTAATGAAGGAAATCCCGGGTATGCAACTCAAGGGTAACCACAATCTGGTATTCCTTAAAACGACGCTGCGGGTCAAGTCTGAAGGACGGGCCATTCGGATGCCGAAGCAAGATCTTTTGAACTTGTTATTCCGGTTGTTTGAAGAGTATGAGTATTGGTCAATGAAGGGGTTAAAGGAACGCACGAAACAGCCAGAACTGTATTTGAAGGAGCTGTTAGAGCTGATTGCTAATTTGATCAAAAAGGGACCCTACACATCAAAGTATAGTTTGAAGCCGGAATATAAACGGTTACGGGATGCAGAAAAGGCTGCAACAGACGAAATCAAGCAAGAAGTTGATGATGATGACATGGAAGATGTGGCATGATGGCGGTTTGCGAAAGCTAGCCCCTTAGAAAGAACAAATAAATAATATATGAGTTAATGATTTAACACCAATGTTTAACGGCAATTTTCAGAAAATGGCATTTTTTCAAATAATCACATTTTTGATGATTAGATTACTTTTTGAAAAATCTCAATGGAATAAATGAACATAGTAACAGTACTGACGGAACGATTCCCTACAGAGCCAAAACTGTCACATCTTAAAGAAATATATACCAGGGAATTTAATTTGTCGTCACTAATTTAGCATACATTTCTCTGTGTCGTAACCTTTATTATTAAGCTAAGCTATAGTACAAACTTACAAGTTCTTGATTTCCAAAGTAGGAGGCAACGATTGTTG
This sequence comes from Diutina scorzettiae, assembly GCA_030563345.1. Taxonomy (NCBI): domain Eukaryota; kingdom Fungi; phylum Ascomycota; class Pichiomycetes; order Serinales; family Debaryomycetaceae; genus Diutina; species Diutina scorzettiae. The sequence continues at coordinate 463,565 of JAKUCB010000008.1, forward strand.
CAACTTCTTGGCCTTACCTTGGTCGTTGACAACCAAAGTGTATTGGTATCTGGCACCTCTGACCTTGAACTTGGTTTGCTTGAAGGGCTTACCCTTAGCGTTCAACTTCTTGTTGACCTTGACGACAGCCGAAGTGACGTCCGATCTTCTCGCCAATTCGACGAATTCCTTAATGTCCTTGATTTCCTTAGCCATTGCGTGGAGTTAGAAGAGGGATGATTTTTTTGGTATAGGTGAAAAATGATGCGAGCCATGCGTCACGTGCATCCGAGGGATTAGGGTTACAACCCTTGGGCGGCCGTGCGGCTCATGAATGAGAGGAGGTTACGGTGGTAGCAAGATATGGATAACTAAACGGGGTGTATTGTTTATATAGAATCTTTGTAATCAAATATATCCCATTAAAATTACCTTTTGTGTTTCAGTTATCATTTTTGGCCATTCTGAATGTTTGCGAACTAATATGCCCTAATCTTGATGATTTTCTTTCCAGGTGATCAACCTTTTTATCGACACCATCCATCGTCTTGTACTTTCACTGATCATAATGTTTGCCTGGGCCTTACTAGTTCGATCATCACTTGAACGGGCATGGATCCCCACATCTCTTACCCCAATTGGCCATGCCACATTACCAATACTCATTTGATAATAACTCAGGGTAGCTTTTTGGAAATCCTTTGTTTGAAGATAATGCACAATGGTGGCCAAAGACGTTATCAATTCCTTTGATAACTTATTTGCTCTTAGTTTATAAAGTAACTTCACCATGTCTACTTTGACAGTAGCTAGCAACTCCAGGTTGGCATCTTCGTCTTGCCACTGACTTATTAATTCCTTGATATACTTGCGGACGCGAAGACCTAGGTCAGGATCAGGATTCCCCACAATATCACTCCTTGCAATGGTGAACGAGGTAACACTGGCTTCCTCAGCAAGAAAATGTTTGTATTTTTCTTGACGGACAAGATAATGAAGTTTAGTGATCTTGTCAGACTCGGTTAGACCGCTGGGGTCTTCATTAAACACTGCCAATTGTTCATCAAGCAGTGATTTGTCAATGGCATCCTTAGATTCTGGATGTGGGGGCTCCAACTCACTGTTTGATTTGGGATTTTCTGATACCGATAGTTTCAATTCGTCAGCTTTCACCTCATATTTCCGTATGCGTCTTTTTCTGGAAGGTGCTTCGGCTTGTTTCTTGGTTATCTCTGCCGCGATAAGATTGGAAAAGTCCATGCGATGATGGCGCGATCTTGATTACTGAATTATGCCAACTGAACAATTTAATAACAAAACTTGATTACAATAAAATAGAAACGATTAATATCAATAACTCTAAAAACAACACTAGGTGGATAATAAATAAAAATTATTTTGTAATATTTTGGCAATTTCTTGGAAATACCTCATATACAAAAGTTGTCTAAATGAAATTGGGAAAAATGGGACGTATTAAATTTCATTCCAGAAACTATATTAACACCTCCTAATATTTAAGAACCTATACTAATTTTCAAGATTCTTCCCCATTCTCGGAACTTTTATTACCCCACTTCCCAAGACCGTGCATGTCACATGTCAGTTGATCTCCATTCTACACAACTTACAACCGAAGATTTATGAAATATATAAAGAATCAAGACGTTTTCGCATATGCTAATTTCCAATTACCATTGGTAACTTGCTGATATTGCCCACCATTCTCATTCTCACATGAAAAATCTTTAATAAATGTTCCATCTACACCCATTACAATAGTTTAAACATACAACCGTTCCAATTGATTATCAACATTATTCTCTTTACAATAATCTGCTACATTCCTGCGTATGCTGGTGTGGTACTCTTTCATTCCTCACCTCACTTCTCACTCATCTACATTTGTTGGTCGTATGAGCAAACCAGTTTTTGATCTTCCCGACACTGCCCCTGAAACGGGCGACCCTCCTCCTACAGAGGATACCACTATTAGGGCTCGCTTCACCAATAGTCTGGCGCCGCTTAAACCAGCACTTGTGCTGCGTCCGCTGACGCTGCCACTTCTTTCTTCCACACCGCCCACCGTGGCCAAAGCTCTTACTACTGCCTATCCCTACCTTGTGGTGGTAAACAAGTTGCTTGCAATTGCTACATGGACAAATGAAGACCTCTGGGTCAACGTGTTTGTGGTGGCGGTGTACACGGTGCTTGTTCTCTATTTTGAACAATTGGTGGTGTGGCTGGGCCACATCATTCTTGTGGTGATTCTAATGTTGTACGCTGTGCTTAATGATAAGATTGCCGCTCATATTGGCCAGCAGCCGACCCTAGATGAAGTGGTGCAACAATTAACCCTGACTTGTATCAAAGCGGACATGTTGCTTGCCCCGATCACCCAATTGAGTCTTTCCATTCAAGACATCAAACGATTATTGTTCACTACCGTATTCCTTACCCCGGTATACTTAATTTTAACCACATTTGTCATAAACCCTCGGATCATTTTGTTGGTTACGGGATGGCTATTGTTAACATACAACCTGGCTTCTCTGCGGGTGTTTAGAAGAATGTTGTGGAGATTCAAGCTCACGAGAATTATTGTATTTTACGTGACGGGATTGGACTTTAGCCTGGCGAAAAATAAGCTGATCTTCCAAGCAGCGATGGCTAAAATGCACAAGTCGACGTTTGACACTGGCGGAAAGCCGGTCAGATTTACGTATGTCATTTATGAAAACCAACGGAAGTGGTTAGGGATTGGATGGACGTCTAACTTGTTAACGTACGAGCGTACCCCATGGACAGATGAATTTCTCAACGAACTGGCATCCACTGAGGAATTCAAGCTCCCCGAACCCACCGATGACACTCCCTACACCCTGGCATTTGCACTGGCCAGATGGAGATGGGTAGACAAGACATGGCGGTTGGATTTGACCAATGACGGTGCCATTCAATTGCCGTCTCTGAAGCGGTCCAAGACCACCGCCAATCCTAGCCCTGATGAGGGCTACGTCTATTCTGACAACACTTGGAAGAAACCGCTGACTGACGACACCTTTTCCAAATATACACGGAGAAGAAGGTGGATCAGAACCGCGGAATTGTTGTTCGATGACGAATCAGGAACGCTGCTGGCGGTTGACAATAAAGAAGAGCTTAAAAAGCGCAAACTGTTGAGATTTGATGATGAATAAACGACACCCCTTTGCACGAAGTAGAATAATCAGACCATGAAAGCGATGAAAATAATTTGCCGTCAAAATTACAAATAATTCACGTTTTATAATTGATAAGTTATTAAGATAACAGAGATGGCGTGGTTCTAAGCGATTACTCCTGCACAATGTGGCATTTTCCTTGACGAAACAAAAGTGGAATACCGAAATTAACCGACACCACCCAAGAAAAGTGTAAGGAGTAAGCAAAATTTTACGAATGCTGTCATCAAATGATTTAATTTCACTTTTATGTTTCTTCGGCACATCTTTAGCAGGATAAGTACTCGGCGTGTGTTATGGGATTCGTTCGAGTTCACGTGATCCTTATCTCGGAATCTTCCGGTGGTAATCGCATGATTAGAAGGCGAGCTGAGATACCACACACACTTCGCCAACGGATATGTCCTTACCACCCATGGTTCGGTACTGCCCGTTCCAACATTGTCTAAATATCACACCATGTCTTCCTTATATCCACTTGTAAATGTGGGGTCGGGGATTTACACCTGCAGGCCATCATGCACTCCCACGAACCCTGGCATGGAAATTTCCGAAGTCTCAAATTATATAAGAAACATCGTCACCATCAAACAACCATAATCATCCAACAATATGTCTCAACTTGTTTCCTCGTCTTACGGTAAAGCCAACGTTAAGTTCCTCAAAGTAAAGAAGAACCCCAACAACAACCAAGAACAAGATATCATTGAAGCCAATGTCATGGTGTTGTTGAGAGGTGCTTTTGATGAGCTGTACACTAAGGCAGACAACGCCTCGGTGGTGCCTACTGATACCGTCAAGAACACCATTCTTATTGAAGCTAAGACCACCGAAGTCTGGCCCATGGAACGGTTTGCTGCCCACCTCGCAAAGCACTTTACTACCAAATACAACCACGTTCTGGGAGTTGAAGTGCTGATCATCCAACAAAGATGGCTGAAGTACCCCTTACTGGACGGTAAGCCCCACGCCCACTCGTTTAAGCACGACGGTCCCGAAACCAAGCGCATTCACTTGGACTACGACAAGCCCACGAGCAGGGTGACTTTGACCGCCGGCATCAAAGACTTGACTGTGCTCAAGTCTACCGGGTCGATGTTCTACGGTTTCCACCAATGTGACTACACCATCTTGAAGCCCACCACCGACCGGATCTTGTCCACTGATGTTGACTCCACCTGGGAATTTGACCCCAAATCGTTGCCTACTTTGGACCTGATTATTAAGGCCGGTGACCTGGGATTGTTTGACAAGGCATACAACGCTGCTAGACAAGTGACTTTGGATAGATTTGCTTTGGAAAACCTGCCTTCGGTGCAAGCGACCATGTACAACATGGCTCTGGACATCCTTGCTAAGATTCCCGAAATTAAGGAAGTCTCGTACTCGTTGCCCAACAAGCACTACATTTTGTTCAACTTGGAATGGAAGGGGATCAAGAACAACGATGACTTGTTCTATCCTGCTTCTGACCCCAACGGTTACATCAAGTGTACTGTGGGGAGACAAGGTGCTAAGCTCTAAGTAGATAGAAGCAAGCAACAAAAGAGCGAATAAGCATGTTGTGTGTGGATAGTTATGAACGAATGAATGAACTAAGCTATGATACTGATTTCAGTCTGTAGAAATTTCCCCATCTCACTTGTAACCAAACGAACCAAGTCTCATCGCGCCGCATTTCACCATGGACAGATCGCATGTGTACACAGCGGTAGCGGCGGTTGCCGCTACCATGGGGGCCATCCAGGCATATAAGCTAATAAATCACAAGCCCCAAGCACCGAAGCCTAAACTGGAAGCTCGTCAATACCTGGAGGAACTTATCCAAGAACAATTGGCGAGAAACTATGCCTTCCTTGGCGACCAGGGGATGGCCAAGGTCAGAGACCAAAGGATCGTTGTTGTTGGTGTTGGTGGGGTTGGCTCATGGGTTGCTACCATGCTTGTTCGGGCTGGGGTCGAAAACATCAAGTTGATTGATTTTGACCAAGTGACGCTTTCGTCGCTTAACCGTCATGCTGTGGCCACAACTGGCGATGTCGGGATTTCCAAGGTGTTGTGCTTGAAGAACCGGTTGTCCCAAGTTGCCCCCTGGGTGAATATTGAGGCAATTAACTCGTTGTGGACTCTTGACAAGGGGGAAGAGCTTATCTACGGCAAGGACGGCCAATGGAAGCCCACCTATGTTATTGATTGTATTGATAACATTGATACAAAGGTAGATTTACTTGAATACTGCTTTAACAAGGGGCTTAAGGTGATTTCACTGGGCGGGGCCGCTGTCAAGAGTGACCCTACCAGACTTAACGTAAGCGACATTTCCAAGACTGAAGAAGATGCTCTTCTGAGACAAGTTAGAGTGAGATTAAAGAAGCGGGGGATCATCAAGGGAATTCCCGTGGTGTTTTCGGCGGAAAAGCCAGATCCTCGCAAGGCGCAGTTGTTGCCGCTTACTGAAGAAGAGTTGGCTAAGGGTAACGTTGACCAATTGACAGCGTTACGTAACTTTAGAGTGCGGATTTTACCAGTATTGGGGACGATGCCCGGGATGTTTGGGTTGACGATTGCCTCGTACGTGTTGTGTCAAGTTGCTGGGTACCCCATGGAACCCGTCGAAGGCAAGAACAGATACCATAACTACGACCTGTTCCTCACTGGGTTGGCAGCGCAATTGGTGAGATTGAAAGTGAAGGATAACCGGGTGCCAATCAAGTTAACTGAAGTGCCTTATATCTTGGAAGAAGTATGGCGGGGAAAGTCACCGATCTCTGGGTTTTCCACTCGGTTAGTTCTCAGTCAATGGCTTCCCAACAAACCGTTGGACACGCAAAACATCATTGTCATGACCAAGGAGGAAGGCAAGGTTCACGAACAACGGGTACTTCTTGGTGGAGAACTGGTGGAAAATGTATATAGTCCTGAAGTGCTCAAATTGGTGGAAAGTAGATTTGCCGATGACAAGTACTACTCTCAATTTAGGTAGACCATAATCCTTATGTGATCTAAGTTTTAAATGACACAACACGCAAAAGCTCGTGTTTGATACACAATAACAATTATCTATGACGACGAGATTCTGCCACCCCTGCGTATGCGTCGTCATTGATCAGGTTATCTTCACGTGACACGCCCGCACTTGTCCGATAAGTAGTCACTCACTAACAACTAAACCGCCACAACCGCAAATGAGCTCTCCAACCCGAAGAATTGAAAAAGACATGATGGAATTGATGATGTCAGACCACGAGGTTCTTTTGGTGGATGATAACATGCAACAATTTTATGTATTCTTTCGGGGACCTACTGAGACCCCCTATGAAGGTGGTACTTGGAAGGTGCGTGTGGAGTTGCCCAACCAGTACCCTATTAAGCTGCCGCTGATTGGGTTTACCAATAAGATTTATCATCCCAATATCGACGAGTCGCTGGGACTGGTATGTTTGGATGTAATCAACCAAACATGGTCTCCGATGTTCGGGTTGCTCAACATCTTTGAGAACTTTTTACCCCATTTGTTGCGGTATGCTAATCCTCTGGATCCATTGAATGCCGAGGCGTCGAATTTAATGACCAAGGATATCAGCAAATATAACGAAATGGTGAAGCAATATGTGAAGCAATATGCCTTGTCTGGAGCTGGTGTGGCAGAGGAGGAAGGGGATGATGATGAAGAGGATGATGAATTAAGTGATGTGGGGAGTATTTCTGATCTTGAAGATTAGAAGCATAATCATTCTAGCATAGCCTCGACTTGGATTAGCCGTGGTAAACGAACATGAGTACGAGTAAATGATAAATATAAAGGGCAATATGGCTATGGTAGTAGGCTAGATACTATTTTCAGCATGAGTTATGAACTTAGGAACTAATCAGACAAATAAGAAATTAGATTTTGACAACTTCAACGATTTGATGACGTTTATTTGCTTTGAACAATTAACCCCCCAGTTGCTCCTTCACCTTTGACTGTGACATTAGAAGTGAGACACTGGGAGTCATTTGTTTTATTTACTACTGCATAAAAGATTAATATATTGGTTAGGTAACGACCATTTTTTAAGTTTGGTATTTACACGAAATTATTAACTAGTCTAGTGTTCGATTCTCTTCCAACCTAGTGCGAAATTGAATATCTTAGAGAACACTACGGTTGTATTTCCTAGATCAATTAATATTTTACATCAAACTAGAATAAAAGTTCTACCACAATTGGTAAAGTTTGATTCACTAAATCGCTCACTCGTTCGATCTCACGCATCGCTATGACAACCGAACCACCCCCACGAAAGCCCGTTACCAACGACGCTCTTTATCGCCGTTCTTCTCAATACCAGCATTGGTCATTCACTGCAGATGCTCTTGCACAAAAGCGGGGGGGAGTGAACCAACTAGGACGGAAACACACCAACCACAAATTCGATGAAGCCCATAAACGACTTGCTAATAGCCACCCCGAGGTATTTACCCGACACGGGTCAGCACTCAGTCGAGACCTGCAAATGGAGTACTTTACTGTTGACGAAGAGGCCAAACACATTGCCTTTTATTGTAAAGCCATTCTCAGATTGCTGGATTCTCTTAAGTTACCGTCCCAGGTCAAAGCAACGGCAGTGCTGTTCTTTCGCAAGTTCTTTTTGGTCAATTCAGTAATGGATTTCATCCCCAAGAATGTCATGTTTACCTGTATATTTTTGGCGGCTAAACTGGAAAATTGTTTCATGAAATTGGCAGCATTTGTAAAGGCGGTGCTGAAGAGTTTTCCCAAATTGACGGAAAAGGATATATCTGATTTGGAATTCGAGTTGTTGCTGCTGTTGAAATTCACTCTTATGGTGCATCATGCCTTCCGGCCATTGTACGGTTTTTATTTGGACTTTCAAGAGGTATTGCTCCACGGACTGGATCCGGTACAGGGGTTGACAGTTGCGGATTTGGGATCATTATATGACAAATCGAAGAGATGGTTGACAGAGGTAGCATTGCTTACTGATGCTCAGTTCTTATACACCCCCCCTCAGATCGCGTTGGCTGCACTTTACCAAGTAAACCCAAATCTTGTAGAACGGTACCTCCGGCGGAAGTTTTCTGAAGTGGAGGAATTGAACGAAGTCGAAATTAAGAAGGAAGAACCAGAAGAGGTCGAAATAAAGATTGAAGTGAAACAGGAGGAAGAAGAAACAGAGGTGGAGGTAACAGAGGAACCTAGGCCGCTCTCTCCAGATGCTCTTTTACAACTTGTTTCTCAGTGTGCTACCTTGGGATCAACTGTATTAGAGGTAACCTCAGATATGGTGAGACCCTACGAGAGAAAGTGTTACTTTTGCGTCCATCCGTCAAGACTTCTAGAAAAGAAAATTAAGAAATTGACATCGCCTACACCAGCATGAAATCTTAGCGACTGATTCAAAATTTCAAGCATATAACAGTCATTTCAATGCTATCTACATACTTCATTTATAGTTCGTTTATTCAAACAATTCGAAACTCATGGAACACTTAGGTGATTGAAGCCAATGATCTCAATTAGTCATCTGTACATGTTCGCTATGCAAAATTGGCGGCTACCAAAAATTCACCAGCTTATATGCAGGTATAAATTATTAGGGCGGGTTAACTAATACCCCAAGAAAATTTGCACAGGCAATAGTGAGGGTTTTGTTATAACTCGCACAGGGGTTTCCCGAATTCAACTTTTTCAATCTACATGAATCAAGACCTCATATAAACACGATATGGTCACTTTCTACGATTGCCTACCCATTTTTCACCACCTTCTTATATATGTACTAACCAAAACCTTCCTCAATTAGATTAGCCGCTAAAGCCGCCTGTATATAATTCACCTCCATAAGCGCTATCACCTATATATAAATACGGGAGGTTCGGCCAACTATGATTCCTCGCACACTAAAGCGATTTATTTCAATGAACAGCCAAGTGATTCTGCAATTTAAGAACCCCAGTCTTCTTAAGACTGATGCTTACGTCAATGGGACTTGGATCAAATCAGATAAGACGTTTGAAGTGACTGACCCCTCGAAGGATACGGACAATGTGTTGGCCGAAGTTGCGGACATGCCTATTCTGGCATTTACCGAAGCGGTGGATATTGCCTACACCTCTTTTGATTCGTTCAAGAAGATCCCTGGTCGGGAAAGGGGCGCCATGTTGCAAAAGTTGTATCAATTGATGATTGATAATGCTGACGATCTTGCCAGGTTGATTGTTTTGGAAAACGGTAAGCCCTTTGCTGATGCTCTTGGTGAAGTCAAGTACTCTGCGTCGTTTTTCCAATGGTTTGCTGAAGAGGCTCCCCGGGTGTACGGGTCAGTGTTGCCCCTGGCTGATGCTGGTAAGCGGATCATGGCTCTCAAGCAACCGGTGGGGGTTTGCGGGATTATGACTCCCTGGAATTTCCCCCTGGCTATGATTGCAAGAAAAATGGGTGCCGCTATGGCTACTGGGTGCACTGTGGTGATCCGTCCGGCTTCGGAAACCCCGTTGTCGGCGTTAGCCCTTGCCCACCTTGCTGAGGAAGCGGGCTTTCCTCCCGGGGCAATTAATATTTTGCCTTCGGCCTCGGCTTCCGCCCTGGGTAAGGTACTTACCACCGACCCCAGAATCAAGAAGGTGTCGTTCACCGGCTCCACCCGGGTTGGGAAGATTTTGATGGAACAATCTTCGCTGACTCTTAAGAAGCTTTCGATGGAATTGGGGGGTAACGCCCCATTCATTGTGTTTGAAGATGCCGATCTTGACAAGGCTGCCGTCGGGGCAATGGCTTCTAAGTTTAGATCTTCTGGCCAGACTTGTGTGTGTGCTAACAGGTTATTCATCCATGAAAAGGTTTACGATGAATTTACGAAGAAGTTTATTGACTTGGTTAACAAGACAACCATGGGCAATGGTTTGGACAAGTCTAACACCCACGGTCCTGTGATCAATTCCAAGTCGATGGACAAGGTTAGAGAACACATTGATGATGCCGTGAGTAAGGGTGCCAAAGTTTTGGCTGGGGGTAACAAGCTTCCCAACTTAGGGTCCAACTTCCACGAATTGACTGTGTTGGGCGATGTCACCCCTGACATGCTCATTACCAAGGAAGAAACTTTTGGACCCGTGTGCCCTTTGATCAAGTTTTCCACCGATGAAGAAGTGATTGCTGCCTCCAATGACACTGATGTTGGACTTGCTGGGTACTTTTACTCCAAGGATGTATCGAGATTGTACACTGTTGCCGAAGCCCTCAATGTGGGGATGGTGGGCGTCAACACGGGTGCTATTTCTGAAGCGGCGTTGCCGTTTGGTGGGGTCGGCGAAGCCGGATTTGGCAGAGAAGGCTCCAAGTATGGTATTGATGATTATACTGTAGTCAAGGCGGTTGTTTTGGGGATTTAAGTTTAATGTAATGTAATATAGAGAAATAGAACGAAATACTGGGATGTATATTAAGAATTAATTGTGAACTTCTAAATGTTAGTATCAGAATTGAGCATTTCTAACCACGAGGTGTGTCTTAAAGACTAATCGAATTTTTTCTCTGTCTCATCATACTTACGTTGAAAATGGAAGAAGTCCCTTGGTACCCTAAATGTTAGTTTTCAGAATCGAGCTTTTATAACCACGTTTTGGTCTTCAAGACTAATCGAATATTTCTCAATCTCATCATGTCATACATACCTTTTGATACCTCGTTTATCCCGGTAATTATTGGTCTTCTTTAAGTATTGGTATACCTTTCCTTGAATGTTAATATCAGAATTGAGCTTTTCTAACCACAAATTGTGTCTTAAAGACTAATCGAATTTTTCTCAGTCTCATCATACTTACGGGTTAAATCAACCCCTGGGTTTGTAAATGATCGCAAACGTCTGGATCAACAAACGTCTCTACTTTAGGTTGACCGGCCAACCCTTTTCTTGCTCTTGTCTTCATCACAAAATCCCGAGCCATCACTTGTTCCAGGGCTGGCTGGAATGGTTCCAGGACCTGGCTTTCGTCTAATGGATTACCTGGAACTTTTTCGTATCTCTCAAATGTGAGATAGCACATGGCCTGGCCTTGGGTCCGCACTCGGATATCCGATTCTAAACCCATGGCATCGATGACGGGAACAAACCCAACCAACCGTGATAATGGAGTACCGGGGATGTCTTCACCAAAACTAAAGTCACCTCTTCTTGCCTGAACAAGTTTGGTGACGGTTTTCTTAATCTGGTGCCCAGTACCATTGGCTGCAGAATAGGTTACATCAAGACGGTAAATTGGTTCCATCAATCGAGGAGTGGCCAACATAAACCCTGCACCGCACGCTTGACGAGCCAATGGCACCAATACACTGGTGCTGCGATATATCTGTTGGGTCAGAATTGCAGCATCCAAGATTCTGAACTTCGTGTTACGAATGGGCTCATCACAAAGAGGCCCTTCACTTACGCACCACTGAAACCCCAGAACAATGGCATCCTTACCGCTGTATAACGACAGTTTGTCGGTGGTGGCATCCAAACAATCATCGACTAAAAGTGAAGGCAGTTGATGATCTTTAGGGCCAAAACACCACAAAGAACGTGCTGCCAATGAATCCCATCCATATTCGTTCCGAAGAATTTTGGCGGTTTGCTTAACTGGTTGATTGGGAAGAAGCTGGAAGCGACCTTCACTAATTGCCCTCGATAACTTAGCATCTTCCATAGGTTCTGCTACAATCGAGATCAGATTATGGCTCGTCTTGGTGTCAATTTTTGCCACCGACAAGCTTTCCACCGTTTCAGCAAACCGGACCAGCGGGAGTGTCACCTTGATTTGAAGGTCGTAATCATCACCCCGAATGCTATGGAGCATACAATCAAGATAAAGCTCACCAGGAGCATATACTGTGTATTCACCCAGCGACTCAACCTTTATCTCCAGAGCAAGGTATTGTCGGGTTACTTGCTGAGCCCGGCGGGCCATTCTTGCAAGATCCACCAGGTCTCGCGGCTCAATGGCTACTTTAAACACCAGGCCCACGGTGTAATCAATTGAATGTAGTGCCTCATCCGGTCTGGTACAGAAAATGTATCCCGATTTGGCAATAATTGTAGAAATCCCTTTCACAAGTACCATCGAGCCAGCGGGGACATGCTGGAGGGGAATTCCGCCCGGGAGAGTGATTTCGCCAACAGTTTCTCGTCGGAAATCTTCATAGTTATTGCCAACAACGTACACCGAGCTTCCTTCACCTAAAGGTGTTGCTAACATTACCAAGGCAACGTCATCAACCACCCGAATGATCCGATTATGGTCGATTTGCGATGGGGAAGCCCTGGCCAACACATCGACATACGGATTTACCCCGATGAAAACCTCTTTCAAAATGAGTTTAAGAAGATCCTGGGGTTCTTGACGAAGTTGCGCTTTCGTAAGCGTAATACCAAAATCGTCCCACAACATTTTGGGGAGTTGTGAATCAGAACCGGGGTCATGGACAAGGGTATTGGTGAAGATTTTGTACAATGGCAGCAAGATAAATGAAATAAACAGAGGCGTGCCTTCTTTGGTAGTAATCTTTCCTTGGTTATAGTACCATCCACTCCACAACCGCAGAGCCAACTCACCAACCCCGCCCTTGCCTCGACGATATTGTCTAGAAAAACTTGTTATGGTAAACATAAAGTTATATTTAGCACTCGAGAACACAATATCAGTCACCTCAGGAGCGACTGAGCCATTGTTATACTCATTGGTGGAAATGTACGCCCTAACCTCTTCCACCATGTATTGGAGTTTGGCAAAACAATCATTCACCGGGAGCCGCAAGTCAAGGATAAGCCGGTCGAGTTTGGATATGATAATCGAAATCTCAAGCTTCAACCGAAGAGCTTGGTCAATTATCCATTTATCGTGAGCCGATAAACCTTCAACGGCATCAATAACTACTGTGACATGACACCCTGCCGAAAATACCGCCAAAATATCAGCTTTGAAATCAGGATGACCAGGGGTGTCAATAACAGTCACCACCATCGATTGTGAGTCCATTGTAGGCAAAAGCACCGTGGAAACCGGCGTTGAAAGCGTCATTTTGCGTAGTTTTTCAAGTTTTGACTTCAAAACGGATCCCGTCATCATCGCCATGATCAGCGACTTGCCGTTACCCATCTGCCCAACCAAAGCCACTAACCGCTGGCGTTCCGGAGTGGCAATAAGGGTGTTAATTAAGTATTGGTAAGAGGGGGTCTCCACTTGAGTCTCAATTGCGGTTCGCTCTTGCTGAGGCACCAATACTGGCTGTTGTCTGCCACCAGGGGCAGTCTCCGGAATAGACACCACAACATTGTCCCGTTCGCTATGGGGAATAAGCGCCTGAGAAACTTCTTCATCGTCTGATACTTCCGAGTCGTTGTCGGAAACTCCGATTAAATTCCCAAATTCATCGTATTCATCATCACTCATATTTAATGAGATGATGAGATGCGCGTTAGAATAAAACATTTAGGGTTAGAAAGACCAATTGATCGAATTAACAAAGTTTGGTAAAATTCAACAAATAAACAATGGCCTAGCATTTGACATAGTAGCATAGTGGGAAACAACGGAGGAACGTGTTGTTACAATACTGACAAGATAAATACTCGAATGCCACTAGAGTCTGGAATCTATTTAAACCGAGAACTGTGGTACGTTGCAATAATAAAATTTCTAACAACAAAATAAATATCTCGATCACTTCACTTGCTCTATCGGTGGAATATCCTTACTCACCCTACTCGTTGCTCAGCCATATAACCAGTCGCGCGAAAAGACACCGTACACCATGAAGCTTTCCGGATTATGGCTATTGAGTGCCGTATATGCGTACACTATCACCCTGGGGTTTCTTCGGGTCAATGAAAAACAAATCACCATTGGCGAAGTAAATACCCAACAAATCCAAACTCTTGAAATCGACGGTGCCCGGGACGAAATTGCAGTTCTGGTGAAACTTGACGAAACCGAAACCCCTCGGCAGTTTGTCATCCAATTTCTGAGTGTGGAACACCCTGAATACCTGATGCAAAAGGTTGCCAAGCACGGGAAGAATGGCGGGCTGGTGGTTCTTACCGCTGGCCAATTGCCGGACGCGATCAAGACCGGACCCATTGCGGTCAAGGTGATTGTGGGTCTGGAATCTGGTCACACACAAAGGCTCCTTGGCCAATTGGTGCCGTCGGTTGAATTTATTGCCCTGGTGGCGCACGAACCCATTATTGAATTTGGCGAAAAGCCGGAGATTTTTCATCAATTCCGGGGTGACCCCGCCATGGTAAACCCTTTGGTTCCTATGGCGTTTATGGGGGCTGCTTGTGCGTTGTTTGTATCGTTGGCGTTGGGGTGGTTGGGCGTGATTGGTCCGGAAGCACTCATGTACCAATTTAAGTTCATCAGCGCCACCGAATTGACCTTCAACGCGTCATTTTTGGTGATTCTTCTTCTTGTACAATTTAACTGGTACTTGTATTACGCGGGTCAACTGATTTTCGATACCCTCAAGTATACTTTGGTGTTGGCGGTCCCGGCGGTGTTTTTGGGGTCAAAGGTGTTGCGGTTCTTGAAGAAGGCCAAGGCCAATGGCAGAGATTAAGGCGAATAGTGAATATAAATGAATATAGAAATGAGACTGGACCTATTGTGCTTGTTTATTATTAAGTGATCTTATTTTGTATTACCTTCTATGGCTCCTTTTCCAAGGTATTTGTGATTCGTCGCCAATCCATTCGAAGCCACCCAGGTAATATTCCAGTAGCCAGAGTGGCGGCAATGATCTTTCCTGTAATAAGCCCCATTGGAACCACCCCATATGACCGCAGATCGAGACTAAGGGCTAAGTTATCCCCTGTTGCCCACACATGACCTTCGGGGACAATGATATACTTGTTGTATCCATCATGACTAATTACATCGGCTGGGGTATTGGACACTTCCGAACTCAGCAGGGGGTCTATGATTATGGCATCGCCTGGCATACCGGTGATCCGCTTACACACCCGGTGGTAGGGATCCAGAGGCTTCATGGCAACAATGCAATCACCCATGTCCAACCCCCGGCCATAGCGGTAGGTTTTGTCGGTTGCAACAAAATCGTTTTTGGCTGAAAGCGTTGGGAGCATAGATTCACCCCGAGTTTCGGATATTTCAAACAAATATTCCTGGAGGAAATGCCCAAGGCATCCACATCGAACTGCCCATGAGAGCACCTGGCCTGTGAATTTGAGTCGTTCCATAAGCAGGATTATGTTTTTAGTGAGCGAATGAGGAAGGTGAGATGGTGAGGAAGATAAAAAGTTATAAGTTTATTCGATTGAAACTAAATATATATATAAATAATCGATAAAAGTTTATATGGTTCAATTTACATCTTGTTTAGACTTTATTGGTGCCGATCTCAATCAGGAAAGTAAATGACTCTCCAAAATTAGGTACAGTGGTTATTATTTATTTATACTCTCCCATAGGTATCCATATTAAGCAAGTTTTAAAGTAGTAGCAATTGAACGAGTCAACATATTCTTCTTGATTCCTTACTTTCTAGCCAACGTAATGGTGTACCTGAAAGCCTTTTCTTCTTATACCTACTACCACCATAATTTTTGATTGCCTCGTAATTGTACAAGCTATAATAGTAGACGAAAATCATGGTTGCCCTTTATAAATATCGTTACTTCCCTGATTTTCCTTATGACTGGGTTTTTACTTTCTATTAAGAACGTCCCCTTTACGGCATCAGAATCAGATCTCTTGGAAGCCATTTCCCCCATCAAACCGTAAGTATCATTTGAGTAATCACATTTCTAACCAAAGTGATTTTTTTGTCATCCCTCTCCATTCCAGTGCCTTTACCGGTGGCTTATACCATCCAATTGGTATTGCATATGCCGGGTTCTCAACAAAGAAGAAAGCAAATGAAGCTATTGCATCTATCAATGGCATGGTTTTTCAGAAACGTAAACTTTCCTGCCGTTGTCATGTACCTTACCGGGGCAGAAGTGAAAAGAGGTTCGCCAAGTACAAGGTGGAAAAGAACCTGGAAGTTCATCTGGTATTTTCCGAAAGGTCATCATCAACGGAGGACGCCAAATCTCGGTTAGAATTTGTTCTTTCTGGGTTTTCCACTTTAACCTCCAAGGATGAAATTGATAACCTCTTCCAAGGGTATTCCGTGTGCTCAACCAATTTTGTAAAACACCGTAGGGGGTGGATTCAGCCGTATAAGCGGATAGTAGTGGTAATTGACCCAGAAGGGGGGAACCCGGAAAAGATCCTAGAGGACTTACAAGGGAAGGTTAGTAGATACGAAATCATGTTGACGTAGTCATAATAAACCTGACCTTTTCTCCAAATTTGCTAAGAGAGATAGAATCATATCTCTTTACAAATAAATTTTATTCGATACCAAACACCAGGAAACTCCTGTTTTTCCAAATGATTCATCTGTTTCTCTCACATAACCTACTCTCATTCTCACCGTTTTCGCTCGTTGCCCTCGCAATGTCCAAGACAGAGCCAGAAGCTTATACCAAACTTAAAGATGAACTTGTTAAGGATATCATCAAGAAGCAAGAGCTAGAAAAAAAGCTACGGGAATTAGAAGACCTGATTTACGATAAAGAAACCACCTACTTTAACGAAAGTATGTACGGCAATATCGTCAAGGGCTTCGAGAATTTTGCCAAAGCAGGGGGGCTGTCAAACAAAAAGCGACTACAATATACTGATGATGACCATATATTTTCCCTCAGTTCCACCAATTACATTCAAGAGCTAATGCGCCAGCAAGGGGTTGCCACTGGCACCAGCGACTTTGATGAGTACGAAGACGTCACCGAGGCGAAGACCGAAGGCGATGAGGAGGCTGGAACCCCTTCCCGTAAGCGAAAGCTGCGTATTAGTGACGAATAGGTAATGATCCCGGAGGTCATTGCTTGAATAAATATACAAATCCCGGGGGACTTCATGTAATATACTAATCCCGGAGGTCCTTCATTAAATATATCGATCCCGGAGGTCATTGCTTCATTAATATATACAAGTTACTTTTGGTAGGGAGTAAATTCGTGAATCCACGGCTTGTTAGCAGGGAAATCGGTAGGCACCCGCAATTCAAGCGGCCACTTTTTCTTCGGTTGGGGGGCGTTGGCCAACTTGTACAATTCCGGAGAGGTTTGCTTCAAATCTTCCATGGCATTGAAAATACTGTCGTATTGCAACTTCAACTGGGTTTCCTTCTTCTTGTGCTGACGTTGACCAAACAACTTCCACGCGTTTTGGATCAGCCTGTGCTTGACCAAGTCTTCAGCACATAGGTTGAGGAGCTTGGGTTGTTTTCTGTTGGCGGAGATCACCAGGAGTTGGCCAACAACCTTGTGGGTCAGGGTATTGATCCCCACCTTGGACGACTTGTTTCTGATGAACACCCGTAACATGAAAAATTTGGTGCGATGCGAGCGAATATAGTGCGATAGTGATGAAAAGTGGACCATTTCAAAATCCTGGGAAAAAATATTACCTCGATAATCTTTCATTAAATGATCATATAATGCTCTACTTAGTCTGCTAAAATACCAGTTCCCCGTTGTAGGTCCATCCACCAAATTTGTCCTGGACACTTTGAGTCAACACGTTTCCCTCCACCACAGAGTCTTGGGGCTTTTCAAGAGTGAAGTCCAGGGAAAAGTTCGACGTGTCCAACAAATTCTCTACATTGGGCTTGAATGGCGGCAAGTATGACTTAGTCAATAACTTGTTCCAGTCGATATCCTTGAAGAATGGATGAGCCTTGATGTCAGCAGCATCACTCAATCTCAAGCTGGGGTCCTTCTGCAACAATTTAATCAACAAGTCCTTAGCATCCGTCCGTTCTAGCATCAGTGGGAACTTAAGGGGATCATTCAAAATCTTGTTGTACATTGTTCTGATGTTTTCATCGTAAAACGGCGGTAACCCAGTCAACATTTCGTACAATAAAGTCCCGAGGGTCCACCAATCAACACTCCGGGTGTAGCCTTGGTTCAACAACAATTCTGGGGCCAAGTATTCGGGAGTACCACAGAAGGTATTGGTTTTGTCGTCGTCTTTCATATTGAGTTTGCATAAACCAAAATCACAGAGAGCAATGTGACCTTGGTAGTCCAACAAAATGTTCTCCAACTTCAAGTCTCGGTAAATGACGTCCATTTGATGTAAATGTTCCAATGCAGTCAACAACTCGGCAATGTAAAATCTCAGCCGGTCCATCAGGAACCGTCCTTCCTTTTGTAAGTGATAGTAGAGTTCCCCCCCGTTGATAAACGACAACACAAGGTACAATTTTTCCGGTGACTGGAACGAAAACTTCAATGGGACGATAAAAGGGTTCAGCACCCGCGCCAACACCGTTCGCTCAGCCATGGTATGATCCACTTCCATTGATGCCACAATATGCTGTTTTCTGATCGTCTTGAGCGCGTAAATCTGCTTAGTATCCTTTTTCACAACTTGCATCACTTTACCAAACAGACCCTTACCGATCACTTTGAGCAATTCAAAGTCCACCATCAGCAACGGCGTCGACAGGTGCGGTTCAAACACAATCGTCAACATAATATCCCCCATGGCAATCTGGGTATTTTGCTGAACAAACCGAAGAAATTCATGGTGCATGAGACGAATGGGGTCGCGATGGGCCTTAAGGTTGAGGGGTAACTTGATCAGACCCACAAGAAGGTCACCCACGGGATTATCGGCCAGATTGGAGCCAGTGAACAATTGCTGGTGGGCGGTCTTTTCCAGCGCCGGCACCAAAACGTTGGGCAACCGGATGAAAAGGTTGAGGTTAAGGAAAATCAGCCCGGTCAGAGTTGGTGACACCTTTTTCGTCACATCAAACGAGACCACCTGGTTCCACAGCGATGCCAGCACCAGCCCCTTTTTTGGTTCCATCACCAACACATTATTGTCAAACTCGATGGTCAAATACAACAACAGCTTGTCTACCGCTGCATTGGGGATAGTAATAATCAGGGGCAATACCTTGGGTGCGGTTTCCCCATCCAAAGTTGCCGGGCCCTCTTCCAATTTGTCGATCTTGTCGACCAAACTCGCCAGCACCTCTTGATCATTGGCATTAACCGCTAACGCCTGCAAAATCTGCCGGTTGTTATTAATAGAAATAGGCAAGTTTATGTGATCCAGCTTGTATACTTTGACCGTCAACAACCCCGGCAGCGATGGTTCAGGACCCGGAGGAGCCCGAGGGGAGGGGGTGGGCACTGGTGCTTGTCGGCGTTGTGGAGACGCCTGCGGGGTGGGTTTGGGAGACACCACAGGTGACTGATTACGCGATGAATTGGAAGTGGTGCTGATGGTGTTGGTGGTGGGCGTGGTTGGTTGTGGCGTCAGCAGCGCCAGCGAAATCAGAACCTTATCAAGACTGGAGGCTAGTTCGTCTTCCGCTGATAGCGTCTTCCTTGACCCTTCCTTTTCCAGCCATTTGAACCGGTTCTTGAACTTGAGCATTATCTATCGATAAATGATTGTGAGAAAATGCGCAGCACTTTGTGTTGACCGGCGCACCGTGCCTGAGTTCCTAAATGGAGAGTGCCCGGAAGTGTGACAAGTGTGGAAACGAACCATGCATGCACCAAATAACGTGTTTAGTATTATCACCATCGTAAACGCACCATGTGTTATATAGAATATGCGAGAAAGCTAAGATTCCTCAGACTGGCGCTGGTTAGGGTTGTACCGGTTCTTCATAGTGAAAATATTGTTAAGCGCACTACTTGCCACAAAATCACAGGAACAAAGATGAGGAGAAGAATATTTGGTGATGAGAAATATTTGTGGGGAAATTAGTACTGGAGGGTAGCATGTAGGAATGAATATCTAGATATATATATGGGGGTTTAATATTGCAATCAATTTTGTGCAAAAGGCTATAGTTGTTGTGACCCAGTCACTGTTCGATGGAAATTTGGCACAGGCGCAGCCGAGATTTGTAAGCTTACCACCAACCAAATATCTCAAACATTATACTAGAATTTAAGATTTATTATGCTATCAGAAGTTTAGTATCAATTATCAATTTAAAATTGTGGAGTTTTACAGTACTTCTTGCTGGATATCTTGGTTTCCAATTCAGGTACTGTGTCCACACCATCCTAATAAATAAAATCGACAAATACTCATTTCTACATACTTTAGCAAAACCAACCACCGTTACCATTTGTCTTTCCCCACTCACCTAATCGCTCATTCAGTCTCGCTCTTCTACCCAAATGTCCTTCCGTGTTGCAATTGTCGGTAGTGGGCCCGCTGGGTTTTACACAGCACACCACCTTTTTAAATCAGGCGTCCCTGTTGCTGTTGATTTCTATGAACGCCTTGCTGCCCCCTATGGCCTTTCCCGGTACGGAGTGGCCCCGGACCATCCCGAGGTGAAGAATTGCGAAGAATACTTGGATAACATCATGAAAGACCAGAGCCTGGCCCGTTTCTTTGGCAACGTTGCAGTTGGCTCTGATATCTCCTTGGAAACCCTCCAACGGCAATACCACGCGGTGGTGCTTAGTTATGGGTGCACTCTGGGTGATAACCAATTAGGCATTACTGGAGATGGATTGAATGGGGTGGTGCCTGCACGGAAATTGGTCAATTGGTATAACTCCCATCCCGATCTGGTGGGTTGGACGCCCCCTGATTTTGCATCCACCAAAAACGTAACCATCATCGGTAATGGGAATGTCGCTCTTGATGTGGCCCGGGTGCTTGTTGGTCTGCCTTCCAAGCACTGGGCTCCTACCGACATTTCTCCCAAGGCAATCAAGTCATTGGAACAGTCCCTGGTGGAGTCGCTTAGTATCGTGGCTCGTCGGGGCTTTTTACAACTGGCATTCACTAATAAAGAATTACGGGAATTATTGGAATTATCAACCAGTCAAGGATGGGGGTTTGATATTGACGAATCTATTCTTAATCTGGTACAGACGGGGAAATTAGGACGGGTGGATAAACGAAGACTACAGATTATCGAAAAATACTTGGGAAAGAACCCTACTGCTACCAACCGGTGGTCGTTGGACTATCATTTGGCACCAAAGGCAGTTCTTGGAACAGAGAAGGTAACTGGGATCGAATACTATGTCACAGAATTGGATGAACAGAACAAGGTGAAAAAGACCGATAAAACCGTCACAAGAGATGCCGACCTTATCATCACTCTGATTGGCTATCAAGGGTCAATGATTGGGAATAATGTTGGCATCCAGTTTGCTTCGAACCATATCGCTAACCTGCGGGGGAGGGTACTCGATCCAAATTCCCAGGCCATCCCAGGTCTTTACTGTTCGGGATGGATTAAAAACGGGCCCCAAGGGGTTATTGCCACCACGATGATGGATTCGTTTGATACTGCTGAAATTGTCCTTGAAGATTTGCGCCTGGGAAATGTTCGCCAGCCAGACCAAGCGGTGGCCCCGATCCCCAACGCCATCCGTTGGGATCAATGGCAACATTTAAATGATGTGGAATTGAAGGAAGGTGCCAAGCTAGACAAGACCAGATTGAAGGTGGACAATACCCCCGAGATGTTGGCCATAGAACGATAGTGTACATAGAAAATGCGTTCTATAAAATCATGAATTTTCGTAAATACTAGGATACATATGTGTACCATGCAATCTTTATGCCATGGGCCGCTTGCCATTGGCATTAGCCACATCCGCTGGTTCCAACTTTTGCTCCGCCATCTCTGCCTGATAGTTCTTGACGGCCTTAATGTACTCCTCCATGGCCGTAGTCAATCCGGTGAACATTGGCTGCAAACACAATTCCAAATCTTGGGCCATTTTATCCTGAAGCTTTTGGTTATCTTTGATCAAGTCCACTTGCTTAAACTGGGCAATGGCCTTTGTCTTGTACAGCTCCAAATCGTCCTTCAGCTGTTTCAACAGCTTGTATAACTCCTTAAGCTGGGTAGGTTGATTCCCGTGCAAGAATATTTTCCAGAAATGCAGTAACAACTCTACAATGGTGATATTATAGGTGATGATTTCTTGGACCACGTCCTGTGGGACGATATTAGTAGCATCGGCCTGAACCGCTGCCTTTTCACGCAGAATCACTCGAAGCACCCGGTGGTTTTGTTTAACAAGCGAGTTGATCCCCGAGTTGGTCAATTCAATCTCAGTTTCCCGTCCCTGGTAGATTGTACGAAGGTCAAGGAGGCCCTCGAACCGGTTCCGGTCGACAAACGCGTCAATAACTGGTCCATCTACCACCGGACCACCGCCAGTGCCTTGATCATCAACCCGATGCCATCGCTTTTTGTTTTCATGGATAGTAAGTTTAATGTAGTGTTGAGGGTCATCGTCATTCAAGTCATGGAGATCCAAGTCCTCGTTGAAAACGTATTCCTCACGTTTAGAGAGGTCATCGGCAGCGCCGGGATTATCCAACTTCAGTCGTTCAGTGCCCGGCAGTTTTTGTCTCACCATTTTCACCATCTTTTTCAGCAACTTGTTCATATTTTTCATCAACAAGATCATTTCATTTTCCCGGCCCTGGTTCGTTTTGGTATCATTAGTATCATCGGTATACTTCATTGTCAAGTCAGGAGCATTCCCTAAGCGCTGGGAGTTGTCGTCAAGATTCCCCTGGATGTCAATAAACTTGTTTGTCATGGGGGCAACAGATTCCAGGGTGTCCTCAGTCTTCAAATATAAATACTTGTCTAGCACCGTATCACCTCTACTATTGGTGGTGTTGATTTTATCCCCCCGCAACCGACGAAAGAGTTTCAGGTTAAAGAACCGCAGCCAAAACTCCCCCTCGCTGAATTTCACCGGCACAAGGTCAGCAAACGCCCGCTGCACCACGGGATACGTTTCAAAAATCTCATTAATCGTATCCCGGGTCACATTGACATTTACCTTATTATCAGATGTGGCCACTGGTTTAATTTGTGACAACACGTTGTAAGGACCCCGATGCTGAGAAATCGTCAATGCATACGTACGCAAGAGATTGATTCTTGTCAGCCAAAACACCTGGGGCGAAAGCTTACCCTTGAGCACGGAATTGGCAAAGATGTTTCGAAGATCACGATCTTCATTTAGAAGCTTTTGCTGAAGGTCGAAGTTTTTGAGAAGAGAAGTGTCCGAGAGCGAATCCACAGCAAGACTAGGGCCAGGAGTGCCCATTCTCGAGCTGGATTGCTCCTGTGGCGCCGGGGTGGCGCTCCCCTCGGAAACCACCGTACGAAGCCGATTCACCACTAACTGAAGCACATCCTTGATATTATTCATGATTGACCGGTTTGAAAAACTAAGCGTGGTCAGCTTCTCTTCCCCCGACTGATCCGAATAATAAATCCGAACCTTCATCGCCGACAGCGTTTCCTTCAGTGCCTGGAGCCGGGAAAGAGAATTGAGGGGGATGTCTACTTGCTTCTTCTGGTCAATCAGTCTCCATTGTAAAACTGAAGGAGTCAAGTCTTCCCGAATCGTAATCAATCCCGAACTATTTTCGATTGAACACTCGTAGGAGTCCATTTTCGAGGTTTTTCAACAATAGCTTGTTTGGTGGGCGGTTGATGGTTCTGGACTATTCGCACACTAGTTTATGTGCAAGCGGGTCACGTGTAGGTCAGCGGAGATGTCTCCCACCGTGACTAAAAAAGAATAATCCTTCTATTTACGTTACCTTTTTTAGAGTTCTACATGATATATACTTTAATTTGTTATTTCGAATTTTTCAAATTTTGTTTCTACAATTGTGGTTAGATTTCCGCACTAAAACCAATTCCCGTTCGATGCTCGGTTTGATTAGGAAGCAGGTTGCACCTGTTATGAAGGTGGCTATGCTGGCATATAGACCCCAGCCGATGCGGACTTTGACCCTGTCTGCTGTTCGGGCTCAAACTACTACTCCCGCTACTCCTAAGCCCGTGGGTTATAAGCCGCCGGTGACTATTGATCGAGAACTTCCGGATCCATTCGAATTCCGGAAGAAAAATCACCGGTACATGTTGGCGTATGGTCTTGGGGTGGCGATTGCTTTTGGATTTGTCATCCAATACGAAAAGCGGTCGCTGACAGTGATCAACTCGATGTTCTATTGTCTTCGTCGTTCCTCGATTGCCTCCGACAAGCTTGGGGACCAAATTGATTACAACCTGTCCATTCCCTACATCTGGGGTACGCTTAATACCATGAAGGGGGATATTGATATCCTGTTTGAAGTCAAGGGGAGCAAAGCCACTGGTACCGTCAAGTTGAAGGCCAAGAGAGACCTGAAGCTTGAACCATTCAAGGTGGAACACTTTTTGTTAGTTGTGGATGGTCAGACGTATGATTTGACGAAGGATCCGGATATGGATTTTGACCTTTAAGAGGATTGTAAATAGTTAAGTAAGAGGCTGCATGGTTTCGAGATATCGATAATATACGAATCGGTAATGGTATGGAAATTTAGAAGTTTTGGTGTTAAAAAAAAGGGAACACAGGATACAATATTGAGCCATCAATAGAACCAATTTTTTACTTTTTGAAGCAGCCGGCATTTTCTAGATTTGTGTCTTTTCGCTACTATGACCTTTTCATCCATGAATTCCTACTCTTATACACTATTAATTATCTGTATACTTTTTCAATATGTCAATATATAACATCTTTCAAGTGGAATATATATTTAAACTAATGTACTCCTTCGATATTCCATCTCAGTGTTTTCATGGTACGCCGGACATTCAAATACTGAGAAAGAAAATGGATTTCAGTTATTTCCATCCTAAGCAAAAGTCTTGACACCAGGGATCGGCTGATTTCTTGCATATGCGCTCATCTTCTACTTTTCTCTGTTGATCTCGTAATTCAAGTAGTTGGTCACCTACTTGAAAATTCTGCAGTTATTTTTCCTGGTATAATGGTATCTTCAAAGACCTTTCATACAGTCTCTATATTCTACATAACCTCGTCGTTTTCAAAATCACGTTATCATGGTTCGATTTTAATTGCTTAAATATACCAATGTTAACTGACAGTCCCCCGACCGCCAAACATTGACATTTCACCTATTCTATCATCTAGCAGATTATCACCTGATATACTCATGTTTTCCCAAATTTCATCTCATGTCACTGCCTATCGAATGACCTGGTGGGGTGAGGGTGGTTCGATTGCATTGCATAGTCGTGCCACTAGACGAAATTATACAGTATAAAAGCAAATGGAGTAGCCCCACTTGATATCATCCTAACCATGTCTCCTGCTATGAATCAAATTGCAAAGCCCAACAACGCCCTTAAGGTGGTGTTAGTTGGTTTTGGTTGTGCCGTCTTTGGAGTGCGGCACTACTTTAAGACTGCGCCTATTTCCACTATGGGCAATCAATACAGAGACAGCCACCACTAGCATACCAACAGGATTGGTTTTTATTTAATTAATAAAGAAAGATATTTTGAACAAGCCCCATCACTGGACAATTGTATAAATGATTTGCAGCTTACGTTTTCAAGGTTGGTGATTTGTTGTCTCCGCAATTGCTGGATAATGTGATTGGCTTGCCCCTGATATATGGCTGGAGTGCATACTTCCGTTTGTTCCGAAAGTGGATTGTTACATGCGAATACCAATGAATCAATTGAGTGGTGGGCATTATCAATTGGCCAATAAACCGGTTAGTTAGTGGTATTTATTGTTCTACCGCTTATTCCGACAGCGTTCACTTCCGATCTACAAGTTGCTATACGTCATAACTGAGGTGAGAAGGATGCATGTGCGATAATATATATAATGTTGGATCTCCTCTCATAACCCAATACACTCAATGGCAGGTAAAGCTCTTAGCCCCAATGCAATCCTTGGTCTCGGTACTGTTGCCGTCGGCGGTATCATTTTAGGCTTATCGAGATACTACCAGAGAGGCAAGAACCCGGCATGGGACTACAACAACCAAGTTCAAAGTGACAAGGTGGCGTCTCTCAAGCTCGACGAAACGTTGTTCCCTAGCGAAAAGAAGACGGACGATGTTCTTATCAAAAAGGCAGAGGGAAAGTGAGATGCTTAAATATTAATAAACGCTAAGATAAATGACTTGGCGACCGCAGCCATTGCTTTAGAGGCCGAGTGGGCAGGGGACTCCGAGTCAGCGGACTCCGAGCCAAGGAAATAGAATTACGGCTAAGTTTAGGCGTGGTATGAGCGCTGAGGCGGCCCAGCGGGCGTTGAGGAGACGGGATCTTAAACTGTTGAAAGGGATACTTTTGCCGTTTCATCGCCAGGGTGAATCCGTCCTCATCATCATCGTCGTCATCGTTGGAAAAGAACAGCTGATTGCGTTCAATCACCGATCCCTGGCGACTGCTGGGACGCGAGCTGATGCGGGAAAGTTCATGGTTCTGTAGACGTAACCGTTCATTTTCAATGCGCAATCGTTCAAGAACCAAGTTTGCATCTTCGTTTACCTCTACTGGCTTGGCGTCGCTCGGTTCGACGTATTCCACCACTTCGTCGCCTCGGATATCATGTGTGACAAACACGCGTGACTTGACAAAGGTGTATGGCTCGTCATCCTGCCACACTTGGGCCCGCCACGGCCCCAACCCGGCATCAATGGCCACGTCTCGCTTAAGAATCTGCGTCCGAGGCTTGACAAACTTGGAGTAGTACTCACTCATCAATTCTCCTTGAAGAATCTGTTTATCTTTAATCAAAGAGAGAAACTTTTTAATAAGAATAAAAGTCAGTACCAGCTCCAAAACCACGGTTCCGACCAAAGCAATAGTCAGACACTTGACCCAGGTGATGATGGCAAGGTTGATGGGGTTAAACAGCGCTGCCACATACATGGCAAACTTCAGTGGCAGCCACACGTGTAACGTCCAGATCTGCTGAGCCAGATCAATGTGGTTTTCCTCCTTTGGTGCGTCAACAAAGTCATTGGCTATTTTTTCCCAAATCATACGGAGGGGACTAAACACATTGAGCACCCGCCGCACCGCCAGCGTTGAATTGGGCTTTTGTTGGGTGTAAAGAAGGCCATACTCCTTGGAGGCGGTAAAAATGGAGTAAATGAGTAGGACCAGCGTCATCCAAAGAAGAAGAAACGCCATTTTCACTCCCCAAATCACCGGAAGCGAAGGAGCAGCCACCAGAACCACATTTGGAGTACCTTTAAAGCCACCGTCAATAATCAGCTGCTTGATCTGTTGGTAATTGGACGCAAGGAGGGAGTTGGACGGGGCAGCGTCACCATAGTATGACACCACCTGCGCCATCAACATCGCCACCACCGTGGCAAGGCCACCAATGGGAAGCCCAAGCAGGGTGGCATGGGCATCCCAGTCAATCAGAAGGCGTGCCTCATTTGCCACAAGTAGTAGGTCAAATGGTACCGACAGAATCCGATCCCATATATCAAACATGGGTGCGGTGCGCGTAAATCATAACAAAGATTGCACTAAGGCTATACGACAGGAATGATGACGTGGTGGTGATAAAAGATGCACCCCGCCAATTTCAACCAAGGTTTGCCGATACCAAACTAACTTTTATCTAGAAATAACTTATCTTTTAATTGTGGTCATGGTACATCATTCCGGGCGGGGGAGCCATTCTGTGCCATGCATCGAACTATTCGTTACCGTAGCCCAATAGTTTAAAATCGCCCCGTCTGACGTAATTCAGCCGCAGGGATTAATTTGGGTTTGTGATTTTTTTTTTCGCCCGTATGTTGATGACAGCGAAATGTCAGTGACCAGTCATCACCACATGATTACAAAAATTAGAATAGAATGAGATGTAAACGCAGGCTGTGCAGTGACCTTCCAAGCCACCGCCACTGCATTTTGCAAAATCTGGGGTAATCACAGGGTATGCCGAGTATATGCACGTCATCTTATCCAGGTTCTAGACCCTTCTATTGCTGATTTCAGGTAACAGCCACTCGAGACTAACTACATGCATGGCCCTATTCCGTAAAATGGTGGTGGGTATCCACTTTTAGTTTGATGACTGGTATTATCCCCAGGCAAACTGGTCCCGAACTTTCCACGTTTGCCGAGCAAGATTTCCCATTTTGAACTTGCATGAAGTCATTATGCTTCTTTTGAAGCACAGTCGGTACACCTGACGTCATTTTCCCTGACCCCCCACCCTATAGAAAAGGGTTTAAAATACAAGCTGCTGCCAATAAGGAAGGATTGACCAGAATGGGCGCTTTTGCTTTGTGTTTGGGGTTACCCTCAACTTCATCGGCTAAGGCACCTAGCTATACAATAAGGGATTTTACAAAGCCAGTGATGGTTACCACCTCCATGGAGAATACCAAGGATTATGATCTTGTTTTTGACGCCCGTCTGTACAACAGTTTCCAACACATCCATTTGCGTGGGGCAGTGAACATTTGTATACCGACTACCTTACTAAAACGGTCGCTGATGACGGTGCATTCGCTTTTAAACATTGTCAACTTTCCTCCTAAGGAAAAGGCATTGTTGACGGAGAAGCTATCAATAAAGGACCCCAAGCCAGGCGACAAGGTCAAGCTCTTGTTTTACGATAATTCGTCTTCGTCGCTGTCGATTTCGTTCACCTTGTACCAAACGGTGTCGAAATTTCTCATGTTTGACCAATATTTTGAGGTGACGTTGTTAGAGGGAGGGTTACTGGCAGTGTCAACCAAAGGCAATCTGCCACCGCCAGAACCGGAATTTATAATCCCGGAAATCTTTTCCCCCACCACTGAACCCCGCCTGGCAAATTCACCGCCGCTGATGGCAAATAGCTTATCTGGATTTGTTCTTCCACTGGCATCGGCATATCAGACGAAATTCGTCAACCTGATTAAGAAAAACGAAGGTAATACCGAAGGATTGAAACAGTACCACCATGTATTCCGCTTCCACCCAGAATTGGACCAAATAAAGGGGTCGCTTCCACGATGGCTTAAAGTCATCACCGGTGATAACCAGCTTGCCTTGCAATCGTTATATGCAAAGTATTCTCGAATTGAAGAGTTGGAATCCATGAGACTTGAACACCTTGCTCAGCTGTGCCTGCAGAAGACGTCAGAGAAACTGTTCCATGATAAGAAGCCGCTGGCGGTGTGTACCCCCCTGGGACTTTGTCCCGATTGTGATCCAACTAAATACGAAATGCCCAAGGGTGTTGAATATGGGTTTAAAAACAGGTACAAGAATATTTGGCCTTACGAACACCTGAGGGTTCGCCTTGGTTGTGAAAGCTGCAACAGTGATGATTATTTTAATGCCAACTTTATCGAACTCAAGCGGGTGATCCCCAAATCTCAGTGCCGGTACATTGCTACACAAAACCCGTTAAATTCAACCACCGGTGACTTTTGGTCGCTGATCAACATGCAAAATATTCGCATCATCATTAACCTTGACTCGAGTCCCGTACAATACTTGAACCTGGAATGCGTGTTTTCGGTAAAAGTGCTTGAGAAAACCGCCGACTACATCATTCGACTTGTCAATGACGAAATCTTCCATTTTCAATATCTTAAATGGCCTGATTTTGGCGTTCCAGACACGTTTGAGCTGTTGATTGATTTTATCCGAGTGAAAAATCGGAAGATGGCCGAGGTGTATGACGGCACCGAAAGACCCACAGTGGTAGTCCACTGCATGGCGGGGTGTGGCCGAACCGGGGTATTTATTACCTTGGACTCCCTCTTGGACTGTATCGAGAGAGATTACAACTTTTTCAAATCTCTGACTGAGGATCTCGTGTTCAAGGTGGTGCAGCTGGAACGGACGCAACGGATTCTGATGGTGCAGAATTTCGACCAGTACATTGTGTGCTACGAAGCGATTTTGTGGTATTTGGCCAAGTGCAAGGTTGACGACTTTTGTGTCCCCCAATACATTACTGTGAGCACACCTGGGGTTACCAAGGTAGTGGGATGTCAAACGTCTTTTATGAAGTCGTCAGCAAAGATTAAGCCTTACGTGGCTGCCGAAGCAGGTGACTACTTTACCATGTCTTCGGCATTGCATTAGCATTATCCATTTGGATGTAATATTTATGAAAAAAACTTTATTCATAGTATGTAATATTAATATCGCAAGGATATGATTAACGTCTTGTTTTCACCCAAGTAAGAATCCACTTCAAGTTAATCAAAAGGTGACTACACCCTGTCGTCCACTCTGTGTTGCTGGTGGCCCGCACCAGTTTACCTCCCACATATCCTTGGGTGGTCATTTTGTAGGGTAGCTCGATTTCAGGATCAAGCTCATGAAGCCGCTGCTGGATCTGGATACAAATTTCCACCAAAGCAATCATCAGAACGTCCATCTTGTTGAAATTAAAGAGACGACCAAGTGAAAACTCATTCGACAGATATAAGTTGAGTACCGTGCGGGTGCGAGAATCGTTATCTCCTGCCAGGTACTTGATAATTTGCAGCTTCAGTCCAATGGGCACCAACTTGTAGTTGGTGAGATTTACCAGTAGTTTCTTGATCAAAAACACGAGAAGCAAAACTACTTGACCCAAAGCAGCATTGATTTCCAGCCACACGACACGGTGGCCAATTCGAAGACCATTGATGGAAGGGTAGCCTCCAATATCTTCGATTTGAAAGAGTAAATGGTAAATATTAATGTTGCGGAGGCGATCAAGATGGTCAAGCCGCGATTGATACACCAGCTGAGCCTGGTCTAGTCGCAGGTTTGCAAGAGCCACATCCCGATCACCTAGGTTTTTCCGAATAAGTGCCGCCTCCAATTCCGTCAGCTGGAGACGATCTAGCTCAGCTTGAAGCGATTGGAGCTGGGTCTCAAGTTCACATTTGTGAGCTTCCAACTCTGTCAATTCTTCAAGCTTAGTAGCTTCCTGTTGTTTTGCCTGCTGGTGCTGATCTCTAGCCTCTGTGAGCTTTGAGTCGGTGGCGTCGCCTGCCATTGCTTCTGCCTTATCTTTAAGTTTGGCCAAAAAGTGGCCGTAATTTTCCTTTTCCTGTTGGGTTTGGTCAAATTTGTTTTTATAGTTTTCAACTAGTAAATCGGCGCAGTCCTTCAGAAGGGGGTGGTCGTCTCTTGTCAGCGACGACAAAATGTTGAAGATCTGAGTGAGGACTTTAATCCGTTTGGAAATTGTGTCTGGGTTATCAACAATATCGTCAATGATTTGAGCGGATTCGTCACTAAGCATGATAAAACTGGTATCCAAGTCGTCAAGTAATTGTTGATGGTCGGTAGTCACAACACCAAAATCCACCTCATCTTCATCATCGTCGCTCTCCAGTTCAATCAAGTTTCTGTTGTACATTGGTTTTGGTTCTGCTTCCGCAATGGCCTGATGATACCGCTCAAGCCGGTCCTGTGGAGTATAATGGGAGAGGGTGGGGACAGGGACGCCTTTTTGGTCACACTTATGAGCTTTGGAGACTAAGAGATTTAGCTGGTCTTTGTTTAGCCGAATTAGGGATTGATCAAGGGCAACTTCGGTAAAACAATTGGAGCAGTAGACCATACCACTGGTACTACGACGAAGAACGAGCACAAGTCACAAGCCAGCACTGCACGAGTTCCACAGCGAAATAATGCGAAAAGAAAGCGAAGGTTACTAAAGATTCTAGATGGATAGACTTGGGGTCAATTTTGGTGATTTAACGATTTAGCTGCATTTGAGGCATATTCCCAAATAAGGAGGAGGTTGAGAGGCAAAGCCTGCATTAAATCTCGAATGATCAAGTGAATTTAGGTGATTGAACCTACAAGAAGTAATGCTCATAATGTCGTCGTGAGATTGTGGTCATTCCGTTTGTTCATTATTTCGTAAACTACGACATGCAGTCGTATAGATTACTGGTTGTATTTAGAAATATTTATTGGAGAGGGGTCTAGTTATTTATTGTCTTATGGGGTTGCTTCGTTGTGTAAGAAAATTCCATTGTGGTTGTATATTCGATTTTAACACGATTTCATATTAAAAACTGGAAACGATTAATGCTTCATATGATGATTTCTTGTGGCAACTCAGACAATTCTTGGGACGACAGAAACAATTTGACAGTCAGTGTTGTGAATTATTGTGATTAACTTGGCAATTGCCACAACCGAAGATTTAACATTGAACTATGAGGATGTTTTTTTGGACCATAAATCCACTTTTTCCATTTACTTAAATCTTAATGGATTTAAATTTAGATATATCATCAATGCATTTAAATAGTCATTACCCTTGTAAATTGCTTTACCCTACATTATCAATCAATTAAATATTGATTCAAAAATGTTTCCTTAACCCTAACTCCTGCATACACCCAACACCTATAAAGGTGAAAATTTTGTACCTAAAAAACCATTCGCGAACTGTAAGTGATGACCAAACTCATGCTTGATTCATGATAGCATATTAATTGATTTCGATCAATGGACTACAACGGTATCTGATACTAACCAAAATAGATGGCCAAGGCCAATGCTAAACACCTAAATCATCTTTACCGCCAGCCAGTGGGAGTGGAGATGATGCCCCTCCCTGAGGTGTATCCACATAACCCTATGCTGTGGGCGTATTTTGCCTATAAACTAGTCTCCTATCTCTTCTATTCGCCGATCCCCGACCCCATTGGTGTTGAAGTAGACCAGGGCGTGTTTAAAGTTGACACCTCTACTGGGATCCAATTATGGCGCCTGGGTTTCTATGGGAAGGGGCTGCTTTCACGGTCAGAACCAGCGTGGTACAAGAATCGACAACTGACGGGACTTGAGCTGGTGACACGACAACGGCGCCAGGAGCGTCAAGTATTTAAAGACCACCGGGCCGAGCTCCAAAAATTGGAAATTTCCCATCGTAAAAATGAGTTGAATGAAGCACAATTCGCCGAGCTTGAAAGGCTACGGGAAGTAGTCGACGACCTTCGCAATCGTGAAGTTGAATTCAAGAAAGAAGACCGCGATGATATTGATGAAGATGTTGAAGATTTGGAATACCTACAATTGCTGGCAGTTGAAGCGGTATACTTGAAGGAGTTAGGGGTAATTAATATCACCAACGATGGTGTTTCCCAATCGGTTGATGACTTACGGGACATGACACACATGTCCAGAGATAGCAAACAAATGTTGGACTATATTGTGTACCGCTATTTCCGTAGTCTCGGTTGGTGTGTAAGGCTGGGGATCAAGTTTGGTACGGAATTTTTACTTTACAAGCGAGGACCAGTTTTCGGCCATGCCGAATTTTGCGTGAAAGTGATGCTGGACAGACCCCATTCTTGGGAAGAAATGTCTACAGTGGCCCGGGTGGTGGGGACAGTAAACAAAACGTTGGTGCTTGTGTTTGTCGAACCACCCACTGAAGGCATACAGGTGTCAGATTATACAGTGAAACCAGTGGTTTATCGTAGATGGAACCCAAGCCGAACCAGGGACTAATTGACGACCTCATCGCGGCAAAAAAGTAGCGACGCGTCTTCATATTGGGGGGCTGTGAGATTTACCCTTCACAAACAAAGTCCATTTACTGTAAGAAATAAACGCAACCGTCAAAAGTGATTTGCATCCCCTATCCATATGAGATTGCCACGCGTGCCATCTCTGGGCGACGCACGACCACCGCGCTAACTCACATATAAACTGATATCATCCTCCCCCAATTGAGACCTTACTATATACAGTATGTCCAACCTCGCCCAATTGATGAACAAAGACGAACCAGAACCGGCCAAGCCCGATACTGAAACTGAACAAGAAGAAGACAATGCCGATGGTGATTACAATGAAGATACCCCACAGGAAGAGGTCAAACAAGAAAACGACGAGGAAGATGCAGACGAAGAAAAAGAACTGCTGCCCCTGGCCAAGATAACCCCCGAAACAATGCTCGCTCTGTTTGAACGAATCAAGACCCATTTCCCGGCAGCCCGGATTAAGAAAATCATGCAACTGGACGACGATATTGGAAAAGTCGCCCAGGTTACCCCTGTTATTGTTGGACGCGCGTTGGAGATTTTCATGGCTAATCTTGTTGAGTGCGCAATCATAGAACTGAGGAAGCAAGGGGTGAAGCGGATTCTGGCATCGCACATTCGTGCGGCGGTGGAGAATCTGGAACAATTTGATTTTCTTGTCGATTCGGTGGCAAAGTATCCTCCGATGAAGCAATGATTTTATTCATGTATATTTTGTATTTTAGTTGGGCAGGTCGTGTAATAGAAATAACCACTTATTGTTGTTTGCGGTCATCGCTCGCCCGTGACATAATTCATGTAACAACATCGGCTAATCGTATTAACCCTTTACAACAACACTTGATTGAGCCACGTCAACTAGCGTATCCCCACATTAACTCCCAATATGGAGATCCACCGAGTGAGCCGGACCTTTGCTCAACTACGTCACCGCACCGGGTCAAAGCACAAAACCCTATCCTGATAAAAAGCGGAGACGCCCATTCAATCGATATGTCGCGGACAAACTTAACTACGAGAAAACTGTCCTTCTTCAATGCTCCAGCTAAGGCCCCTCATCCTGATGTGTACTACGCTGGGGTCGATGTGGGCACGGGACTGGCTAGGGCGTGTATCATTGATTCCAATGGGGTGGTTTTGGCATTAGCAGAAAAGCCCATCACTCGGCACGAATTAAAGCCAAACCATATCACTCAATCTTCAACGGAAATTTGGGACGCCATTTGTTTCTGTACTAAACTGGTGGTTAGAGACGCTGGTATCAATCCCGAACACGTTTATGGGATTGGGTTTGATGCCACTTGCTCGTTGGTGGCAGTGAACCAAAAGTCGGATCAACCCGAAGCGGTGGGCCCTGATTTTTCCGATAGTAAGGAAAACATTATCTTATGGATGGACCACCGGGCAGAAACAGAGACAGATGTCATCAATGCCACCGGTGACCCCTGTCTCAAGTACGTGGGCGGCCAAATGCTGATTGAAATGGAATTACCAAAGATGTTGTGGTTGAAGAATCACCGTCCTGGGGGAATTGACGACTTGAAGTTCTACGACTTGCCTGATTACCTTACCCATAAATCCACTGGTCTGGAAGCCCGGTCGTTTTGTTCCACCGTTTGTAAACAAGGCTTTTTGCCTTTGGGGGTGGAAGGTCTGACTACTGGGTGGCTGGAAAAGTTTTTGAACGAGGTGAACCTTCCCGAATTGGTCCAAAACGACTTTGCAAAATTGGGGGGTACACCTGCCACCACCGGCGAATGGTTGTCTGCTGGTGAAGTTGTAGGCAACTTGAGTGTCACTGCGGCAGAAGAGCTCGGTCTTACTACCGAGTGTGCCGTGGGATCGGGGGTTATTGATGCCTATGCTGGCTGGATCGGGACTGTAGCCGCTAAGGTTGACGTTCCTGAAAAGTGGCAACACAAAAATGTCACTGGGGAAATTTCCAATACCATTGGTTCCGCTTGTGGCCGGTTGGCGGCGGTTGCAGGTACTCTGACTTGCCACATTGCCATGACCAAGGAGGCTTGTTTTGTCCATGGGGTCTGGGGCCCTTACCGGGATGTCTTGGTTCCCAAATACTGGTTGGCCGAAGGGGGACAGCTGATGACAGGGGCATTGTTGGCCCACGTTCTCTCTATCCATCCCGCCCAACGGGAATTGGCCCAACGATCAGAAGCTTCTAACTTGAGCAAGTTTGACTTTCTTAACTCCACGCTAGAACTGTTGGTTCAGCAACGCAAAGAAAAACTGGTGGTGTCTATGGCGAGACATTGGTTCTTTTACGGGGACTTTCACGGCAACCGGTCTCCGGTGGCCGATCCCCGAATGCGGGCACTGATTATTGGTCAGTCCATGGATACCCTGGTGGAAGACTTGGCTATCCAGTACTTTGCTGCTTGTGAATTCATTGCCCAGCAAACTCGTCAAATTGTCGAAGACATGGAAGACTCGGGCCACGATATTTCCTACATTTTTATGCTGGGGGGGCAGTGCCGGAACGGGTTGCTTATGAGATTGTTGGCGGATTGTACAGGTAAGCCGGTGATTATTCCCCGGTACATTGATGCTGCAGTGGTGTTTGGCTCTGCCATTCTTGGGGCTGTTGCTGCTGACACGATGGTGAAGGAGCATTTGGCCACTCACGGACGGCTGCGGCGGTCTTCCAAGTTGGCGGAAACTCGGTCGCAAATCAATTTGCAACAAGGTGCCAACCATGTTCCTGACCGGCCACCCTCTCCTTACACTCAACCCACGGCGCTGGCGTCGACGGTCAACATGGCGTCGCTTGCCTATGGTGCTCCTCATGCTGTTTCCGCAGCCCCCGCAATGACCCCCATGGAAGAGGAACAGGACTATTTCGGTAAGGCGGCTACTGCGAACAAGACCTCGGCTGTTGATTCTGATTCCGACGATGAGCAGACCCTTTCGTTTGGCTCCAAACTGAATGTTCAGCAGGGAGTCAATCAAAAGTTGCGGGACCTGAAAAGACCCCTTGAAAGAAAGGATTTGGGTGAAGCTACCGAGGCGGGTGAAAAGTTGTGGAAGGTGATGCGCGACATGACTGGTCCTGCTAAAGTGATTGTACCTACCGATGAATCGTCCCCTGAACGGAGATTATTGAATGAAAAGTACAAGATCTTCTTGGAACAATGTGAATCGCAACAAAGGTTTAGAAAGATGGTGGATGACGTTCAAGAAGCAATCAATAGTTTATAATCTGCTTTAAACCAAAATATTCGCTTGTACGAGAATGACGACGTATGTGCCTTCAGATTCAGTATTTTTTTACACA
This sequence comes from Diutina scorzettiae, assembly GCA_030563345.1. Taxonomy (NCBI): domain Eukaryota; kingdom Fungi; phylum Ascomycota; class Pichiomycetes; order Serinales; family Debaryomycetaceae; genus Diutina; species Diutina scorzettiae. The sequence continues at coordinate 500,504 of JAKUCB010000008.1, forward strand.
GCACATAGTTTACGATGCCACAATTTTGATTAAAATAAAGCCAAATTGTTATAAAGTTTAATTGCAGACGAGGCAACGCAAATTATGTTCAATCACAATTACCTATCCGTGAAAGACTAAAATTCTAATCAAGATGGATTTTCTCTAATTTAGATTTTTTTTTCCCCCGGACAGTTCTACCTTTTCTGGTTGAAAATAATTGCGGTGTCCTTCATGTTTAAAGGTTTGATTACATCTTCCATATCACCTAGATTCTTAATTCCACTTTCATATATGTAAGGGCGATGCACGTTTCATGCATTGATCGGCAGCCACACACTAAATTAGGGAATTATTGTCGGGGGATTCAAGCAAACTATTACACAAATCCACAAATCCGACGTTTTAAGAAAAGCAAAAATTGCTGTATACTAGACAAGAAAAATAATTCTGAAAGTGACATAGACATAAGCTAGTACTCAATCCACGCTTATTTCAATTTCTCCCAATAATATTATGACCTTACAACAGGAGTTACAGATTCGGAGGGATGCTCCCGATGCAGGTCCGCTCTGACCGCCGATACCGGCTTTAACCTTTTTAAGAAAATGCCGTTAATCCGGAGCCGCCTGGACATTGCTGATACTGGTAATAATCACAAAGACAATTCTATACTGCATAGCCCCAATGTGGATAACGATTTACAGAGACGAAAATCTTGAAAATGGTTCCCCTCGTACTTCGAGTGTTGACATTTTAAGCCTATTTACGTCATAGTGTGGCCAAAGAAGCTTAGGAAACAGCCTGTGATTTACTCGCCACCAATAATGAAAATATGGCTCCCTTCTGATTCAGGGGAAGTCTTTTTAACAATAGCAAGGCTGTAGATGCAATTTTTTAATTTAGCTTTTGTCGTATCTTGTGGCCATCTCCATGGGCATCAATCCTCAATTGCCACAAGTTTCGAGAAAACGTACCATTTCACGTGACTAGTAATCATGTGTGTGCAGGAGATCGACTCCACCACGGATGTTGTGAATCACCGAAATGTGCGATAATGCATTGTTGTTGGCGTTTCAAACCTATTCTAGTGTTTCTAACCAAAGTCATGTTTTTTTTTATGTACGTGGATATAATTCAATCCAAGATGACGTAGTTTAATTTTTCTCTATTGTTTTAGAAGTGGGGTAGCGAATGCTTCTGTCTGGTGGTTATTGTGATACCAGCCATGGTTGTCACCAGTATTTATCGGTGTAATCGTCGCCTTGACTACCTTTAGCGAAATGCCGTAGTTGTGGTAGTGTGATGTGTGGTGCATTAAATTTCATGCACATGGCACTGTGGCTGCAAAAAAGTCATCCGCCACACTGACTTCAAGCTACAAAGCCGAAAAGTATTTTTTTATTGGGAAAAATATTATTAACCAACTTTTTGTCGATATTAAAGGACAGTGATTCCAATCCAAATCATCAAATATGTCCAATCCTGAAGATCATAATAATCATCATCATTTGAAGGACATAGAGCACGGCATTGCTCATTTGCCTAAAGATGTGATTGATACCGTGGAGGAGACAACCAGAGAAGGTCAATCGAACATTCCCCATTTGTTCCGGTCTGGCCACATTGAAGATATTCACCCCGAACTGTCCAAGCTAGCTCTGATTCGATCCCATGAATATCATGAGGTTCATCCTGAATTATACCTGCTGATTAATGTCCCTGAGTATGAACAACACGAAGTCACCATTATGGACTGGATTCGTGAAACGTTTGCCCATCCTTTACAGATGATTATTCATTACCTCGTGTCACTCTTCCCTATTGCCAAGTGGATCTTGCACTACAACTACAAGTGGTTGACTGGGGATCTTATTGCTGGTATTACTGTGGGTGTGGTTTTGGTCCCTCAATCAATGTCCTACGCTCAATTGGCGGGCTTGGAAGCCCAATACGGGTTGTACTCGTCGTTCGTGGGGGTGTTCATTTATTCGTTTTTTGCTACTTCTAAGGATGTATCCATTGGTCCGGTTGCGGTGATGTCGCTTCAGGTGTCCAAGGTGATCAATCATGTGCAAAACAGAAACGGTGACAAGTACCTGGCTCCCGAGATTGCTACTTTCCTTTCGCTTATTTGTGGTGGTATTGCTGCCGGTATTGGTATCCTCCGTCTTGGGTTTATTCTTGAATTTATCTCAGTCCCGGCGGTGATGGGGTTCATGTCCGGTTCGGCCTTTAGTATTATTGTTGGTCAAGTTCCTGGGCTAATGGGTTACAACAAGTTAGTCAACACTCGGGATCCTACTTACCAAGTGGTGATTAATACGTTGAAAAACTTGGGTCACACCAATTCTGATGCTGCCTTTGGTCTTGTGCCATTGTTTCTCCTTTACTTGTGGAAGTATGTCACTGAAGTGGCTCAAAAGAGATGGCCCAGACGGAAGTGGATTTTCTTTTACCTCCAACAGTTGCGGAGTGCCGTCATCATTATTGTTTGTACTGCTATTTCTTGGGGAATCGTCCATCCTAAAAAGTGGGCATGGAAAGGTGATCCGAAGAAGTTCAAGCCTCCAATTTCCCTTATTGGTGATGTGCCTAAAGGTTTGCAGAACGTGGGGGTTATGACTATTCCTGATGGGATTATTGGTTCCATGGCGTCAGAAATCCCCGTGCTGGTGGTGGTATTATTGTTAGAACATATTGCTATTGCAAAGTCGTTCGGTCGGATTAATGATTATAAGGTTATTCCTGACCAAGAAGTTATTGCTATTGGGGTTAATAATCTCATTGGTACCTTCTTTAATGCTTACCCTGCGACTGGTTCGTTCTCAAGATCGGCGTTGAAGGCCAAGTGTGGGGTGCGGACTCCTTTGGCTGGTATCTTTACTGGGTGTGTTGTGCTTTTGGCACTTTACGCTTTGACGCAGACCTTTTACTACATCCCTAAAGCCACCCTTTGTGCTGTGATTATCCATGCGGTGTCAGATTTGATTTCCTCATATAAGGTTACGTTCGGATTCTGGAACATTGCTCCCGTTGATTGCGGTATTTTTGTGGTTTGTGTAATCATTACTGTGTTTGCTACCATTGAAGCTGGTGTGTACTTTGCTGTGGCTGCTTCGTTGGTGCAATACTTGGTCAAGGTTGCGTTCTGTAAGGGGCAATTCCTTGGTCGTATTCAAGTGGCTGAAGTCGTTAACCCAGTGATTGACCAAGCACCGGTAGCAGATGTCGAGCTGGAACAATCTACCGATACTTCGCTGGCTGATGTTGAGATCCACCAAGTTTTGAGTTCTTCCAACTACCAGCTGACCGATAAGCTCAAGTATAAGGATGAAGTTCAGCAGCCTCAATTCTATCTGTCGAAGGAATTGGTGGAAAATAACCCCGAGGTGAGGTTCCTCACCCGGTGGGTACCTATGTATGATCGGAAGTGGGGGATAAATGACAGGGTTCATGTTCAACCGCCTCCTCCAGGTGTTATTGTATTCCGTCCTGGTGAATCATTTGTTTACCCGAATGCATCGCGGCAGGTTGAAATGGTCACCGATGAGTTGAAGAGGGTGACTCGGAGAGGGATTCCTTATAGCTACAGCGACAAGGGTTCGCGGCCCTGGAATGACCCTGGTCCCCTTACTTTCCCTTGGAGTAAAAAGAAGCCTGAAGACAATGAGGTCAAGGAAGACCCTCGGCCGCTCTTGCGAATTGTCCACATTGACTTTTCGAATGTAGCCCAGGTTGATCTGTCACTGATTCAAGCGCTTATTGATCTTCGTAACGTGGCGAACAGATACTCTGACAGGGAGGTGGAGTTCCACTTTTCCGGTATTTTGTCGCAATGGACTCGGCGGGCTTTATTGAATGCTGGGTTTGGCTCCTATGGCGAAAGCTTGGTTAGTGACAAGACTTATATCAACATTGCTACAAGCAATGATATTGAACAGGGTGTTGATACAGAATACTACGCGGCACTTGCTACTGCGACGCCGTTTTTCCACTTCGACATTCCTAATTATTAAAATAGAATAGGCAGGTCCTTAATAGAATGAAATGAGATAATGAGTATATTATCAAGTACTGGAAAAAATACTAGTACTGAAATTACATGACTGTTGCTAACAATAAAAAGAAGTGAATTTAATTATCCGTTCATTGGGTGCATGAAAAATAACCGAGAGATATGAAGTCCTAATGTTGTACAGTTATTGGACACTTCGACGATCACCCCGAAACGGTTGTTGATGGGTGTAGCACTTTTACATACAAAAAAAAGGTGATCATTAGAACCAAGTCATTAATTATCCGCACAGTATCGGTGGTTAGAATCTGTAACAAAATTGAACAGCTGCCGTAAACATGGCAAAAACTCTTCGCAAGAAACGTTTACTAGGCCCTTATTGGTTAGCAAAATTTACAACAATAAGCAGAGCTTTCTTACAGAAGCGTCACTAACCAAGTTTCTACCTCGATATTTGCTGTTAATCACCCCTGCCATATAAATGTGATTTCAGAAAAAGGTATCCCCGACAAATAACCTGGAACCGAGATCTCCGGAAAGTGAAGCGAAGAAAAATTTCGAGAAAGGGACATGACTGAGGTAGGTGATGCACTACAGAGAAGTGAGGGCCATACAGAGTACCTGGCAGAACTAGTATGACAAATTGAAGACTATTTAACTTAAATCACTCTCCACTTTGATATTGTCAATTATAAGTATTGACACGACATTCGAAGAAAATTCGGTATATTACATAACTACTAATAGCAAGCCAATTTTCAAGGATTCGTATGCTTTAATGTCAATAGGTTTAATTTGCTTATCATCGCAGTTTTCACCAACGTTCCTCTATTAGCAGATCTTAGTTATGCATAAACTCTTGGGAAAATAGTAGCCAACATTGACATGAAGCATCCTGGAAACTACAAACGTGGAATGTTGAAAGAATAAATGGCTCGCGGGAATATCTATTTCACACAAATAACTAGCAACGTTCAATATTATTTTGACAATTCTAATTCCGATCGCTTTGTCCCACTAACGGGGTCTGCAGATCAACAGAAACTCTTGAGTTTCCACCAATGTCATCTTCCCCTTCACCAAGTTTCGCTTGTTTCCCTTCTTTATACAACAACCACCCAATGCCGCTAATCACCAAATACCAATACACATTATACGCAATCACCAGACCATATGTAGCCAGATTAGTCCATCCCAATACAGCAGAAAACACCATCCACCCAGGTCCATCTTGTTGGTTATCGCCATTGCAACAATTGACATGCCAAACACTTTTGCTGATGTCGTAAGAGCCAGGACCATCGCCAGTTTCAGCTACATCTTGACCACCGCATTTAATGATATATTGCTGAAGTTCCAAATGCCATACTCCTTTGGAAAATAGCCCTGCAGCAATGAGATATAACAAGCAGGTAGACCCGATCAAAAACCACTGGAGCTTTAATGAATTTCCATAACGGTAAAGCAGAAGCCCAACGATAATACCAATAAACAGAGCTGCAATCACCGAATTGACCATTGCCCCGGTTGTAGTATCCTGTGCTGCACCAACGCCGCCCACAAATACCACCGCTTCCATCCCTTCACGTAGAGTGGTAACAAACGGTAACCAAAACATCCCCTGGCCCTCAGTACTTGCTGCAGCCGCTGTAAGCTTGACTTTCCATTTCTGTTGCATTCGGTTTACCCGCAAAATTTTAAAACCCATTACCAGGATGATGACAGCAGCTATAATCAGAAAAATACCTTCCCAGTAATGCTCCGCTTTGGTCCACACATCGCTGGTAGTTTTATGAGAAACATAGATGATACCACCACCAATGAAAAGACATACCACAAGTCCCAGAACCCCACCAAGCCAAATATCACGGATCATCCTCTTGCGAGTGGGACCATGGCTGCTAAATTGAAGATTCACAAAGGCCAACAATACCAGGATAATGATTGCCAGTTCTAGAACCTCTCTGAACACAATTAGAAATGTCTGTGGATTGAATATCTGATTTAATTGAGTCATGATGGAAACAGGAGATGGAATAGATAATGCGAGAAAAATAACGGCGGACCACCTCCCACTAAAAAAAAAGGCGAAACATGTCACCGGCATTAGAATTATAAAATTGAGCTTATATGGCCGTTACTAATTTTGTTTCCTGGAAATCGACAGATCTGATAATAATGATCTGATAATAATGATATGGTTAGTATGATCCGATTTCGGAATTCAGTGCCGTTCCTACATACGGGCCAAAACAGTGAAAGGTGGCAAAGATACTACAAAATGAAACGATTACCAAAACGATGGATCATCCAGTCGGATAATCCCGTCTCCTACCAAATTTTATTTCGCATGACCTTATATGCAAAGCACAAAATAGCGATGACAAATAGCCAACATTTCAACCTCACCACCAGCACTTCAGGAGAGCGACAATGTCTATGAATAGAATACAAATGTAATGACTTTCGGAGATCCTACATTTCGAAAGCCTCTACTATTCTACCAAAGCCTCCGAATTCTCTCATACCTGGAGTGCAATAAACTTTCAACCACTTCGCCTGTGTCACTTACAGCTCACTCCTTTGTTTCTGTAATGCGACGTCATTATTGCTTCGAAATTCGCTTACCTGGTGCGCACTAAACTCCTCCATCACAATCTCAACTTGAGCCACAAGATGTCTATTGTTCGTAATCAGAAACGTGTTATTGGAAGATTAATGTTTAAAATTGCTTGTTCGTAAATTATCGGTTCTTCGTTACCAAGATACGAATTTCATCCCTGAAGGAGATAGTTTGGTGGGGATGGCCGACTACGTCATTAGACTTGGTCTAGTGCGTGAGCCCTACCGGAGTTTCCCCGTCATTAAAATAGTAAAATTACGCCTTTTCTTCCTCCTTTTTCTCGTTCTCCTCCTCTTCCTCCTCCTTCTTTTCCTCCATTTCGTTAGAGTTCAACAACTCATTAGCATGATCCTTGGCCAGAATGGTAAACACACTCCCTTTTCTCCCCTTGCACTTATCCTCAGTATGGCACATTTCTGCAAACGAATAAAAGTCAATTTGGTAATTATCCCGAAACTCAACCTCAGGAAACGACCGTGGCGATAACGGTTCCTGTCTTGAGCTGGTTCTCAGTATTTTAGGCCGCACCTTAGCACAATGACCCAGATCAAGACAAGACATGAGCGACGACGATATAATCAGCCGGGACCGCAGCCTCAGGGTAAACACGTCAGCAAGGTCCTCGGCCAGCTCGTCGCCCAGTAACTCTTCATCCACATTACAACAGTTAAGTTGGATGTGGTCATACGTCACCTTGGGGTCTGTCACTAACTCGGCAGTAGTATCTAAGATCGGCAGTACATAGTTTTCAGCGGAATAGTGGCCCGGTGTCTCGGTATTGATGATCAGAGATGTACACAGCCTTTCAAAAATATCCAGCAGCAGTTGTTGGCGGCCACGAGCCAGCACCAGGCACGAAGGTTCACCTTCTCCCAGCACTAGTTTTGTAATCGTTTTCTTGACTAGTTTATGAAGGCGGTGATATCTAGGCAGAGGAGTGGGGATCTGGTTTGTTCTGACGGGCGAGGTAATCGTGGACATACACAATAAGGAAAGGGAATGATGGAGGTGGTGCTAGATGTGGGGTGAGTTGGGTTATATATCCCAAGTGTCTCTCCTGTATATAGTTAGGGGTTCGCCGCGCGTCTTCTACCTCAGGCAAATGTGTGACCCAAAAAAGAAATGGCGGAATTTGTTGATAAAATATTTTAGGTTTAGTAGAAAGGTTGCTATTTGGTTTGCCTGATCATTCTATTTATTCCGGCCTATTCCACTGCCTCATATCTTGCCATCCCCCTCTGTATTATTCTATTCACTTCCGCCTTCTTCCAAATTGGTCGATGTCGCATGCGTCATGGATGGCCAGGAACAAGGTGATATACGGCGTCACATCGACGCATCTAAATTGAAAGAAACCTCTTGCCTGTGCTGAGGCCCATGGAAAACATCACGACATCATCCATTCTCGGAAATTTCAACGGCGGTCATTCACTTTTTTGCCCGTTTAGCTTTCGACGCTGGTGTTGCTGGTGTCTTGCGTTTTTTGGGAGCAGCCTTTTTCTTAATCAATTTATCATTAGCATCGATTTCATCACTCAGGTGATCTTCTTCCTTCACTTCTACGGTATCGTCTTCCACAACCCCATCAAAGTCCACCAGTTGTTTGGGCACTCTTGCCGATGCCGCGGTGGAATTACCCGTTTTGTATATGGCAGTAGGATGAGTGCGACCATTGTATGCTCTGGTAAACGCCAGCTTGGTTTTCAGATCCACCTTCGCCACCGGCAGCGCTGCCATTGGCCCGACGCCAAACTCCATGATATTATCAAAGTCAGACCGCGTCATGTAATAGTCATCCATAGTTTGAATAACCTCTTCGATGCCATCATCGCCACCCCGCAATAACGGCTTAGAAAGCACCGTTTGGAAGTCATTCATATAATCAAGACGAAGTGACACCTTATCGGTAGACGTGGCCAACCGGGTGTGGTAGTACAACTCCTGGAGCATCCGTTGATACTTGTTGGCTTTACTATTTTGCCCCAACCACAGGGCAAATGCTAATTGGCGGGTCATATTCCCAGCCACCTTTTGAGATGGTGCAACCAGGGACATGACGCCAAAAAATGGAAGAAGTGACCACTGCTGTTCCCCCAGTCGAATCATCGAGTTGATGCGATCGGATTCGGAAATCAGCATCGATGCTGCCGCAATCAGACGTAAATCTCTTCCCGTATGAAGATAGTTCTCTTGTACCATCAACGGAACCAAATCCATATCGTTGAAAAACATTTCAATCTTGTCGTTGAGAGAAACGTTCAGATTGGGAAGGTGGGTTTGCGCCAGTAAAAGACGCATGGTGATATCCCAGGGCTTTAGCTGGGCCTGCTTCTTCCATGCTTGTGCAAGGGCGGCTGCCCCGCCTTTGTTGTCCCCGATGACCTTTGTAGTTTTCAGAACGTGTTGCATCAAATTGATCATTTGACGTAAATCCCCACCCGTGGCAGAAAATAATTGGCCGATGATATGAGGATCAAGTTTAATCTTTTCTCTCATTGCCACCATCATCAACCGCAGTCTCACCTCCGCTTCTTTGGGGCGAGCAAACTTAAGATCAAGCACTTTTTTGTCAAACACTCTCATTTTAGGCAACGACCGTTCGTTACAAATAAGAATAAGTGGCATGTCGGTAATTTTACAAAAATTGGCTAGTGCGCCAGCACCACCAAAATCACCACTCAGCATCCCGTCCACTTCGTCCATGATGACACAGAATTTTCGCTTATTTTGCATATTTTGGCTAGTTCCCGTTGAAGTGGCTTCACGCTGGGTAAAAAACCCAACCACTGAAGTGTTGTTGAGTACCAGCTTCAATTCCAGGTTGAGCAACAGCTTCAGACGGATATCACTGGCATTTTTTTCGATGACATCATATCCAAGTTCTTGTGCAATTATATGGGCAGCACTAGTTTTACCGATCCCCGGAGGCCCACTAATCATCACCGCTCTAAACAGGCCACCGTCGCTACTGGAAGAGAAGCCACGTTTCTTGTTATCAAACCAATTGGTAAGCCAGGTTTGAAGCTTACCAATCATCCCCTTATTGCCACATAACAGTTTCACGTCTCTAGGGGCGTATTTCTTGGTCCACAACATACTATTGGGGTCTTCCTTGGCCACAATTCCCAGGGGAACGGCCACTGCCGCCTGTTGTTCCTTGACAGCATCTGCCTTGGCTGCTTCTACCACTGCCTGCTCCTCTTGCTGTCTCTTGAGCTTTGCTTTGGCAGCAGCATCGCCGTCACCACCTCCAGCGGGCATTCTCAGTAACAACTCCACAAACCCATCCTCGTCGATAGCCTTGACTTTCAATTGTTTAATCTTTTGTACTTTAGATGGGCCTGCTTCATCGCCAATGACCACAAGGTCGGTTTTCCCGGAAATCAGCCCGGTAACACGGGCGCCGTACCGAAGAGCCAATTCTTTGGATGCGTCACGATCTAAAGTGGGAAGAGTACCGGTAAATACAATGGTGAGCCCGGTGAGACAATCGGGGGCGGCTTCAGGAATGTCGGGTACCTCTCCTGTTCCAGTGCTGGCTTTTTTGGCAAAAAAGTTGACTTTTTTCAGAGGATCAATGTCCGGAAGTACGGCATCAGGGATGGTATCAATAATTTCCTTAGCGTGAACACCGGTAGGACCACTTGGCTTAACGGCATCCTTCTTTTTGGTTGGTTTGGGTGCTTTTTTAACTGGCTCTGTCTTAGGAAGTTCCGCTTTCTTGGGTCTTTTGGTCAAGTTTTCCAATTCGTCGTATTCTTCCACCATTTCTTTCACCTTTTCGGCCTCCATGGCTTTCCTTTTTTTTGCCAACTGAGCGGCCTTGCCGTCCCCCCCATCAGCAGGCATTTTCTTGAGCAATTCAAGAAAACCATTCTGGTCCAAAGCCTTAGTACCAAGATCCTTAATCTTTTTCAATTTTGCCGGGCCTGCTTCGTCCCCAACAATAACACACAGGGTTCTCCCCAGAATCAGCTTCGTCACCTTGGCACCATATTGAATGGCAGTGGCTTCAGCCAGTTCTCTGTCAAAAAGAGTGAATTGACCGGTAAATACAAGAGTAAGACCTGTAAGACAATTGGCACGAGCTTCTGGGATCTCTATGGCATTGCCATCACCCGAAGATGCGGGTTTATCTCTCCAAGTGGATTTGGACACGTTCTCAAGATCAATTTCGGCATCAGGCAATTCTGCCAATACTTGATCTGCTGTCAAAACCAGCGTAGAGGCAGGTTTGGTGATGGTTGTGGCTGGTTTCGGTTTCTCCGGGGCAGTTTTGGTAGACTCTGGTTGGACCACTTCTTCAATGTCAGAATCGGAGTCGACAATGACCGGTTTGGCTGAGGATTTACTGGTCTTTGTATTGGGCTTGACCGGTATTTCCACCGGTTTTGACGACTTTTTCCCTGGTTTTTTGGAAAAGTAGTCGTCTATAGATACCATAACGACGCGTGAGATGGGTGAGGGGATCTAGTGAGGGTTGAAGTGGAAAATTCAGGTAGGAAGGGAGACTAGTGCAACTGGATGGAAAAGAAAGAGTGATTGGTGGGGTCATATGATATATGATGTGATGTCTTAAGTTATCTAGAATTGTCGTATAACTATAGCTTTTAATCAAGCGGGGAAACACGCGATATTACGCGTGTTTCCAAGGAAGGTGACTGTGGTTTTATCTGTAGAAGTTTGTCATGGTTGCAAATAGTCTTGAGTAAAATGATGAATTTAGTTACGCGCCTTACAGTCCAATTCAATTCCTTGGCAAGGACAATTGCATATTTTAAGGGATAAACCAACAAGATTGTATGTCAATACGAGGTTGTCAATTCAACAGAGGTCTCAAACGGAATAAGGGATATAAGTGAGTAGATAAGAACAGGGTTCGGTTGCTTTAAAAAGCAAAGGAAAGGGGTGGTTGTTGGTGAGACAACCAGCGTAATTATTGCCAAAGCTGTTGGTTAGTACATAATTGTTATCACTCTTGGATAGTGTAGTCGGTTTGATCTCGACTAGAAATTTCTAATCTTATTTTCAATTCAATTTATTGCTAGGATGGCAAATCTTTGCCATCTAGATAATGATAATTTGTCCCATAACAATGTCCTCCAAAGACACTCTATTGGTTTTACATCAAGAATATCAATTGCAATAAATATGGTATTGTGTTAAGACAAGATTGAATTGGAGAGTATTAAAGGTATGGGCAAACGATTTACATTTATATTAACTTGGTAACATTCCAGGTTTCTTTATTAGGAGAGAACCCTTGTGGGATCTGAGAAGGTCATTACGTTTCCACAAATACCGAAAAACAATGTAGAGTTGATTTCGCTGTATATTCATTCCTTATTTGACCCCCCAGGAATAATACTTCAGCATTATTAAGTCAACGAAGATTGTTTGAGCCAACAGGAATAGAAAATCAAATAGACCACTCTTTAGTATTGAATGTGGCTGGATATGGTGATTTACTTATCTTGAGAAAATAAAGCTCTTCCCAATTAGTGTTTTCTGGACTCTCGTTACGTCGTAAAAGTCCTTTTACAGCTTTGTTAGTGTTTACCTAATTGTCCTTCCAGCGAACATACAAGTGACGGCTGAGTGTCATTTGTCAGCAAGTAATTGTCAGCAAGTAATTGTCAGCAATAAAAATGCCGTTATTGCAAGTCTTGAAAGCAGAGATAATAGCCAATAAACTATATTGTTTGATTCTTTATTCTGCTTCAATGATAATTAACCTCTACACTCTGATTATCCACTACTGCTGTCCCCTCTGTAGCTGCATTGCTGCACCGATGTTCTTGCAACTTATAATACCACGCGCCTGAAGTAACCACGCGGTTCACTCACATACTTTTTATCCTCATGTTACTCCTTTCCGTTTTAACATGGCTAACGATAGCTCTAGCGGCCGTCACAACTGACCAACAGCCCCTCCAAGACTTTGCTGAATCGTCTCTGTCTCATACTAACAACTGGGCGGTTCTCGTGCTGACATCGCGATTTTGGTTCAATTATCGCCACATGGCAAATGTCCTTTCTCTTTACAGAACAGTCAAAAGACTCGGCATTCCTGACTCGCAAATTATTCTCATGTTGGCCGATGATATTGCCTGTAACCCTCGGAATGCTTTCCCTGGTACGGTGTTCAATAACAAGGATCAACTGATTGATTTATATGGGGATCAAATTGAAGTGGATTATCGTGGGTACGAAGTGACGGTGGAGAACTTTGTCCGGTTGTTGACCGACCGGTGGGATGCCGACCAGCCTCGTCTGAAACGGCTTTTGACCGATGAAAACTCCAATATATTTATTTACCTTACTGGACACGGTGGGAATGAGTTCCTCAAGTTCCAAGACGCTGAAGAAATTGGTGCCAGAGATATTGCTGATGCTTTTGAACAAATGTGGGAAAAGAAGCGATACAATGAAATCTTTTTCATGATTGATACTTGTCAAGCCAACACCATGTATGAACATTTCTATTCTCCAAATGTTTTGGCCGTGGGGTCTCTGAGACTAGACGAGCTGTCATATTCTCACCATTCCGATATGGATATTGGCGTGGCCGTGATTGATCGCTTCACTTATTACACGTTGGATTATCTTGAAAAGATTGAAAAGAACTCTACTGAAACAATGCCTGATTTGTTTGAGGTATACACGTTTGATAACATACATTCTAATGTTGGTTACCGCTCGGATTTATTTAGAAGGCCGATGTCTGAAGTGAGACTTACTGATTTCTTTGGCAACATCCAAGAGGTGGTGGTCGATAATGTGGAGGATGATTTGTTATACATTTCTAACCATGATGATGATGGCACGAGAAAGGAAGAGATTGTTTCCCACAGACCAGTGGCGCCGGCAAATAGAACAAAGGCTAAATTGACGTTTGTTGATGAAGCCAGTGATCTGGTTTTCATTGATGTCACTGGTTTTAAACTGCGGGTATTGTCTGCTGGATGTGTTTTGGCGTTTGTCTTCTTATGGTGGGTCAAGAAAGATTGATTATTTCAGAATACCCCATGTGAATCACTATAGACATAAGAATAAATGATAATAATGTAGCTTCTGAGATCCTAAAACATTCAGGATAAAGAGATGTCTTGATTATATTATCGTCGATGATTGTTATCGATCATAGCGAGAACTAAGACAAACCAAATATCCCCACTTACATGGTTAATCGCTGGAATCAAAGTTAATGTACCTTAAAACTTTTATACCTCTTGTTAAGTAAACCTTACCTTAGCCACTTATATAGTGTACTTCAAGTTTCATGCAAGGAACTCTGGCCTGAATAACACCTCACAAATAAACACTAGTTTTCAGCCAGTGAGAATCACCAAAAACCAGGGCGCCTCTTCTTTCTCACCCATAGCAAAAATGAACGACCTCGGGGAGGATTGAACTCCCGATCTTGCGATGACTAAGGTCTAACAGTCGCACGCCTTAACCACTGGGCCACGAAGTCTTTTACGTTGGTGACGCATAGCTTAATTTGTTAAGAAAATACAGGAATGTGTATATTGCTAAAATTATTCATAGTATAAAGGAAAATTCAAAAGTTTTTTAAAAAAATTAAAGGCAATTACCACCCTTGAATTGTTTTGCCATGTATGGAAAGATACTGGTTCTTTTACTAATTTGTTAGTCCTGCTAGCTATCTTAACAAATGCATAAAATTTCTTCACAATCAATTGTTGTGTGTGTGGTCATTCACCTCAAAATTTGTAATCTTCGTTTGTTATCATTATAACTAGTTTCGTTATTCTTTTATACCTCACTCCAAATCTAATCTACCTATCTTTCATAACTTGCCGCCTCGTTATTTGTCGGTTTTCTTCGGCAAGCTCTTTTCTAAAGTTTCAATCAACTTGTCTGGATCTTCCAACCCAATACTAATTCGAATTAAATTACGATCCACTTCCCATTGAGCAATCTCATCCAATTCTTGATAGTGAGCCAAAATGGCATAAGGACAGGCCAAAGTAAAGTTTGTCCCTAAAGATGGTCCCTTGTGAACATTAACAGAATTAAAAAATTGCACTGCATCATCAGGGTTGTGAAACAAAAATGACAATAACCCCCCATAGCCACCCAGAGGTGTCTTGATTTGATCATAATACTTCCGGGTGTCATTAACCTTAGGATGATACACCTTGGCAATCGCCGGACTGTTGACGAGAAGCTCGACCACCCTTTCCGTAGTATCATCGATTTGTTTAGCACGAGCAGCAAAATCCCGGGAGTTTCTTTCAAGATACAACGCATCTTCTGCCCAGAACAAGTCTTCATGTTCGTGATTGAAGAATGGTTTAAGTTTACCATACCACTTCAGGTTAGGGTTGAGAATAAGAGAGCCACCCATAACGTTCAGATCACCGGAAAACACCTTGGTAAGCGACAGAGCAACCATATCGGCATATGGCAAGACATGAATGTTTAAGAAGTTGCCCACCGTTTCATCGACCACCACACAAAACCCATATTTATCGGCCAATTCCCGAATCTTACTCAAATTGGGAGTTTTCAAGAGGGGGTTGGAAGGGCATTCACAGAATAAAGCCATGATTTTCCATTCCCCCGATTCCAAATTGTTTTCAAGTTCTTTCAACAGAGCATCGTCGCCCAAGCCAAGGAAATGAGCTCCAGGACCAAACTTGTTGAGAATGTTAAGGGTATCGACATAGGGAAAGCCAAAGCATACCAGTTTTTCTGGAACTGCCACCAGTAAGAGCGCATGATGAGCATTAAAGATCAGAGCCATTCCCAGGGGGTACAAATACACGTCATCTTCCGACAACTCTTTACCTCTGTGATCTCCCAGTTCTTCAATTTTACCAGCAATCCGCCGCTTCAATGCCGTCTTTGCCGGTCCCGCAAATTTGAGATCAAGCACTCTGCCAAACTTTTGTTCAATAAATGCCGTAAACTCTTTTTCCGTGTCGTCACCCCTGGTGGTACCAAATGAAAGCAGAGGCAGTTTTTGTTGGATTTCTTTAACCTGTCTGGCTTGTTTAAGCTGGTGGTTGGATTCTGCAACTTCGATAGTCTCGCCAAACAACTCTCTCAACACATATTCCGCCATTCTCGAGGAAATACCTTCGCCAGAATGTTGCCAGTAATTCTTTGCAAATCCAAATTCGCCACTAGGGAAAAAAACAACCCCGATATTAGTTTCCACCACTCTCAGGGCCTCGTCGTCCAGTTGTGGGCCCGGGGTGGCCAATTGAAGGACCCGAACCACCGGGGAATTAGGGGATTTTACCTTGACAAAATCACGGCACCGTTTGGCTACCTTGGCCAGAGGAAAGATCATAGCCTTTTCCCCATCTCGGCCATATTTACCTTCAAGTTGCAGGGCCAATTTTTGGATCACTGGGTGGATAAAAAACCGAGGGTAGCCCAGATTCATCTTGGAAACCACCCAATCTTCGCCTTCCTCATATCCAACAGTTGCTTCCCATGTAGGGAGAGACACCAGCACCGCGTGGGGGACATTTGGAATGGGTACGCCGATCTCTTGGGAAGGCATGGTAGTTGAAATGCGAATGAGCGTTGGTGGGGAAGTATTTAGTGAACGGGAGGGAGCCACTAGCGAGAGAAAAAGACGAAAGAAGGAGGTGGAGAATATATTGAGATGAATGGTGGTTGGCCAAGAAGACGAAATCACTAATCATTTTTGCGATTTTGTGTTACGATGACACAGTGATTAACTAGCGATTAATTGGGTATTAGGGTGCATGACTCATGACGCACAGAAGATAAGGAAAAGTATTGGAAAAATTAGAAGATTTTTATTGAGCGCGTTAGAAAAAGTTCAAGGATGGTAGCAATTTTTGATAGCTTCTAATCACAGATAAGCACATCACTGTAGAAAAGAAAATATATTTGTCGAAAAGGGTAACAACTAGTTGAGAGCATTGATAGAGAATAAAATAGGTTATGAAAGAATTAATGCATTGATAGAAATGTAAGGACAAGTTGGTGTGGATTGGCAATTCTGGTACCCTCCTAATACTAGCATTCTTTGCAATTCTTTATTAATAGAAATTTTACCGCACCAAACCACTACTAAATAATAGTAATGAGCAATCCTCACATGAGGCAACAATCGCTATGGTAGGATGTATGTAGACTTGGGTTCATCCCTGATTCTATCCAAGTCATCCTGACAAATAACTAGAATAGGCAACTTTCAAGAACTAAGATTTTACCTTGTTCCTTTTGTTCCAGAAATACACCAATTACCGAATTCGGGGTTCATGACTACCACACTTGCAACTAAGCTTAGTTTTCTAGTGGAATCTAGCACTAGTTCAAAGTGGCAGCCGCCCTGGCGAGGAGTGTTCAACGGTACTGGCATTATGCACTACTACGAATTCCTTCGTTTCTAACAGAGGGCAATTGCGAATCTTGGTATTTTCCCACGTGCTATCCCTTACAATAATCATATAACTCTTTTTGGCTCAATCAAATTTTCAGTGTGTATAGCTTAATACATTTTTCGTTGCTGTGATATACGATCAACAGTAACCCAACAAACAATGTACATGAAATAGACGCGTGTTTCATCAAAACAATCGTCCAAATGTTGCAATTGGTGATCGGTACTAAGGCTAATAACATTAGATTACCGTTTATCTTGTCCTTTTTTCTCATATCTCTCCTACATTTCTATCCTTTTGACACCATGATTGCGGTTTGTTATTTTCCTGCTTTCCCCTCTTTCCAAATTGGGAGAGCTTAAGCCATGAAATTTCACCTAATCGTATAAATAACTCATGATAAATGTTTCCAATAAAATGATATAATCGTGCCATCACATTTCGTATCATTTATTGTAGATGTTGCCTCAGACCATTCTTGCTATACCGTCGAAAGCACAAAACCTAGGATACCTAACAAACTGACTAAGATTCTTTGTTACTTGGTGGTCATCTTTATCTTTTCTAGGTGCCCTATTCATTCGTTTAGGTTGTTGCCCCTCGTTTACTACCCCACTTTGCTTACGAGACCCACAACTTAACAATGGCATTACTTATATAAAAGGTACATCCTTTAATCTTAAAGGAAATGCTGCGATTTTTTTACTTACTTGGTGGAATTTTCATTCTAGCGTTTGATATATTCTGTACCATATTAGTCATGGCAGTAACCACTTGTTGTATTGTTGGTGACTTGACTGTGACCATACTACCGGTGGTATAATGGAATTTGGTGTATTGGATATTGACTTTTGGGCATAAGTAATAATAAACATTATGGTATGTTTAGGGTATAGTGATTAGATGTCACTTTCTTGTCTCACATTTTCAAGAATATTTACAAACTTTAAAAATCTGATAAATAATTATTGAAAAATTGTAGAAATGTGTTTCCATAATCATTAAAATTCAACTAATAACTCCTTTCTATGCAATTTTCCTGCCTCTCCTACTACCTTCTCATCCTCACTGCCTCACCCTCACTGCTTCACCATGCTTGTACCACCAGACAACTTTGGACTCGTCGAACCAGGTATATATCGATGTACTAAGATTGAAGGCGACAATTTCCCCTTTTTAGAAACCCTACTGCTTAAACTGCTTTTGTTTCTAGATGCAGAAAAGCCACCCAGGCCACTCGTCCACTTTTTGGAAAACAATGATGTTGAGTTGTTCAATCTAGGGGAAATGAAAATCTCCAATCATAACCATGGAAAACCCGATTCGTTGCCTCTGGTTCAGCTTACCAGAAGCAAGGATGATCAGTGGATGCTACTTGAGAAAAACCTTATTGTTAAGGCGTTTGAGGTGGTCTTGAATAAGGACCGTCACAATGTGCTTCTAGTAGATTCAACACTGACGTTGGTGGGAATTTTAAGGAAGTTACAGAAATGGGATTTCAATCTGATTTTGAATGAATACCGGATTTATTCCGGGGGAAAATCCTCATATTACGCTGCCAATTTTTTGGAGTTGATTCAATTGGAGTTGGTATCATATGAATCAGAAAAAAGACCTAGTATTTATGAAGGGGGAGAGAGTACAGGCGATTTAAGGGCATTATCGCTGGCGACAGAATTGGCCCTTGGAGAAGGGGTTTGGGAGGATGATGAGGATTCAATGGTGCTAGGGATAGATGACGATGATATTGATGAGGAAGCTCTTTCAGCACTGCCTCAAATTCCGGCAAATTTGCTCAAAATGGTGGAGCAACGCAAACAAGAAATGCATAGCAGTCTCAATCATACCCCGGATTCACTGCCCGTGAGTCGTGCATCTCTGTTTAACGAGCGTCGGAGATCTTCAGTACATCGATTCCGCCCAGGGCTGATGCCCAAATTGTTGAGAGGGAAGTCATTTTGTTACGATTTCAAGTATTACAAGAGCTCTCAACAGCAACGGTTTGATAATGTGGGAGTGATTCGTTTGAGGCTTCCGCCAGAGTGGAAGTTACCTAATTGGTTCATTCAAGCAAGGAATTTCTGGGAGCAAAATATGAGATGATACCTTGATGATTTTGAAGTTTTGCAGTGCAATTATATATGTCATTATTACTTCCATAGATATGCTTTAACATGAGATAGATTGGTAAGATTTCATGCAGTTCAGCTAGTTCTTTATTTGCAACTATTATCGCATTAATTTGGCATAGATTTTTCCCACCCGAAATTAATTTAGAGAGATTGTAATTAAATTTGTTTCATTATGACAAGAATCATTTCCCAATGGGATTCTAATTTATCTTCACGTAGTCACCGCTTGCTACCTAGGCGACCGGTTAGCATTCAACATTCTCTCCCTCAATCTCAGCCCAGTAGCAGAATAGCCACCGGTGTTTGTACGTTGTACTTGAGGCTGGGAACTGTTATAACCAGAACCCACCCCTTGTTGTTGTCTTTGCTTATTATACAAATTATCCAAACGCAGAGATCTCGAATATCCAGATCTATCGGGAGGGGTAGATTCACCAACCAGTTGGGGTTCTCCCCCTCTCGCCACAGGCTGGTACCCGCCAGCTTGTGTAGGGGGATCACGCGTCCACAGGTTGCGAGGAGTAAAGTTTCCCTGAGAATTCAGGGAGTAAGCTTGACGGACAGGTTGAAATTCCAGGTAAACATTAGGATCATTGGTGGCACCTCCCTGTTTTACTCCAAGCCATTCGGGGTATGGTTGGTTCTTTTCATCAAAGTACTTGACAAATGCATTGTGAATGAGGGTGTCGTCGTCGGAGTTGCCATCCTTTTCGGAAAAAGATGTGGTGATGGTAAGCTGCAGAAACTTGTTTGAATAATTTTCTCTGATTCGGGAAAAGAATCCCAGGGTGGAGTTGTTTGCTTGGTCCATGTGAGGTTGATTTCAGTGCGTGGAAATACAAAAATAGATTACGTGACAAAACCTTTTTGCAGTAAAAAAGTGAGTATCATAATAATTGAATTGTTGACAATCGGAGATGCTGATATACGTTTACAATATATAGAGGTATTATCCCTACATTCTGGGAAGTTTTTTCTGTCCCAACTCTTAATAAGCACAAGGTCAGCATCATCATTGGCATTTTCATGTTCCAACGGTTTTTGAAGAAATTCATCTACTGTTGGCCTCTCATTCACCAACCAACGCTAGATCAGGACCGGGTTAAGACAACCGTCTATTTCCCAGATAGAACTGTTCTTATTTCACGTTTATTGTCATTCTAGTTATCACCATATGAACAGTTCATGCGGTGATCCAGCATATTGGACACAAATCTATTGGTGGCCTCTACATTTACTAACATCAAACAATTAACACTTATGGTGGGAATGTATTTTCGAGCATTGCCTGTATGCGGCTAATCGAACATCACACTCCCTTCTACTACACCGTCTTTACGCCTTCTTAATCCCTGCGATTCCAAGATCTTCTTTTCATTTCTTCCTCTATCGACTATTTATCTTATCGCATAATTTTTTCATCCATCGCGATGATGTTACTGCGGAGGTTTTCAACCTCTATCATGCTACTCAAAGAAGTAGCAGATCTCAGCATCAACCCTTTGCTTAAACAAGCAATGGTTGATGCCAAGTTTACCCTGTTAACTCCAGTCCAAGAACTGGCTATTGAACCCGCTATTAAGGAAAACGGGTTGGTTGTGCGGGCCAAAACCGGTACTGGGAAAACGCTTGCATTTGTCATGCCTACATTACATGAGGTGCTTAAGGATAATGGTGCTAGAGCCAAGAATGTCCAGGCTCTCGTTATCTCCCCAACCCGGGATTTGGCCATGCAAATTGACGCAGAGTTCGAAAAAATTATTTCCGCATTGCCCAGGCTGAAGCAGCCCACTACCGGGCTTGCTATTGGCGGTAAGCCCACTAGATTTAACCCTAGATATCCTCCTCAGGTTGTGGTTGGTACCCCTGGTCGGATTAACCACATTTTGCAAGACCCTAAGATCAGGGATGCCTTCCAACAATTGAAATTCCGGGTGTATGATGAGGCGGATTTGCTTTTGGAAAGTGGGTTTGAAGAAGAATTGCACAACATTAACAGAAACTTGCCTGAAGGGTTTAAGCTGTTGTTGTATCTGGCTACTATTAATGACAAGGTCGATGGGTTTGCCAAAAAGGTAATTGATAGAGACTACCTGTTCATTGATTGTACCGATGCCAGTGAAACCGAAGCTCATGAACGGATCCATCAAACTGTGGTTGTCACCGAATCGGTGGCTGAAACTTACGAAAAGGCTGCGTCATACGCGATTAAGAAGATGGAATCCCCTGGGTTCAAGGCGATTATGTTTGTGCTTACCAAGTCATCGGTGGCGGCTTTGGGTGATATCATGGAAAATGCCCGCGACCTGGAGATTTATGACACCAGAAAGGCTCACCGGGAAAATGGTGCCCATGTGTGGAAATTACTGTCGGACTTTTCTCAACCCAAGCGGGACCGGGTTGTTAGGGAATTCAAGAAGGCCAAGCTGGGGGTGTTAATTTCCACCTCGGTGGCCGCCAGAGGTATGGACTTTTCTGGGGTTACAGATGTTATTCTTGTGGGTCCTTCCCCCGATGTCGCTGAATACGTGCATAAGATTGGTCGGACTGCCCGGGCAGGCACTGATGGTAATTCGGTTCTTTTTATTTCTAGAAACGAAGCCGGGTATCTTAATAAGTTGAAGCGGGAAAGAGGGATCGAGTTTAATGCAAGACTTTTTGGTGAAGATATCGAATCTTTGGACAATTTCTGGCCTCTGGTGGCGCTCCGTGACCGCACAACCGCCGATGCTGCTGGTAAGGCAATGATGGGGGCTTACAATTCGATGGTCGGTGCCTACCGTATGGATGCTGAAGAACAATTTCGGGACATGGCTGAATTTCACAAATTGCTTCTTAATGACTCTGAAGCTAAGATTAAGCTAGGCAACACCGTGTGGAATATGATGCAAATCCACCCTCGAGTAAAGGAAGAACTTTTTGAAAGAGATCAACCGCGGGATGGCTGGAATTCGAGGAGAACTGACAGGCTGAGACAAAGCAAGCGGAACACCTTTAATGATTATGGTCGGGGAAATGACCGGTTTGGTGATAGACGGGGAAACTATAGAAGTAGAGGGAGTCGGAATGATGATGGAGAACCCCAGTTCAGAAACAGAAGCGTGCGTGATCGGCTGTTTGATTAATGTATATAGTGTAAATAGTAACAATTAGAATTAATCTAGAGATATGGATTTTGTTATTTTATGTTTATGACACTACATTGACGAGGCTGTCGTGATAATAATTAGGCTGAGTATCATTCATACTGGCGGGCAACATTTCTTTGACGCGTTTGCGAATATGTGATGACCTTGTGAGAAACTTTCCTAATTAAACAAGCTAGGTAAGGAACTGGTTGCTCATAAACTAAAGACATTTGCTGCTTTCTTACCAGTCTTGGCCAATCAAAAGTCAAACTTCGGTTGCATATAGATGTGCTTTCCATGCCTTATATGCAGCTCCAGAAATAATACCATAGAGCATCAATTCCACTAAATATTATATATAGATGCAACCTTTGTAAAGTCCCCCACTTCCTTGAAACCACAAATTATTACTAATACACGTCCACACCAGTGCGGACTTTTCACAATCAAACCTCCTAGGTCTTCATCTTTACGCTATCCCACCCCACACTATCTCAATTGCAGAAACGCATCCAACAATACACTATTCGGCGTGTCCCCATGCTTGTTCTTCTCAAATACATTCCAAAACCGCAAAGTCTCATCGCCAGCCCCAGTTACAATGGTCTCTCCATCAGGCAGTAATGAAAGATACAATACCCGATACGTATGCCCTGTGAGTTGGGCTATCTGTTGCATCAGAGGGTACTTCCATACAATAATCTGATTCCGCAGGTAACCATGAGTAGACACCAACTCATTCAGATTCTTCAGCCAAATGAGGTTACACACCTGAGATCCTGTGTTTACATCATGAATCAAGTTACCAGTTAAGGTATTCCAGGTTTTGATGGTTTTATCAGCAGTCCCCCCTCCCAGAGCCAAAATTCCCCGTTGGTGTGGCGACCATGAAATGGCCTTCACTGCAGCGGTATGGTCTGTGAATTCATGAAGAGGAGTGGGATTAAGTCCATCCCATACATACAACCGGTTGTCATTGCCCCCCGACGCCAACTTGTTTTCTTCGACGTTCCATTTAAGTCCACACACCTCCTGGCGATGGGCATCAAACTTATTGACATAGGGATTGGCTTCACGAACATCTCGGTTAAGAATGGTCCGGTCTCTCAGCCCGGAACTCAAAATGTGTTCATTCCAACTAAGCGACAGTACCCGTAGCAGATGGCCCAGCATAGTACGCACACACTTGATTTTTGTAGCGTCCCAGATTTCCACCAAACCCTTGTTTGTACCAATGGCAAGGTGACTTCCCGAACCAATCCAGTTGATCGACGTCACCTTGTCTCGTTTTCCCAAATTACACAACCGCTCCACCAGTTGGGTAGCGCCATCCCAAAGATATACCAGGTCTCCAAGTCCTACCGCTAGAATGTCTTGAGACCCCCAGTCGACGAGATTAAGGTAAAAGTCATCACTAAGCTCTGGGGCATCTAACACTCGGTAAGGTACCTTCGATATCGTTCGAGGTTGTTTCTGAGGTGAAAGAAGAAGCTTTTGTGAATCTTGACGCACCGGCAGTAATGAATACAACTCTTGTTGTAAATCCCTTGAATGAGGTCTGTTTTTCTTGGGCAGGGAATAGGTAAACAAGTTTGTCTTTTTTGTACGTCGAGGAGTCATTTCTTGCTCTTCAACAGTGGTGGACCTTGGTGGAGTTTTCAGCCGCAGTTGCTTTAGATTTGCTGTGGCCATCGGCACATTATCCCCAAATAACTCTGCTTTGAGAACCGTGGAAAATGTCCGATTTGCCTCTTGTTCTTTTCTTACATCCACTTCATTATCACCTTCAGGCACCGCCACGGGTTCCTGTACCACTTCCTGAGCGGTTAGGGAAAACGCTGCTTGTAGGTCTACCCCCATCCTATTGGGGATATAGCGGTCACTGTATAGTTTTTGCTGGAGATGTCGTCTTCGAGGCGAAGGCAGCAGCATCGGATTATCACCTGGTTTGGGAACGTCAACCAAACGTGTCAGCCGCAGTGGCAGACGAGGCGTCTCAAAGAAGTTATCCTCCATGGTGGTTGTAAGGTGGTTGTGTAGGTGGTAGTGAGAATACGGTCGCACTAGAAAAAAGAAGTCTAGGGACGAGAAAATGAAGAAAAATGTACTTGGAAAGGGGAAAGAAGAAGGGGAATTTCATGAAGGTTAAAGA
This sequence comes from Diutina scorzettiae, assembly GCA_030563345.1. Taxonomy (NCBI): domain Eukaryota; kingdom Fungi; phylum Ascomycota; class Pichiomycetes; order Serinales; family Debaryomycetaceae; genus Diutina; species Diutina scorzettiae. Next base: position 524,930 of record JAKUCB010000008.1, read on the forward strand.
GCACGTGCTGCTAAAAACGGCCTGCCTCCAAATTTTGTTCTTTTTTCTATTCCACGATCTTTTAAGATACATCGAAAGTCATACCCTTTTGGGAGCCAGCAATCTTACTGTTAGATACAGTACACCAATAAGTTGACGACATTTTCTAGTAACCCTATGTCGCCTAAACTCGTATAAAATGCATTGTTGATCTCGTTAATATAGCCGTCAGGAGAAGTACTTGTTCATCGATTCCAGTTTCATGAGTGTTTACGATTCATTTTTTCAGTTATGTTTATTTTCATATAAAAATTCAACTCAGACCATCGGGCATCGTTCCCTATGTAAATGTCCATCAGCGCCAAGACGGCAGAAGTTAAACCATTGAAAGTATTGGATGTTCTATTGTAATTGCGTCATCGCCTCTAACGATGCTCACAACGTAAATAGTAAACCATTAATATGCTATCAACAATCCTCTTCTGTTCCAGGAATTGACCAGGAAGCAAGTGACCAATTTGCTTACCAAAGTGTTTCCACTGTGATTTTCAATTTCAATGGGGACAAGCAAAAACTCACGGGGATGATCATCATCAAATGAAGCATGAACAAACAAGATCAAAGATGAACTGAATAAAAACGAAAGTGTGGACGGTGGCCTTCGCGGAAGAGCACCCCCCCTCAAGGGTACTTCTCCAGCCATAACCCACTGGTTTTTTTTTTTGCTTTTCAATTTTTCATGTTTTTTTGGGGTTTTTTTGGTTTGTATTGGTAGACACCAGCTCCCAGTGGCTCCCCAATCCCAGCAACTAGATTGCAAAGCCAGTGAGAACTGATGAAGAAAACTTTAGCGGCCACCAACTATTTATATCCTCAAAAAGGCTAGTTACACGTATGTGTATGCAAAGTTAGCTGAGCACGGTAAACATTGGGCTGGTGCATATGGATGCGATCTGATCTGAAAAATAGTGAAATTAGACAAGAATGGATATTGAGAAGTAATTAGGGTAACCATAAAGGTAATTTTGGAATATGGCTGGGTTTTACAAACGGGTTAATAAATAGCGTGCATGGAAAGTTTTCATATTTCCTATTCGGGGAGATAAATATATGCACCAGCCGGTGATTCATACAAGACTAGGGTAATTAGGGCTGTAATGGGAGAAAAGGGGTTCATGCAAGGAAGCAAATGGATGAAAAATGTAAAAGTATTATAGGGTTAATTTCAAAACTTTTGCTAATCGCTTTGAAGAAGTGGCTGGTTTTAGTCTAGCACGATAAAACAGAGTTCAATTTAATATGGAGAGTATGTAGAGGGGAACTGAACTAAACATATACAAAGGTTCAGATGAATCGAGAGTCACACTGCCAACATTTAAACAATTACCAAGGATCTCAAGAATTGCTTAAACATTAATAATGTCGGTCGATTGTCTATCCAACTTGTCAGACTGCCACAGGTACCCACCCCAAAGATTTTCCTCCGAAAAGGTATAACCGAAGGGGTAAAGATCATCGCTCCAACAGCGTGGTAAACTACTATGTCGGCAAGTAAAGATGGCCGGGCTGCAAAGAACCACGGACAAGCAAAACACTTCTCACTTTGAGGGTGCCTGGGTATTTGCCTCATCTTCCAAGTTGGATTCAGTGACTAATTTTTCAGTCAAAGAGAGACGTATACTATAGAAATGATCCTATGAAGTACGTCGACAAAGAAGAAAAAAGGGACCGGGAATGATGGGCTTTTTATAGTTGAAGAGACAATGCATGAGATGAGATGCATTAGGGTTGAGTTTACCGTGCGTGAAGGGTGGGTTGCATATTTGGTGTTGTGGAATAGTGAATATCTTTTAGTTGAGGCTACAATCATTGTATTTTGGTGCTAAAAATACATACCATGTGCGTGTATTTTAAATTGCAGGTTTTTTAGTAGCTTGCTTAACACATCTATGGGTCTGGGGGAAGGGCTCGATTCCTACGCCTTGGATCAGCATTCAGAGACCAAGTATTCAATTCCCCAGGTCTCAGCTTACCATACAGTCATATGAACCATATACAGAACTTTCCTCGCCAAGCGAGTTTAACCATTATTTTTATGTATCAATAGCTTTAAGTCAAATATAACTGTTCAATGAGAAAAATAATGTTTTCAGTCTCCCATGCCCACCCTAAGGGCTCCGAGGTTCAATTCCCCACCATCTCGTACAGTTATCCACACCATGTCCTGAGTTTTCCCCGGAATGTGGGTTTCTCCATAGTCTCTATACATGATTAAATATAAGTAAATAAAGAAGCTTTTTAACAGCGGTTCCGTAGTCTAGTTGGTTATGGCGTATCCTTAACACGGATAAGGTCCCCGGATCGAGCCCGGGCGGAATCATTTTTGTTTGAGTAATTATTTCCCTTATTAGTGAATAACTGGAAAATAGATGAAGTTCTAAAGAACCCTTCCTTTAATTATGGCGGATTAATATTCTGTCCGCTCTAGTCAACAATAGCCGATACCATGGAGTCTCTTCGTGCGAATCTCGTACCATTTAAAATATACCCTATCAATACCGTAGCATCTCCTAAATTCTTTAACAAAGTTTCCTTTTAACAATTTTCCATCCATCATTTCAGCTTCATATTGTATGTATGCTTTTAACAACATCAAAAACCTTACTCCTCACAAATAATACCAAGGGATATTAAGAAACAACTATATCCCTCTCAATGGCGTCACCCAACTCAACTTAATTTCCCTCTTTACTTCCATCCATAGTTTCCTCCTCCCCTCTTCTTAACCATTTCTTCCCACCTATCTTCATTCGCATTTTCCTATCCACTAAACTCCAACCACCGCGTCTTTCCACCCCACATATCCCATTATAAAAGTGCTCCCAGGCAATGCACGTAATCAAACTTCCATGGCTTTGCCATAAAGGAGAACACAAGCCAGTTGAATGCTATTCAGTGGACCTAAACCAGGACAATACCCGGCTAGCCCTGGGCGGACTCGATGGCTACGTTAGAGTATGGGATCCTGCCACAATCCTTCCATTTACAAAACTTGATGAACACGATATCCTTCGAAAATCCAAACGAACCAAAGAATTGACCCCTGATGAATTGGAAAAAAAATTAACTACTAACGGTGAACTTCCCGAAGAAAGTCTCCGACGACCTCTTTGTTCAATGAGTCGTCATAATGGGGTTGTGACCACGGTTAAATTTAGTCCCGATGGCCGGTTTTTGGCTCTGGGCTCGGATGATAAGATTTGTCTCATTTGGGAACGGGATGACGACCATCGTCCCGCCCAGTTTGGTCTGGAAGAAGCGGATTTGGAACACTGGACCGTCCGCAAGCGGTTGGTGGCTCATGATAATGATATTCAGGACATTGCTTGGTCTCCTGATGGCCTGTTGTTGGTGACAGTTGGGTTGGACCGTTCCATTATCATATGGAATGCCACCAACTTTGAAAGAATTAAACGTTACGATATTCACCAGTCTATGGTGAAAGGGGTGGTATTTGATCCTGCAAATAAATTTTTTGCCACTGCTTCCGATGACCGGACAGTCAGGGTATTTCGCTACCATCGCAAGATGAATGAAAATTCGTACGAGTTCCAAATGGAGCACATCGTTCTTGACCCTTTTCGTAAGAGTCCGTTGACATCATACTTTCGCCGGATGTCGTGGTCCCCGGATGGCCAGCATGTGGCAGTGCCCAATGCTACTAATGGACCGGTGCCCTCAGTGGCGATAATTAATCGGGGGGATTGGACATCGGATGTCTCTCTTATAGGCCATGAAGCCCCATGTGAAGTGGCATCATTTTCTCCGGTTCTTTATGATCTGGGTCAAGAAACTCCAACTACTGTATTGGCCACCGGTGGTCAGGATCGTACATTGGCGTTATGGTCCACAGGCAGCACCAGGCCGTTGGTAGTAGCTGAGGATATTGCTCTGAATCTGATTACAGACATATGTTGGTCCTCTGACGGCCAGACTCTCTATTTCGCTTGTCTTGATGGGTTCATTGTTTGTGTGAAATTCGACCCCGGTGAGCTTGGCAATCCAGTGGATGCTGCTACTGTGGCTGAACAATTAACAAGATACGGGACTGATAACCAGGTGGCTTTTCCTGAGAGTATTGATCAATTGAGATTGGAAGAGATGGCAAAGGAGCCCCCGAGAAAGGAAGTACCAAATCTACAAAAAGCAGTAGCCACGGGGTCTAAATCTGTGATTGAAAAAGCTACACCTAAACGGGTGACCAAAGACTCAAAGACTACGCGGGATCAACTCCAGAACCAAACGATTACTACCAAAAACGGGAAAAAACGGGTGGCACCCTTACTCGTTTCTGCATCTTCGTCCTCATCCTCGTCATCTACAACGTTCACGTGTCTGAAAAGCTCCAAACCGTCGCTGTCGAAACTCTCGCTGTCCAATTATATGCTCCCCCGGGTGGGGGTTGCCAGTGAAGTCCATGGGATCCGACTGCGACAAAGCCAGCAAGAACAAATTCTTGATGATAACGACAATGTTGATATGGCAATTGATGAAACCCCCCAAATACTGGAGGCGTCATTGAAACGCCAGCGACAACGGCTGAAACGTACTCATATGGAGATGCGATACCCGACTCCGTTTAAGCAAATCTCCAATCTTTCCCCTCAGGTGTTTAACAATAATCTGCTTATCAATCATGAGATTGGCCGGATGATCAGTTTGATGTCCAATAATGATGCTGTCGCAACAAATGACATTTCGTCTACTACGGTTGATTTCGATGAAGATGTGGGATTTTCGGTGGTGGTGGCACTGGTGTACCATGAAAAGGATGGCCAACAAGTGTGTACTACCATTGAGGTGCGGAATGGCCAGCCATGGACTCGATATGATGACGAAAACGTCGAAAATGATGATCGTCTTGATTTCAATGACCCCACTAGGGTGGTGGTTTCCTGTTCCAACGAAGATAGACGCCAATTCACCTTATTTTATCCCCAGCGAATTCAACAAATCATTCCCGTCACCATTGATAACCGCCTTGAATATATCGTATTGGTTTCTTTTGATGGAACCGTGTGGATGGTCAGCAAAAACGGCACCAATATCTGTCCAAGCATGGAACTTGGCACAAATGTGGTGGTGCACAGAACCGCCAATGGACGGGTGCTATTGATTACCAGCGCTGGTGACATGTATTCATACAAATTCAGTGACATCGGGGTGGAGGCAGACTTTTATGGCGCCCTGATGGCCCCGGTGATTAACCACGATATGGCCAGCTATAAACCCCAAGAAAAGAAACCAACGCTGGTTGTGGTGGCAGAGCTTAGTCTGGTGGAAATTGACGACGATGGCAATGTGTATGTGGTTGTTGATAATCTGGGAGATTTATACCGATATCACCGGGGTTTACAAACATGGACCAAGGCTATGGACTCGTTTTACTATTTGGCCACTTCTGTTGAGCAATGCAATGGCAAGAAAATGCTCAAAACCTCCCGCAATCAGCATGAGTATTTGCGGAAACTGAACAAGACGTTTAGTTATGTGTTTAATGAGGGAAATGACGTGTTGAAACGGCTGATGGTGGAGAGATTCCAGGAGGCAGAAAAGTTGATCACCGAGTAAGCGTCGGCGGCAGTGTTGTAAAAAGATTAAGTAGTTACATTCATTTATTCATTACTATTTACTGGCACCAGGCCCGATTGACTTTGACGTATCCGTAAACCTCTATTATATAAAAAAAACCGTGCAAACCCAATCATTAATCATCATCATCATCGTCATTGTCATCAAGCAGACACGTATTCCACATTCTCCTTGGCCTTATTAATCAACTTGACGGCATCCTGTCCTACCAAGTGATGTTTCACTTTGATATGCCGGCTCAAGGCATCCCCCCGGGAAAATGTTTTTGACTTGCCATTTCCCAAGCCGCCATTTTCTCGTCCTTCACAAATGACACAACGGAAAATACGCTTCTTTCTCGCGTGGATCGTTTCTTGGTGTCGTATCAAGTCGTATGGCCGAGAGAAATGCTTCGAACACCGCTCGCCAGTTGCAGGGTTAATCACGTCACAGTAGTGATTCTGATCGTCGCCCTTTCTAAACGAGCGCGTCATCCGTTTGGGGGAAACAGTTTCAGCATCAGGAGAGGTGGTGGGGGTATCTTCGGGGGTGGCCACCTGAGGATCCTCGTCGTCTACTTGCATCATTTCAAATTGCAGACTCATATCATCGGGGATGACATCATGCACTTCCGGCTTGACGTACTCAAATTCTTCGTATTCTTGAGGAGGCAGAGCCAGGAGGTTGTTCAAATTAGCAAAGTTAACATTACCCAATTTAACATTCATCAAATCATCGACATGATAACAATTTTCATCGTCATCGTCGTCGTCAGAAACATCTTCTTCTTCTGCAGCTTCATCAAAGTCTTCCATGAACAAATAGTCGTTTTCAAACCCGGGAATCATCAGAGATTGCCCGACTTCGTTCAGTGGTACGTTACTATTGATGAACAACGAGTCATTAAAATCCTTGTCGAATACATGACCAGGTCGGATATCTGGATTGCACAACAAAAACTCTTCCTCGGATTTTTTACTAGGCTCATCATGGGCCAAAACTGTAATCCGACGTCGCTGCGGCTTTTGTAGCAACTGCATCGGCAGCACTACCGGCACAGGCAGCAGTGGTGGCATAGGCGCAAACATCGCGGGAACACAGTTTAATTGTTCGGGATTGCCATAAGTATTAAAGGGATTAGGTGTGGGGTCTTCCATATCGAAATCTTCTACCAGACCGCCAAACCGTCCAAACAAATGGGCAGGAGACGACGGAGCCGTAGTCTGACCGCCGAAGTCAAGGAAAAAGTCTTCTTCTGCAAGTTGCCGTTGGTGAGGACGAAGGGCTAAGCTCGTCATATTGGTAATCAGAATAGATTTGGGTGGCGACTGTGCGGGTTAAATACTAAGTGTGTGCAGGAAAATTTCTATGGACTTCCATGAGCAACTGGGGACGAAAATGATCCAAAATGTAAACTATGAAACAAAGGTTGTTGCTAGAACATTATCCGTAGTTTCCCGTTGTTTTCCGAAGCGTTTAGGGGGCTCGATTGGTTGCTAAAACCGGACATGATTCATAAACAATGTATCATGTCAAAATGACGCCTCATCATGCAGATGATAAAGTGTGGCCCATCGGAAAGAATCCCTATTATGGTTTGGGTTTACCTAATGGGCAGTGTATATTATAGCCTTACTCTTTGACCTTTCGGTGATCTCCACATTCGGTGTGGACGGCATGGTCCAACAAATACCATCACCAGGAGTAACTGCGACTCACTGATATCATGCATCGTTCCGGCACAGCCATGATGTAACGAAAAGGGGTCGATAAGTTGGAGACGAAAGGTTAGTAACTATTAGGAAAATGATCTTTAAACTAATGAACACAGAGGCCCCTGATAAGCACAATAGTAAACCAATCGTTAGCTGAGTCAGCAATTTACGAGTGTGCGCACGCTAGTTTCCTATTGTAGATCCAACTTCTCCTATTGCGAGTGGTACAGGGGTAAAAAGCTTTGTTAGTGTTTGCGTTTCTTCCATGGATAGGGATTCACTTGATTTTTCCATTTCGGCCGCATCGTTGTGTATTTTGGGGTGAGAATAACAGAAAGGGGCTAGGGGGAAATGAGGGAAACGAGGGGAAAAGGAAGTCGATAACAGGGGGTAATTGAATGAGTGATCATCAAACAGAAATAACGAATAAAAAAATGGTTTCTGTGTGGCCAAATTATTGAGAATCAACGTCGTTTATCAGCCTTGTTAAAATGCCAAGTATTGTGATTAGTGGGAGTCTAGATTTTGGTGTCATTCTGCAGGATAAAGACCGGATCAACACATGCGATATGCAATGATTATAAATATCACATTGTTGGGCCGGATGCAAAAAAGATAGGAAATGACAAGAGGGTGGAGAAAAAATAGGGCGGACTAGGAGATAAGCCCTCTGTATAATATTGTGTAATCTACTATTTCTTTGATTGTATCCTGTATATAACAAGACATCAATCTCACACTAGGTATTAACTCAATTGCTGTGTAATTCTTTTTCTATGCAGTCGTATTCCATACAGTACCGATGTTCATAAGCCAAATCACGTGATACAATATAACCTCCTTTTTACTTCATCCCCAGTTTCTCAGTAACCATCTTTATCCATCTTTTTGCTTTGTCAACCAATTCTCAACTTTGTTGTCGTCGCTCAATTAGGCATTATTCACCACCCTCTTCCCCACCGTTCCACAATATATGGCGTCACCTGCCGACAAGGTCAGCTACCTTCTAAACTTAATGGGCAAGGCGTCCATAGAAGAATGGGAAGATGTCGAAGATATCGTCACTCCTCCTTTAGCATCCCCTTCTCTCCTTGCCCAACCCAACTGGTTTGAACCCACCATCGTGGCCTTCCCCTCAGATATGACCACCTCCGCTACCGCCATCGACCAGAAAGAAACTGAAGAATTGTGTATTACATCATACCAAGAGAACCCTCAAATGGAATTTCACTACCAAAACCATGTCAAATTCCTTACCTCGAGTTTAACCAAACAGATGCCACTGTGGTACCTGATGCTTGATGCCAACCATCTGTGGATGACATATTGGTTGGTTAATGGATACTATACTATCAATCATGCTGGTCATGAATCAGACCATCTCCAACCCAACAACGATGACCTTGGCGATGCAGCTGAGGCTTGGATTGTTGACAACGGAGTTGGTGGTATTTCTGGCGGAGCTGGACAAATGGGCCATTTGGCACTGGCCTATGCTGGAGTTTTGACTCTAGTTTTGGCCAAAAGATATGATACACTCGAAAGGATTCGATCTGGATTGTACAAATGGTTTATGCTGTTAAAAAAGCCTGATGGTTCGTTTAAAATGCACCATAATGGTGAAGCTGATGCTAGACTGATGTATTGTGTACTTGTGATGGCACAATTGCTTGATTTGGTTACACCTGAGTTGTTAGAGGGAGTGGAACTATGGATAGATCAATGTCAAACATATGAAGGTGGGTTTGCTCAGGTGCCAGGAACAGAGGCACATGGTGGTTATACTTATTGTGCGGTTGCATGCTATTTTCTTTTGCATGATAATATTAGGAAATTCAAATTCAATACAATCGATTTGACCAGATGGTTGGTGGGTCGTCAAAACCAGGTGGAGGGTGGTTTTAGTGGCCGTTCAAACAAATTGGTGGATGCGTGTTATTCATTTTGGGTTGGGGCGGCATTTCCCATGGTGGAGGCAATAAATGGCGTCGGCGAATTGTTCAATCGGTATGCGCTTAAGTCATACATCCTTCGGTGTGCTCAGAATACCAGTGGTGGGTTTAAAGATAAGCCAGGAAAGCGAGTTGATTTCTATCATACTAACTATTCATTAGCTGGACTCAGTATTTGTGAACATGACATTACCATTGGTGATGGGGAAGGATGTTTGGCGTTTCGGTTCACTAGTGGTGGTGGTGGATATGATCTGTTTACTGTTCCTATTAATCCAGTATTTGGTCTCCCCATTCTGGTAGTCACTGATGTTTATGATTACTTTCATAAATAGAAGTGAAGAGTATAATCAAATATGGGGAACCTTGTTGAAATTGGTGGGGAAATGTTAATGTGGTGATGAAGTGACACCCCCTTTTACAGTTTTTCACTACTAATGATTTACTTACAAATTAATTGATATGAAAAATATGAATTAGTCTGAACTCATAATACAAACTATAACTATTTTCTCAAACAAGACACTAAAACAACCACTACTTTTCATCATCACCTTCATTATGGGGTGTAATATGTTTTCCATGATGCTGTGAATCCACTTGAGGCGATGGAGACTTGTTTCCCTTCCATGGTTCCAAATCAGGCTTCCATTGACTTAAATCTGGCTTCCATTGGCTCAAATCTGGCTTCCATTGATTAAGCCCATCTTGCCAACCATGGGTACGGGTAGGTACAGCGTCGTCTTTAGGATCTTTATGATGATAGTCACCTTTTTCCTCCTCTTCAATTACCCCATCAACCCCAGTAGCATTATATGCCAGCCGATTATATTGATGACCGTTAACTGGATCCACCTTAGCCTTTTCCTTGCCACTGTAGTCGGATGTCTTCAATTCACCAGAGGTGGTGAACTCATTCAAGTGTTGCTGATCTTCAAATTCCGCCGTTTCTTCGGGGAACAGCAATAATGGTTGGGATAATTCCAGGGGGCCACTATCCTTCAATGGCTCAACCCCTTTGTTAAGATTGGCAGCATAGGCACCTTCGGTGTCTTCAGCAGTATAGAAATGCCCATGTTGTTTCTCATCATGCTGTACAACAAAGTCTTCAAATAAGGGATTGTCATTGGGGATTACTTTCAGTGGCAACGATGATTTCGCTGTTTCTGGACTCGTGGATTGTTGGGATTGACCTTGCTTTCCTTCGGTGGTGCAATCATATACTCGGGTTCCACCGGAATATAGTTCCACGTCCTTGGCATGGACGGTTTTTTGCTTTGGTTTGTGGTTAAAGAGTTTCTTAATACCCGATTCAATCTTGTCGGTAGTCGACATCCTGTTGTTAAATACTAAGTTGCTCAGGAGGTCATATATCGGTTTTGCGTACAAGAATTATACAGGACAATAATAATTAATTTAATCACATTCATAAAACATTGACTATAAAGCTAAATACCTTCGATCTTGTCCTTGATTTTTTCAAAGACAGACTTCTTTTCGTGGTGGGTTCCTTGAGTTGTCTTGTCGTGGGAGTGGTCATAAGAACCGGGAACTTGTTCATTAGGTACTTGACCTTCGGTCTTGCCGTGAGAACCGTATCCGGAGGAACCGGAAGTGGCGCCGGTAGTACCAATAGCACTGGCAGTACCTGTTTTTCCGGTAGTACCTATAGCACCTGTGGAACTAGGGTGGTGGTTACCGTGCCCATGCTTAAGTTCCAATTCTTCAAGCTCCTTACGGGCATTTTCAAACTTTCCTTCCGAAACATCGTGGTTAGTGTGATCGATTTCAATCCTCCGTTCAGCACGACTGTACTTGTCCGGGTATTGCTCTCTGAATCTTTCCGATTCAACCGAACCGTCGACACCAGTAGTCAAGGTGTCATTGTAACGGTAGCTAGCTTCGCCAGAACGGCCAGAAGCATTGGTGGTGGTGGTAGTAGTGTTGCCATGTTGACTACTAGAAGTGCTGGACTTTGAGTAATCGGTACCAGAAGTGTGGTGGCCAGCAGCGGCACCAGCAGCGGCGCCAGTAGCGGTACCAGTGGCGGTACCAGTAGCAGTGCCAGTAGCAGTACCGGTATGAGAAGGGGAGTGGCCGGAAGTTCCGTGAGTGCCACTTCCTTGAGAACCAGTTACACCACTAGAGGCATAGAGCGAATCAGTAGTTCCTTGTGAGTTGTGAGCACCGGACGAATGGTGACCAGTAGCAGCACCAGCACCAGCAATAGCACCAGCACCGGTGGCAGTACCAGTTTGCGACGATGAGTGGGTGCCGTGGTGAGAAGAATGGTGACCAAAGTGGTGCTTATTGGCAATTTCGGCTTCCTTGGCACGAGCAGCTTCATACTTCGATTCAGACAAGTTGTGGTGTTCAGTGTCAATACCATAGGCTCTACCAGCCCGGGCACCAGGAGTAGGGTATTCTTCTCTGAATCTTTCAGATTCGACAGTACCATCAGTACCAGTGGTTAATTGATCATTGTATCTGTTGTACCCAGAGTCACCTCGAGTGCCTGGTGCGCCAGCAGTGGTACCAGATCCGGTCCCAAAAGCAGCCGAATCGAGCTTCCGGGTTTGTTCAAACTTCGACTCAGAATCAGCATGGTTTCTTTGTCCGATTGCATCGTGACGAGCTTCTCTCAGAGTCTGAGTGGGATACTTTTCCCTGAAAGCAGCAGATTCCACGCTACCGTCGGTACCAGTGGTCAACTTATCGTCGTATTTATAACCAGAGGTGGCAGTTGAACCACCAACAGTATGACCAGATTGCGAGGCGCCTTTAGGGGCATCCCTGGCCAAACCAGAAGTGGTTTGATCTGTAAATTGACCTTTACCAGTTTCTTGGTACACGTCACCATCACGAACATTGGTGAAAGTCTTGTTACCCTCACCTTCGTATTGGCCGAGCTTAGACCCACCACCAGCAATACCAGCAGCAGCACCAGTAGCAGCAGCACCTACAGTGTGACCAGCTTGCGATGCACCATGAGGGGCATTTTTAGCCAATCCAGAAGTAGTCTCATCTCTGAATTGACCTTTACCAGTTTCTTGGTACACGTCACCATCACGAACATTGGTAAAAGTCTTGTTACCTTGACCTTCATATTGACCAGTGGAATGACCCAGTTGGGAAGCGCCATAAGGAGCATTCTTAGCCAAACCAGAAGTGGTTTCATTACTGAATTGGCCCTTGCTGGATTCTTGGTATACATCACCATCACGAACATTGGTAAATGTCTTGTTTCCTTGACCTTCATATTCACCATACTTTGTCGTACCAGACGAACCGGTGGTGGAACCGTGAGAACCACTGCCACTATGGTGGTGGTGGTGGTGGTCCTTCTTAGCTTGCTGAGCTTGCTCGTCGGCAGCTTCCTTTCTTTCCTGAGCAGTAGTAGCATCAACACTAAAGTACTGTTCCTTACCTCTCGGCCCCTTTTCAGGAGCACCAGGAGTACGTTCAGGATGTCTGGGTACTTGATCGACGCCAGCCACGTCAGTTAAATCATCAGTCGGGTTATGAGACATTCTGTTGTATGATAAGAATTGGGAATATGCCACAATTTATATAGTTGTTCAAAAATAACTATATTGCTATATGTCCACTCTGCTGCATGTCACATAAATCCGTATCTTGTGTAAAATCGGTCAATTGATAAAGAAATTGATTGTATCGTCGAGTAAACTACAAAAGGGGTCTTCTATTACCTCCTACACCTTCCCGATCCTCTTCAATTGACCATTATTGCCACCAAGCTGATCCCAGTTGGCGTAACTGTGCAGCAGCAGGGCACCCAAACCTGATTCTAGCAAGAATTTTGCTGTGGCAAATACAAGGTTGCTGCTTGCAAATTGAAACGAGGATTGTATACGTCATTTACGTCTACTGGTGATGCTGGTGTTTCAAACAATTGATAAATTTGTTGCTTCCGACACTTCCGAAAAATGCCATGCTATCATCGCCTCCAAGATCCCCTTGTGACAACTGACAATTGTGGTAGAATCGAGAATATGCAGGTAGTTTCATCGGTGTACGGGGAATTTATATAATTTCACGGACATGGTATTAATTTTTATTAAAGAATGCTAGTGAAAAGGCAATAATTGAACTACACAAATATCGCTGTTCCTGGGGAGGTTACCAAGATTACCAGCCACTCTCTATAGAAAATTTGCAATTGATTTGATAGATGGCAACATCATGTTGTTATTACAGCAACTCTGTGTTTGTCCCCTTGCGTGAAATACATGGTGCACTGTGATGTAACTTCGCTAAAGGTGGGGTGGCGTATCGAAGCGATTGTGGCGTACATTGCTAGAATTTAAATGTGTCAAGATCATTGTTGGGGGCAGTGACATCGGTGGCTGGGGCATCGAATTGGGATTTTAATATTTCTCGGAGGGATTTTTCTCCCACCACGGTGTAGAGTGATTTATTGGAGGAAGGGGTGGGGGCATCATCTAAGGTGGTGATATGTTTTTTTGGTGGATTGCTTACTGGAGGGGTCAGTGTCAAGGGCTCTGGCATCGATGACTTCACTTCATCTTCGGTTTCTCCCTCCTCCTCCTCCTCCTCCTCCTCCTCCTCCTCCTCCTCCAGCGACTCCGCCAACACCAATGTCCCCCAATGTTCTCCATAGCCACCAGCCCTTTTTTTCTGCTTGGTGAAATAACCTCGATTATTATATTCACTGTCAACCCCCGGAATAGTACTCTTTTCATAAGCAGGCGGCTTTCCGATCTCTTGCATCACCAGGATCCAAGGCGGTGCCACCAGGAAATCCTGAGCAGACATGGCCAATGCTTTACGTAATTCTGCACTAACTACCCCAGGTCGGAACTCAGCCACCACATTATCAGTCAATTCGGATTCGCCCTTGGCTTCATTGTAAATATCGCCAAACTTTAGACAGGTCGGGGGGTTTTCAAACTGGAATTTGTAAAAAGCATCGTGTAGCTTATGATAATCAATATCAAGCTTGCCCAATTTAACTTGCACCCGGCTTCGTTGCTGTTGTTTAAGGGTATCTTCGGATGGATCGTGTCTCATATCCATAATCCCAGTATCGGCAATATATTGGGGCAACCGGTAGCCTTTTTCTCTACCTTTTCTGGAGATGTGTCCTCTGCCCTTGTTCTGCCAGTGATTAGGGACTGGCACCGCATTGGCCAACGTTTTGAATGCCACTAGAAGACTAGGATCATCGGCGTTGATGTCCAGCCGATCCACGAGTTGGGGGTATTCGGTGGTAAGTTTAAGTTCCGCAAGAGTCATCTGGTTTTGTTTTCGAAGCTGTCTTTTCAGAACGGTTTGTTGTTCAGCTTCTTCGTCGGGAAGGTCAAAATCAATGGCATCTTTGGTGATGGTGATTTGTGATTCATTTGTTGGCTCTTTTGCTGGTTCCGGTTGGGATTGATGGGTAAATTTGTTGAATATATCGGAAAATTGTTGGAAGAGTTCACTCTCGGTGTTGATGGAGACGTCTGCTGATGGTATGGAATGTAATTGTTCTGGAATGGGTGCTGGTTGATCGGACGATGTTTTAGTTTCCGAAGCCTGTTTGAGATCAGATATTAACGGGTCCAGTATGCTGGACTCCTCTAGCTTTCTCTTTTTGGCCTTTTCTCTTCGAAAGGCATTTTTTGATCGTTTGGCCATGTGATGGATGATGACTGGTGGGTGCGAAGTCAGTTAGAAGTGTAGATTTCACTGAATGTATATCTGCAGTAGGGGGGGCGAGATGTTAATATTGTGACTTGTTGATAAATTAAGATAAAATTTGATTGACTGTTCTCGGACTGAATCCAAGATTGCTGCGGTTTTCCGTCCTGCCAGCGATATTTCTTAAATTGAAATAGTGTTAAAGATATGGATTTGTCAGTTTTCCCGTATAACTTATAGTCAAAACCTATCTCAATTGATTGCATATGTCAG
Source organism: Diutina scorzettiae (assembly GCA_030563345.1). Taxonomy (NCBI): domain Eukaryota; kingdom Fungi; phylum Ascomycota; class Pichiomycetes; order Serinales; family Debaryomycetaceae; genus Diutina; species Diutina scorzettiae. The sequence continues at coordinate 540,144 of JAKUCB010000008.1, forward strand.
TTTGTGCCTTTTCTTCCATTAACAGCGATGTCATTAGAGATGAACTTTGAACCACGATGGTTTGAAAAAACAGCTACAGAGACATAAACCTATTCAGGAACCAAAACGGATATTCATTCCTATATGTCACCCACCGCCGTCAATACAATTGTCCTGGATGGGTAGTTTACTTGTTTGTTAATCTCTCTTTATAGCCGCTAATACCAAACTATCGTTATTATCAGTTATTTCGTTATCGTAAAATGAGAGAAATCTCAATTCAACAATACATATTCTTACTATATACATTTACTTAAGAATACGGGTAACCAAACCAGTACCAACGGTCTTACCACCTTCTCTCAAGTTGAATCTTTGGTTCAATTCAAGAGGAGTCTTCTTGGCCAAAGTAACAACCATTTCGACGTTTTCACCAGGTTGAACCATGGTGGAAGCATCAACGCCTTCGGGGAACGACAAAACACCAGTGACATCAGTAGTTCTAATAAACAATTGAGGAGCGTAGTTTTGACCGAAACCAGAGTGACGACCACCTTCTTCAGTGGGCAAAATGTAAAGCGAAGCCAACACTTCGGTGTGCGAGGTAATAGTACCAGGCTTGGCCAAAACCATACCTCTCTTTACTTGGTCTCTCTTAATCCCTCTCAACAAAATACCGGCATTGTCACCAGCTTGAGCTTGGTCCAATTCCTTCTTGAACATTTCAACCCCAGTGACGGTGGTGATCAAGGGCTTGTCAAAACCACCAACAATTTCAACTTCTTCACCCTTTTTCAAGCACCCGGTTTCGACTCTACCAGTGACAACAGTACCTCTACCGGAAATAGAAAACACACCTTCAACAGGCATAACGAAAGGTTGTTCGAGATCTCTCGAGGGAGTGGGAATGTATTCATCAACAGCGTCCATCAACTTTTGAATAGCTTCCTTGCCGATTTCAGGTTGCTTACCTTCAAGAGCACACAAAGCAGAACCCATAATAACGGGAGTCTCATCACCATCAAAACCGTAGGCCAGCAACAATTCTCTGATTTCCATTTCAACGAGTTCCAACATTTCTTCGTCTTCAACCATGTCAACCTTGTTGCAAAAAACAACCAACTTTTGGATCCCAACTTGACGGGCCAACAACAAATGTTCCTTGGTTTGCAACATGACACCATCGGTACACGACAACACAATAATGGCACCGTCCATTTGGGCAGCACCGGTAATCATATTCTTAATGTAATCGGCGTGACCAGGGCAATCAACGTGGGCGTAGTGACGCTTGGCAGTTTCGTATTCGACGTGGGCAGCGGAAATGGTGATCCCTCTGGCTCTTTCTTCAGGGGCCTTGTCAATGGCAGAGTAGTCAAGGAAGTCAGACTTGGCACCGTCAACTTCGGAAAGCACCTTAGTAATGGCGGCGGTCAAGGTGGTCTTACCGTGATCCACGTGACCAATGGTACCGATGTTTACGTGCTCCTTGGATCTGTCAAAACTCAGGGCAAATCTAAAGGCACCTCTGTTGGTACCCTTAGCCCACGAGACAGCACCGGGTGCAACGGCCAAGTTCAGGGAGGCTCTGGCAACTCTCAAAGCGAAACTCTTGAACATTTTGGTGGTTGAAAAATTTTCGCGCTGGCCTTGAAGGAGGAGTAACTGCTTATGTAATTAGAAATGTCACGTGTGGACATGGATAGGCATACGGATGGCATGGTGGCAGCAATGGGTACAATGTGTCGTTATGTTGTCATGGTGGGGGTAAAACTGTTGGCCCAGGCATCTTATTAATGGCGGCACCAAAGTGGTCACGATGTCCTTGCGAAGGATCAGCATACCGTCATGTAGTTATTATCCTAGTTGGTGCTGTCTTGTACGGTATTTGCCACTCCTAGCTGTTTTATCATTTAAGGTAGTTTATGAATCTCATCAGCGATAGGTGTCCGTGATCGATAGGTGTTTGTCGACGATAAGTGTCCAGAGCTTGGAAGGTGGCTCAATGACTTGTCAATTAGATAATTACTGTGTATATGGATGTTAATAGACCATCGTTGAAAAAATAACTTTTTTGTGTGTGTTTTTCATTTCTAAGTGTACCATCAGCTGTGCGTTTAGTAGAGCAAGACAACCTATTCTTGTATTATAATATTAGGGATAAGTCAGAAATAAAAGTATGTCGTAACTTAGTCGTGTAGAGTCTGGTGCTAGTAAGGTCAATGTAAACTTTTATGGATAAAGGTTTTTTTTTCAAAATTGAAAACTTCACATATTCTTAAATTTTCTCATTTTCAGTATGAACTTTAAAACCAGCACAATGACTGTTTTGTTGATGTACATCTTATGAAGATATCCCACCAACACAATTTAGCAATAACAATTTTCATGGGGGTTAAGGTTTTGACCAATCTGGTTATCTTAAGCTTACCGGATCAGTTATATTATTCATTCTTAACCTTGTTGGTAATCGGCGAGCGTCAAATTTTAGTGGGTCAACTCTATGCGTCTCTAGTATCGTGATATCGCCTATAGATATATATACCCAGAGCCTCCTAACTAACTTGTATATCAGTTTTGGCTTGGTGCCTTGGGGTTATCTTGTAATATAACACGATCGCTTGAATGGTGGTATCGCAATGTACTTCCAAAGGTACCATCTCAAAAGCAGAAATATGGCGCCTTGGTTTCCCCACGCAGCTAGAGAAATAGAAGATCACATCGGTACTTCAGCGGAACTTGGTCATTTAAGCTTGAATAAGTTTGTCAAAAAGTGATTGTGGCGTTTGAAAACTTGGGATTGAACCAATTGGGACCATTCTAGTAAGTCAATTAAAACTACAAGAAACTCTCAATCTTCGGTTGATCTGTTTTACTTTCAGGCTTGCGACTTCTTTCGTTGGTAGTAGGAAGTCCAACTTATAGTCATTTTCTTTGGTGAATAGACTTATTCAAGGAAGGGTGTAGTGCTTTCGTAATCAATATTTCCTGGTAACCATGTAACAAATCAAAAAGATGTCCCAATTGAACGGCAGGGTGACATACTTTTCTCTCAGGTATCTATGAATACCTTCAAGAAATAGGAATATCGAAGTTTGTCTTCAGAGGCTTATCTCTCTAAAACATAGAAGATTAAGATAAGAAATTTAGGGTATACTGGCAAGAAGTGAATCATTGCAAATGGAAGAATGTTGCCATTTTTCTTTGGGCGATGGATTAATGGCATCGCCGCATGGTATGAAACTAAAGGTGGCTTATGGCTGGCACATAATTGCTACGCAGAATGATGTTACGGTTGACACTAGTTATTGCTATTAGAACAGGGCAATGGCATAGTCCGAATCAACACAATACTGGAACTTTTCTTGACAACTTAAACGTATTAAAGATCGACTATTTAATTTACATTAGAAGCTAAAATTTTATGACAAAACAAATCGCAGATTGGAAACGGAAGAATCGTGATGAGACAAGCAAGAATAAATTGCATATAAAAGATGGTCATGTATTAAAGATCCTGGCAAATATTCCTATTGCTTGAAAACTTATGGGCGCTTAAGAGCATGTGACGTGAAATGTGGAATTTCTTTTGAAGTGCAATCAATTGGTTTGAAAAGTCTGCATATTTATCAACTGTAAACAAACAAGTTTAACTGAAGCGTAATTATGAGTTAACAAATAGAAAGGTTATGGTATATTTTACTGTGTCAGTTGAAATTGATACGGTGTAACAGCGAGCATGACCTTTCATTCCACTTCCCAGGTTTTAAATGTAGATGGGATTCAATATAGATAAGACAAGCGGAAACTCCTACACCGCCCCCAATTGTGGATTAATCTTCTCGCCTGGGGTACTCCACACCCTTCAATACATTTACCTCGCTTTGGAAAAAAGTTTTTAGGAAAGGTAGACCATAGTACAGTAAATAAAGCCCATACCGAATAACTTATATTTTATTTGGATTCAATGGAGATGTCCCCAAAAAATACTATACTAAAGGCATCACCAATATTGCATGAGCTGGATCTTGTGCCAAGGGTAATTGCTATTATTGATTTCATTTCAAGGATCACTCCACTTGCATATGTATAGTTCCGTGGATAATTACCAGATACAATATGGATGAAATGTTGGTAACATTTTACTATTTTTAAACAAATCTACAAATGTTCGTACCATCTTGATTAAAGTTTATTTACGCAAATTTAGGTTTCGCCAATTATATTTATGACCTACAATTCTCACAAACCTGGGGTGTCTACATGATGTCATCCTGAATTCCGTGAGTGATGGGGGGCAGAGGCACCTCAACTGAAGCGATATGCATAATAAATAATTATTTTTTTTACCTCACATCAGCATACTTAATTGACTAAAGAAAAATGGGTCGTGGTTGAACCCGCATTAAGGTTATGATATAACCCATTAATTGAATGATATACTTTAGACCTTCTTCCTCTAACCCCCCTGTTAGTGAAAATTGAAATGCGTTGGCATGCATATCATCATCTTCGATTAGGCGCCTCATGCAGAAACAACATCTCAAAACGACACAATACCTAAAAAATAAACGTTTTGCTACTCATTACCGAAGCAGAAGAGCTGAATTCCGCAAATGAGTATAAATACCACCAATTTCTATAATTTAATTAACAATGACCAAACTATTAGCTTTACTTGGTGTTGCAACTGTCGCTACTGCAAAGCAGGTATACGGCATCTTCACTGACATTGAGCTGATTGAATTTAAACCTCAATATGCCTATGCTTATGAAGTACCAGATGCTGCTTCTTGGATGGTAACTTTGGATTGGGCTATTGACGGCTCCCAGGTTAATCCCGGTGACACCTATGAATTGGAAATGCCGGGTGTTTACGGGTTCACTCTGAGTTCGCTTCTCAACTTGGAAGGTGACGATGGTACAGTATATGCCAAGTGTTCCGCCAATTCTGCCGGTTATTCTTCGTCTTCTTCCACTTTGCAATGTACGGCCACTGAGGCTATTACTGGGGCTACTGCCACCGGGACAGCGTGGGCTCTGATTATGTTCTGTAATGGGTTTGCTTCTAATGAAGCAGATTTGACTTGTGCTACTCAATGGACCACCGGTACAAACAGTGTTTCATTTAACGACGGGAAAATCACTATCACTGGTGAAGTCACTTTCGAAGCCCCCTCTACTAATGTTGCAATTGAATACGAAAGAAGATCTGGGGACGGCTCTGGGGCCCTTCAGTACGAAAGAGCTGGGATTTGTTCTGCTGGTTATACCTCTGGGGTTCTTGGTGCCACTGCTGAAGAAATTGATTGTGACCTGGTTGTTGTGGCCATGTCGAATTCTTATAATGACTGGCAATACCCTCAGACCATGGACACTGATTTTGACTACTCAGTCCAGTGTACTGCTAGTAAACTTGAAGTTACTTACACCAATATTCCAGCTGGAAACATTCCTTACATTCAATTTGCTTCTTCCGATTACGATGGTACCATTGGATTTATAAATGAATACCAATGTGTTGATTCTACAGAAACCGTCGACAATGGCCACACCGCCAAGTTTACTGCCCTTAATCCTACTGGTACAAATGGGGCTAACGGTGAAGGGTGGGTAACCAGAACTTCTACCTGGACGGGATCCAACACCGAAACTTCCACAATCTCTGGCATCCTGACCAAGGGCAACACTGTGGTTGTTTATGTGCCTGAAAAGACTCTGATTCAAACCTCTTACTGGGATCAAGCCGCCACGCTGACTGCATTTTCGACTGGTGGCGACGGGGTGGTCTACGAATGGGTGTTGAAGCCATCCCCTGCTACCGTTACTCTGGCTTACTCGGGGGTGTCCACTCTTTATAAGACTGTTACTGGGACCGATGGTGACCTTACCATCGTGAAATACCTGCCCACCCCCCGGACTGTTTCCACAACTGACTACTGGACAGGAACTGAAACTGGATATTCTACAGAAACACTTACTGGTAGTGGAGGCTGGTATACTGAAGTTGTTCACCGGCCCTCTATCCATACCACTACTACCACATCGTTCTGGCTAAATACGTACGACCTGCAGTCGGTGGCTACTGCTGCTAATGGGGATAAAACTGTGATTCTTTTGAGGCAAACTCCCGCAACCAGAACTAAAACGACTCACTGGACTGGCGAAGTTACCACCACCTTCACTATCACTGGTGCTGATGGGTGGGAGACTGATATCATTTACAAGCCTTGGCCCTCTACTATGACCTCGACGTGGTCGGAAACCTACACCCAATGGACCACCAACACTGCCAGTGATGGGGCTGAAACGGCGGTGAAATTGGTTCCTACACCTGGGACCAGACAGATCACATTTGCCTGGGACCAAAGTGGGTGGTCCACTCTTACCCGTGAACCTGGTGCTGATGAATGGGTTACAGAATTCGTGTACCGTCCTCCAATGCCCACTATCACCTCTGTGTGGACCAATACCTATGAATCGTGGAGCACTGACCTAACTGGTGAAGGTACCGCCTACCGTTTCCTTCCACTGACATTCATCATCACTACCACCACTGACTTTTATACTGGCACTCTGAAGTCTACCCTGACAGGATATCTTTCTTCTGGTGGATTTGGTACAAAAGTTATTTACATTCCCGATACCCGGCTGACCAAGACTTACAGTGGCGAGGTCACCCTGACCTTGACCACTACTGTTGATGGCAAAGCGACTGAAATTGTAATGGTGCCTGACAATAAATATGTTGATCCTAACTATGTTGACAATGGTGGGGTGAGACCTCCTGATGTGGAAATTGTCGAATCGACTTCTAGTTCTTCGGTGGTGACGTCTTCTAGTGAGTCTTTGGTTTCGTCAACTGCGGAACCGTCTTCAGTTGAATCGTTGGTTGCTTCATCTGTTGCCTCGTCGTCTGTTGCCTCGTCGTCTGTTGCCTCGTCGTCTGTTGCCTCGTCGTCTGTTGCCTCGTCGTCTGTTGCCTCGTCGTCTGTTGCCTCGTCGTCTGTTGCCTCGTCGTCTGTTGCCTCGTCGTCTGTTGCCTCGTCGTCTGTTGCCTCGTCGTCTGTTGCCTTGTCGTCTGTTGCCTTGTCGTCTGTTGCTCCGTCTTCTATAGCTTCATTTTCTGTCGCTTTGTCGTCGGCTGTTGCTTCTGTCCAATCACTAGTTGTCTCATCTACTGTTGCCTCTCCTATCTTGTCCTCGTCTATGAGATGGTCAAATTCTACATCATCTTCATCTTCAGCTCATACAATTGCTTCTATTGGATCATCTACGCTATTGTCAATCATCCCATCGTCGACCGAGTCAATTTATGTTGGCTCTTCAACTGTTCCCTCTACAATAGTGTCATCCTCAGTTGAATCGCTGATAGCTTCATCTTTGACCGTGACCTCATTGACTTTGTCGTCCATCATCTCGGAGTCATCCACAAATGTCTATTCAGTTGTGTCATCTCCAGCTGATTCGCCGATTGTTGTATCTTCTATTGTCTCCTCATCGACTCCTTCGTCTTTGATAGCCTCTTCGTTGACTTTGCCTTCTATCTCGGATCAGATAATAAAGTCAGATTTCACTTCGGTTACCACTTCGTCGGAGTCAATTGGAGCTATGGAATCTTCTTCTGCCATCGAAGAATGCTCATCTTTTTGTACTACAACCGAATCGTGTGGGCCGATTTCCAATTGCTCGACTACTACTGCTTGTGCAAGTATTTCCGGGATTGAATCTTGCTATACTTCTGAAGCCTGTTCCACTAGCGATGGCTGCTTTTCGTCCGAAGTTTTTCAGACAATTGGTTCGTGTTCTGCTTTGACTTCAGCCACTTGTTCGATTCAGGACGAATGTTCCACCTTATGCACTACCGCTGAATCATGTAGTCCTGCCACAACTTGCTTGGAATCACAAGTGTGTTCCATCATTTCGGGTATTGAAATTTGTTCCACTACTCAAGCTTGTGAAACCACCGAATGGTGCTCGATTGTCAGCACCTGCCTGACTATTGGTGTGTGCCCGGCGCTGACAGCCACTAACTCTGTGTCTAACACTGAAGCCTTACCTTTCGACAAAATTTCCACTGTTTGTACTGTTGTTGAATCGTATGTACCCATCACAACTTGTCTGGGATTGCAATTGTGTTCCACTGATTCTGGTGTTGAGCAATGTTCGACTCAAGATTGCCCCACCACCAAAACTTGCACAAATGCCGAAGAGTGTCTGACCACTGGTATTTGCGAGAAATTGACCAAAACCACGTCCAAAATTTCGAAAATCACTGTCACCAAAACTTGTCAAGAGCAAACTTGTCAAGAACAAACTGTTACAGTGGAGGTTCCTTGTGTTGTTGAAACCACCACTGATGCAAACGGTGAACCTACCACTGCATTCCATGAAGTTCACTCTACCACCACCACAGTTAACACTTGCACTGCTGGTGCTTGTCAAACCTCAGAACAAGTTGGATACCTGACTGCCGTAGAACCTATTAAGGAAACCGATATTGTTGCACCAACTGTCACTGTCACTGTTGCTTGCACTGAATCCAAGTGCGTACAACACCAGCCTTTTCAAGGTCAAAATACTGAATACGTCGTGTGCCAAGATGGCTCTTGTGGCGATGCTGATTCTACTGTCACCGTGCCGATTCAAATTACTGTTACTGAACCATGTAATCTTGTCACTGCTATTGCATCAACTACCCTAATCCTTAATGATTTAGAACCTGTGATTTCTGCCAACCCTGTTACTTCCAAACTTGCTGATACCGCTCAACCCGTTGTTTCTGCTGCACCCGTTGTTTCTGCTGAACCTATTGTTTCTGCTCAAACTCCAGTTACTGTGCTGCAAGTCCAACTTCAAGCTCCTCTGGTGCTGATCATTCATTCGGTGACACTGGTTGGCCAACCCCAAGTTTCAGTGGCAATCGAAGGTGGCGCTTCTAAGATTGTTGCCTCATGGTTCATCTTGCTTGGTGTCATTTTCATGTAAATACAATACCCTTATAGAATTTAGATAGAAATAAAATATCGATAGAATAAAACCAATACTTTAGTATGTGGAACAATTCTTGTAATATATCGAACATGGAAGCGAGATCCCCATCATGGAGACACATCTATTACAGCTTGTCAGAGTGAGCAAGATACATTGGTCACCGAATGTGGAGTCAATGTAAGCCCACCAAATTACGGAAGTGAGCGTGGTCGAAGAACCCTAGAGGAATTGTTCGGCGAAGAACGGTGATACATCCAGAAAATTACACCTCGTCAACGGTATGCACTGCAAGTTAAAAAGTATAATTTGATATTGCAAT